>WHYT01015811.1:165077-254297 GCA_009806455.1 Tetrax tetrax
CCTGTGTTTCATATTTATGAATCCATGAAGGATAGTATTATGTAAGTGTACATATAGACATCTTAGACAAGCCTGGATGTGTTCTGCAATAATGAAAAAATATTCTTTAGAGCTTATTCACACCAACAGGTTAGCTATCTAGTTCCTTAGCTCTGGTTACCTGCCTCTAGCCCTGTCCAGTCTTCACAGGATGACCCCAAGCCCCCAAAATGCAACAGGGAATTAGTGTAGCATTATGCATGGGGAAGACGTGTTCCTTGATGTGTCCAGCATGACATTTTATTATACTTGTCTTAATATGTATAACTGCAGAATGGTGTTATTGGTTAGAAAATCATCCAGTTTTGAATACCTGTCTGTGTTTGCTCTGATCTCCTATAGCAATGAAGATACATGCAGAAGCATGCAATGGGGGGATATTTCAGCTTCAGCAATAAATATCTGTTTCCAAATGTGTTCTGCAAGCTGAAGTATGTTTTCACCCATAGACCAGCTCAAGGAACTTGTTAGCATTTTTTTCCATACCAATAATAAATGTGATGTACTCTTAACAACAACAAAAGAATGCAAAGACCTTGTGCAGAAAGTACAGATTCTAAGCCAGTGTAAGAAGCGCCTCCATAAGCTGCTGCCTTATTAATCAGAAACTGTAGATTATACTTACTCTTATTATAGTATATTAATACCGGGAAGAGTAAGGGCAGTGTCCCACATCCATCACTGTAGTAAAACCTAATTTTGAATCTAGCTTAAGTAGTTGCAGGTGCCTTAGATCCTGTATCCTTAGAGATGCCGCAGCGTGTAGGGTTGCTTGTTCCTAAGTTCCTCAGCCCTCTCTGCTCTGTAACAGAGGTAAAATTTGAACTGACTTTCCAAGAAGATAGCTTCCTGATCCTTCAAAGTTGCTGAAGTGTTCAGTGAGATTTTTTTAGTCCTTTTTCACAGTGAGCTTCTGTCCTGATTATTAGGGGAATAAGAAATAAATTTTAAAGCTGTCAAGTTTTAAGCAATAAGGGGTGTTTTTTATGTTAAGCTTGATCTCCAGTCCTAGTGAGATGCTCCAAGAGCCCAAGTTCGCCAGAGTAATGCAAAAGATCCATGATCCTGTTAGTTTCAAAATAGAAAATTGTAAAGGTTTGGAAAGAGTTTGAAATAGTTACATTCTCTGTTATGGAGTAGTGTGGTAGAACTTGATCTAATGGAGCATGAGGAAGGTTGTGCTCAATTTTGAGCATAAGGCAAAAGTGGGCATTTCTTGAGGCAGGCATGCTTTCCCCTTGTCTGGATAGTTGTTAGGTTGTGTGAAGTTTTTTTTCTTTTCTGTTTTTCATAATACCTGTTGAGACCTGATACTTTACAAATCTTTATCTGCATTCTTTGTCCTGCTAGCCACTTGACTCACAGTTTAGAAGATGACACTTAAACAGTAGTGGTGTTGTAGCACTGGTGATCTAAGAATATATGCAGACTAAATTTATAAGGAAAAGTAGAATATTTTGCTAGCTCAGCTGATATAAGAAAAACAGGAGAGCTTTTAGATGTACTAATCCTTCTTCAGGCTACAGAAATATTCATTTATACAAGTAAGCACAGTAAATCTGAGAGATTATCTCTTAGCGAAGTAATGCAGGTTCAGTAATGTATTATGGGGTTTGTTGTTGTTGTTGTTTTAGTTTTTTTCCTTTGAAAAATAGTTTGGTTTTTTTTTTTTTAACTTTTTACATAGAAACGTCCCTAACTCTGTGCAAGAAGAGCCTGTGACAGAAAGGAAAAACTGCTTTAGTCAGCTTTGGTGTTGAATTTCTGAGTAGTCTGTTGGATTATTATAGCCATATTATTATATAAACATATGCTAGGCTTTTATTGCTTGTTCATTTGGAGTGGGAACAAATAAAATAGAACAGACATTTGGTCTCAGAAGTTGCCAGGTGAAAATCATCTTTAATGAAAGGGTATGAATAGTATTGATTTTCTTAGTTTGTACTTTTGGAAATTAGATAATAGATTTAAATGCATCATTCAAGCTACTGTGCTATTTCTTTTGACTTTTTTTTTCTCTTGTGTTTTTGTTTTTGGTTTTTTTTTTTTTTGTTTCGCCCCTCCCCCCTGAACTGCTAAATAAGTGATTTACAGTTGACCTTAACTTCTATGGTTTATTTTCTCTTTGATTTGGAAGAAGACAATTAAAAAATGTGAAGCTAAAACTTCCCAAACTTCTTGACTTGATGACAGTTTACAGATGTTATTGAAAATAGTTCAATTGAGTATATATGTGTCCACAGCTGAAGAATGTGATGTTCACTCATATTCATTAAACTCAAATAGTTTGTAAGTTTTTATCTAAGGCCACAGTGCTGTAGTAGCTTGCTTAGGAAAAGTCACACTACAGGTAGTTTATCATGTACTTTTTAACGTATAACAATATCATCAAACAAGGACATCTTTAAAAGCATATAGAGGTTTTCTTATTCTTGATCTGTTTCTAATATTTTCTTCTGTTTTTTTTTTTTTTTAACCATGAACAAATAATCAGTTAAAAGATGGATATATTCTCAGTCACTGTCCATCTGCACAATAATTTAAGGCAATATTTGTGTAACATTTTCCTGTAAACTTAAAACCTGAGTAGGCCCAAGAGCAATACAAAAGCAATAGACATATGAATATAAAATATAACAAAATGTAAATATAAACAAAATGTAAAATATTTTGTTCATAGCGTAAAACAAGATTGGACTAATGTTGGCTTTCACTTTGGCATGACTTCATAAATGCTTATGATACAAATGCCTTTTAAAGGATTGTTGAGGCAGTGGCAATTTAGGTCTTCTAAACAAAACATATGTAGAGAAATATGGATTTCTATACTTGACGTAGGATAGCTATTTAACAACCTGGTAAACTTTCTGGTTCTCATTCAGAAAGAAATATTTTGTGAACCAGTTCTGAAGTTCAGTATATGTGGTGAAAAGTGTTGGGATGAAAAATGCATTTTCTGCATTAAGTTGTCTTACTCCCTGCTATTCAGTAGACTTTGAGGCAAGTTTACAGAAAAAGTGGTAATCTTCATGGAAATTTGTTATTCTTGCAGGGGTAGGAAACATGAATGCTCTTCCCCCCATTCATGCTAAATTTTTCTTTAGAATAATTTATTTTTTTAATAAATCAACAGAGAAACTGATTTAAATGAGAACTTAAAAGGTACATACTTCTCTGTATGCAAATGTTTAATTTTTTAAAGTTTTTCTTGTTCTTCTGGTGTCCCTTTCCATAAAGTTATGGTGCTTTTCCCTTCCTCACACCAAAAGGAAGACATTTTCAGCTGTGTTTGTCTTCTGGCCAGCTCCCATTGCTTTTTATCTTAAATATTCTTGTATGAATGCTAATAAGTCTCATACAGTTTCTAATAAGCATCTATCCAAATAGCAGAGTGTTAGATTTCAGCATAAAAATGGAAGCTTGAATAGTAATAGAATCTGAATTGTTCTTTTCTTAGCTTCCTCCTCCTCCATCTGGAAATCAGGTTTGGGGAACATTGTTAAAGTAACTGGAGTCAGCTTAAGACTTATTCCCCGTCACTGTACCAGTTCATAAAAGTACAAGAAAGCATAATTGTTGGTCATACCAACCTGCACATTTTCACCAGCATGGTATTAATTTTAAGTAATTTGCGTTACTAATTCAGTGGTAATCATTAGATTATAATTTTTTATTTGCAGTAGTTCTATGATAATGAAGACTGCTTCTCTTGGGTACTGCACTTGAGATATTCCATAATCTGTTTTTTGGAGTTTTTATATTATTTGATCAATTACATTATATGGTGATAAATTTATTCTGTGTAATGTTCGCATGCTTAGAGCACAGACTGTAAGTCAAAGGCAATACATTTTCATCAGCTTGTTTGAGCAAGTGACTAACTTGTTTCACCGATATAGTTAGAATAAAACATTCTCTTATTTCTTTACACACATCAAAGCTTAATTTAATTAGTAAGCGTATGCAGTTTGAGAACTGCCAACAAGGGTGATGATGCTCAAAACAGTTGTGGAGAAAGCATGCTAAATAGTCAAATGCTCAATAAAGTTGGAAGTTAATTAATGGTGTGGAATCCTAGTTTATGAACTAGGATGATTAACATTAGAGGAAAGTCTGATTCTCTAGTTCAGTAAATACAGTGGTGCCTTATAATAAGATAGAGAATTCGAATAGCTCAGGAACCAGATTCTAGGTGGAACTGCCTTCAGGTGAGATGCTCTACCCTTTATCTGTTTGAAGTGCCAGGAAAAGCTGGTTCACACCATTAGGAAAAAAAATGACTGCCTACACAATCTTGAGTACAGTAGTTGGTTTGAAAGACGTTGTGCTACCTGGAACTGTTGAGTATTTTATGTCACGAAGGACCAAGAATAATTTCCCTGGAGTAAAGAAGTTCACTGAGTTAATGTTTAAGGCAGTTAAAGTTCAGTTACACACAGAATTTGGAGTACCAGGATATGAAGGGCAATTTCTTAGAAATTAATAATTAAATACAGTGTAATTAAATAAAATATTGAAGTAGATTTTGCAAGCATTGCTATTGGCCAGCTTATTGCAAAGAAGTTTTGTTCAGGATTTGGAAGAGCAAGAATCTTGTAATAGTGTAGAGATCTATGGGTTCAGTGGTTTTATTCGATTCAGTAGATGGATCCTGAGAGTGCTCTATAGCAGAGTGCTATATGTATATCTCTTCTCATATGTCTTTATGAAATGCTTGACATTCAGTTTGAAATGCTTCTATCATCCCTTACCTGCTTATTTGAGATGGTGAATGTAATTTTAACAGTTTTCAATATTCATCATGATCGTATTTATCAATGTATGTGTGTATATATATTTATTCTTGAGGCTCTGTTAATTTATGATGGCTTTAGCTAAAGATAGGGGTACTTTTAGTTGTGAGCAGTAGTTGATCTGGGAATCAACAAGCTGGAGAAAACAGTTGAATTGCTAGTAAAAACTTGTCTGTGATATGGGCTCAATTTATTAGTCTAATACCAGTCAAGTTAGAAATGAAGAAAAGTAGAGTTATATGTGGAACCTTTGACATTTGCCAACTTGATGCCTCGCTGTCAGAAAAAGAGTTGCCAGTTGGAATAAACAAAAAGCCTTTTTCAGGGCTGATAAAATGTGTTGGAAGTGGCAGCTAGATTAAAGTCTCCACATCAAAATGAATGCAGAAAAAAGCTCTTTTCAGGACTAAATAGGAGATTCAAGTTGTCAGCAGCCAGTCTGAGTCTGGCAAACAACGTAAAGCACTTAGGGCTAGAGAACTTTAATTAGAGCTCTCTTCAGGCTAAACAAAAGTTCATAATCTTCATCCTTGATAACTCACTGATTGGCTTCTGTTGTACCGACAAATATTGATATTAACTTTGACAAGAGTTTCGTGTATGTGTGCCATACAACCAAGTCCTACGTTGTTATCTGAGCAAAAAGTTCAACCTTGCTGCGTGCAATGGATAATGTGGTTTATATAGTGCAGCAGTGGCTCAAAAACTTCTGTTTCTTTGTATTATGCGAGTACGTTATTTTATATAAAAAAGCCTTTGCGTAATAAATTTCTTTACATTTTATCTTTCCCTTACAGCAAAATCATTGTGTATAATTCTTCCTAAATTTTATTACCCTTGTGAAGTGAACTGATCTTGGCAAGTTTTGTAGATAGAGCAGGAGTGTTATTATAACCTATTAGTTTCAGTGTTGAAAGAGTTTTTAAAAATATAATTTGGATCAAAAGCATGCCTTGTGATTTGAAAAATTAATTAGAAATGTATACTAACCAATGATATACTATAAACTGAAGTATATTATTTATGAAATGCATTAGAATTTGATCAGTAATGTTTTAGCACCAATATTTTTTTTACTTTGATCAAAATCTGATTACTTTGACCTTAAGTGAAATTATTCATTATTTTTTTTTTTCTTAGATTGTAAGGAAAGATCTCTGTTTTTCTAGTAATGACTTATTTTCCAGATTTTATCTCAATTTTTTTTTTCTCAGTGTGTGTTGTGTACATTATGGTGAAGCTAAAATTTAATATTCAATACTTTCTTCTTTAATATAGAAGGCACACCTTTTCTTTAGAGAATAAAGGGATACATGTTGTTGCTCAGTTCTTGCCATATCCCTTGAATAGTATGTAGTTACTACTTTTGGAAACAGCAAGATACACCACACTTGACTAATCAGTGAAAAGAGATGTTTCACTATAGCAAATCTATACTACTACAATTAGCCTCAGAGATAAAATGCTATTTAAAGTTTTGCAATTGTTTCATTGAATTCAGAATTAAAGTTACTTGAAGTAACTTTTTGTTCTAGAGAAACTATTTAATGAAGCTGTCACATTTGTCAAACATAAATTTTTCATAACCGTGAAGCAAACTGGGCCCTCTTTTGGAGGTCTGTTTGCCAATATTTTTTGTGATCTTAATCCTCTTATGGAAAGTGTGTAATATAGAGAAAGCTCTTACCATTTAAAAATGTAAATAATATGCTTATAAGAATGTTTCTGTTTTAAAAATCTTGTTTTATCTGCAGATCTTAATTTCTTTGTCAGGAAAAGCAGCATATATTTAAGAATAACAAGACAACTTCAAGACATACATTTCTTTTACCTATTTAAGACCTTTTAGATAGGCAGCTAGTAACAGTAGCTTTAGTTATATTTCTTGTGCTTTTTGAGTATTTTATGGTACTCTTTTAGACCAAGACACCTGAAAAATTCCAATTCTTACTGGAATTATTTTAAATATTTACCATTTCTTTTCCTTTAAAGTGTTGAATGATTCATATGCATTTCTTTGCATTTCTTTGTCCTCAATACACTTCCAACCTCCCCCTCTTTTAGGTAATCTCTTTAGAAATTGGTAGGTCTATTCTCTTTTCTTAATAAATTGATTTTATTGATTTTATTTTTTCATCACAGAGACAGCTAGTCTTTTCAGGATCTTTCCTCTACCCTTTTCTAGTGTAGGATTTCTTAACTTTGGTCTGGTTTTGGGGTTTTTTTGTTTGTTTGGCATTATACTGTCATAGATTTTTCAAGTTTTTACTTTTTTCTTCTCTGTGATCTAAGCTTCTTTTCTTGGAGCATTTCAGAATAGAAGTGACAGTAACTCACAGATCTCTGTCTCACTTTCTTTTTGCTTCTCAGATTAGCCTCAAACTATGCCAGAGGTACTTTAAGTTCTAGTTTATTCTGAAAGTCACTATTGCCATGGATTTTTGATAGCTGATAGATAATCAGTTGTCTCTGGGCCTGACTCAGGTTGGTTTGGAAACTAAAGGCAACCATTGGACTTTGGACTAGGGCTTTTGCCTGTCTGTTTTCAGTGACAAATGAAGTGAAAGCTTTTCTCCCCCTGCAGTCCATCTGTGTTGAGTGGGAGTATACTGCTAGTAAGTTAAGGATTTAGAGGGCCTTTGAGTGGCAATGTTTAGTTAATTCATGGAGGAAGCTCTCCTGTTGATGAACAGCTCACAGTTTTGATGAACCTGCCAAGCCCTATTTGCTTGAATTTGCCCTGGCCTCTTCTAGCCCATACTGGGAAGATAGAGAATGTTATCAACACACAATTTCCTTTAACACTTAACTTTCACCTCCACCCACAGTGGAGCAATGGGTGCTATGCCATCCTTCAACAGTATGATATCTCAGTTCTGGTGTTCAGCATGTTGTCAGAGAAACACTGTCTTAGTTGTGGTGGAAGGGCTCAGCTCTAGTCTATGCAGAATGCTTAACTACATTGAGGATAGTGTCTAATGTGAGATTCCACATCATCCAGGATCTAACAGGTTTATATCTTACAGTGAATTTCCAGAGTAAAAAGTAGCTAGCATGGATTACAAAGAACAGATGTAGTGTGCTTAACTACAAGAGGAGAAAAAAAGGAAAAAAACAACAAAAGAAGTTATGCAGTCGCCGCCTCTGATGGGTAGGCTGATACCCAGCTAGTTCCTGAGCAAAAGATGGCTAACATACCTAAACCCACCTCCTTGCTGCTTAATTCCTAAGCATGATGTTATATGGCATGGAATATCTTTTTAGTTAATTTGGATCATCTGCCTGGTTGTGTCTCCTCCCAACCCCTTGTGCACACCCAATATATTCACTGCAGGGGCGGAGTGAGAAACAGGGAATGACTTGATGCTAGGCAAACACTGCAATAGCCAAAACATTCATGTGTTGTCAGCACTGTTTTGGTCACAAATCTAAAACACAGCACTATGTAAGCTGTTATGAAGAAAGTTAACTTCATCCCAGCCAGGCCCAGTACAATTTCCTACTTCCCCCTTCTCTGCTCCTACCCTGAGTTTTTAATTTTAAAATGCTACGTTCAAAGCGAAGAAATATAAACAGGTTGAGAGGTATAGTTAAATGGAATAAAGATAATAACCAAAGGAAAAAGTGTGTATATTTAGTATCCTAGATTGGTCAAAACCTCACTCACTTGACAGATAATTGCCTGACAAGCAATGTCTTTGATGTTAAGCTTCAGTGAAGTAGAAAGTCAGTTCCTCAGCTGCTCCCCAATAGTCTTTGGGTGGTCTCTTGCTGTCCGATGCTGGAGCACTCATGCTGCTGAAGGGATTTTTTTTTTTTGTGTGTGTGTGTGATGCACTGAGTACATAGTCACACGCTACTTTCTCAATGAGATCTTGGGGAGAGAGAATGGGAGGGAGCTAGAGCAGCCAAATACAGTTTAAAATAAACAACTTCTAAATTAAAAAGAATGTTAAATACAGATCATCTGCTCAAACCATGACAGCAGATTTAATTCCTTCCTCCTTTTACCTGATGGAGATGCGCCTGCAGGGCTCGCATCAATTACCTGTCGACATGCGGAAAATGATTGATGAGCTGCCTCAGGCACTGGAGTATACTTTGTCAACCACTCATAATTTATACATCTTATCTCTGCCAGAACAAAAGACAGGACAGCATGCACACTGAAAGGAGGGGGGGGGGGGGGGGGGGGGGGAAGAGAGAGAAGGAAAAAAGGCTGTTTGGGTTCCAGTATGTAGCATGAGTTGATAACATTGATGGCTATCTATTTGATCCCTCATCAGACATTCAGACATCTCCTGCCACTTTCTACTGTGGCTGCATGGGTTTGCCAGGCTATCTGGCCATTTCCTCCTGGAAAGATGCTGACATAGAAAGCATGGAGCAGTCTAGAGTTACATTTTAATTACACTACTATCTACAAGAGTCTCTGGAGCACTGATGTTTGCTCTGACCTTTTGTTTTAATCAGCACTCTCAAGGCATGCTGTTAACCACCACTGACAGAGATTGATAATTTATACACTGGAGTCTTCTTAAGAAGATTTCATTTAGAACTATTATGGAAATCAGATACTTTTACTTTTGCATTCAGACTTCATTTTAAAATGTACTTCAGATAGATGAGTTTTACAGTAGTGTATAAACAAAATTTGAACTTTGACCTCAAACTGTAATTGAACCCCAAATAGTATTTTTAACATATTTTTTGGGGGGATAAAATATTATTTGTATTTCTTTGAGGCTCTTGAAGCACTTTCAATCACAATCTTTATACAGTACTTGCTAAGAATTTGCAGATAAGCCTCATATTCTAGTCTAACTTTTCAGGAGCAGCTATTAATTTAGGGGGGAGGAAGGAGTTTGAGTGCCAACCTGAGACTCTGTGAACAAGGCTAATTTCCAAAACACCTGGTGTTAGTCTCATTCAAATGTCTCATATTGAAAAGCAAAAATCTTTTAGGAGTTCCGAAAATTTTATTTTCTAATTTAATATATTAGTGAAATATAATGTGATAGTTTCTCCATCTGGATAAGATAGTATACTACCTCTTCAGTGTCTCTTTTGTTGGGAACACAGTAAGCCTTTTAGGTGTATTACTATGTGTTTGCTTAGAAAGTTGTACTGAAGTTGTCTACAAGTCATATTCATCCTAGTGCGTGATTGTAAGCATCTGTGCTTACAATCTGGTCTAGACCCACATGGTAATAGTGAAGGATTAAAAAAAAAGGTTAATATGAAATCAGTCTGAATTGAAAATTTCATGATACAATGTTTTAGAATATTGGAAGTTTTAGTAAATGTCATGTACTGTGCCATCCTGTGGTATATAAAGTCCAGTGCTAGTATACTGTTACGTTTATTTTATATAGTCATATATTTAGGTGCTTCTCTTGTCCTCTGTTGTCATCCTACTATTTTCAGAGGCAATTGCCCAGACATGTCAGAATGTTATCCAAATTTCTAATAAATAGTGGTTTGGTTTTTTTAATGACACTGTTTCAGCATGTCTGGATTGAATGTGATTATAAGGCATCTTGAGGCCAGTTTACTATAGAAGCTGTTGTTCTGTAGCTCAGTGTTTGAAGAATTATATGGTGTAACAAAGAATGCTTCTGGATATAGACATCGTTTTCTCAGTCATAGTTTTATTTTACAAAATGAAAGTGTGAGCAAAGCTTTCAACTAAATAGAATTATTTTCTCTATGTTTTTTTTTTTTACATTAAACTGCTCCAATACAGTGTTCTTCCTTCTATCATGTTACACATCCAACAGTGCATCAGATTACCAAATCACACAGAATTAAATTTATGACCACAAGCCCAAACCTGCAGTCATGCATGGACTTCAGTAACAATGAAGTATGCACAATAGCTGCTGCTTGTTTAATTCCCACTATTCATATATTGTTCGAAATGGTATTTAGTTGTCTCAATAGAACTGCTATAAAAATGTGACTATTTGTGCCATATCTAAATAGAAGTCTTCTCTTTCTTGATAACAGCTCTATGTATTTGTGCTTCCTTGTTACCAAAATAGACCTAAAATTCAGAATTGGTAAAAGTAGAAGCAAACAAGAAGGAGACTGTGCTCTGAGATTGGCACTGTGACCTTGCATAAAGTGACAGCCAAACAGGTTTAGCTAGAGAATATGAGAAACTGGGACTGAAGAAAGCAAATTTCAAGTTTTGATCAGGCAGGTCATTTTGATGATTACAAGTAGCATTTTAGTAAAAATAAAATAGGAATTGCTTACTCAACTTCTTACACCCATGAGACTAAGAAATGGTGAGACAGAAGCTTACTTTTGCCCGAGTTTTGAACAGCTGTAAGTTTGCTTTACTTATGTTTCAAGCTGAGAAAAAGCTAATAAATGTAGTCGTGTGAGCCTCAGCCTGTGAATCCAACTTCTCAGCGGGATTTATTAGCTTCAGTATAGCACAAGAGTAATACAGGTATATGACATTTTTTGGTTTGGTATGGACAGGTTAAGTTCCTTTCTGTCTGTAATGCAGTGTGTAAGCACATGAGAATCTTGTTTAGAGAGGGAAATTGCTGAACATCATAGAACTAACATGCATTGATCAATATGAAAAAGAATTTCATACAATATTCTTTTGGGAGAGAAGAATGTATATATTACAAAGGCAGTTTAAAGAGACAGCAATTTCCAGTAAGTGGGGGCAAGAGCTTTCAATGTGGGAGAAACCCTTGTTTCTTCCTGTGCCATCAACATGCTGTATGACCTTGAACAAGATACTTATATCTGTGCTTTATGCTATTTTTTGTCAGTCTTGTCAAGTTAGATTGTATGCTCTTCAAGGCAGGGCCCGCATGCGATTCTGTGATTGTGAAGAGCCAGCGCTGGTGGTATCTGACCTTGGGTAAAGCATGTAGGTATTGCTCTAATGTGAACGGATAATAAGAATGGTGTCTTTGGGTAATAGGAAGTGCACTGGTGCTATTGTGTATGATAGATCAGTAGTAATAATTTTAAAAAATTAAAAAGATAAACCACCTTTGTGAAAATCTTGTCTAATTGCTAGTGTTACGTTTGCTAAGCTGTGAAAATATCATCTTTGTTTTATTTCTATGCTCTTTTATCCTTCTATGCAGCAGTTCTTCATTTTGGGAGTAGTCTGACTTACAAGGAAGCTAATATTCCTTGCCAGGTAATGCCATGCTTATGACTTTTTATAAAAGCATATGTTCTTATCCAGCTTTTGTGAATGGTGTTTTAGATACATGTGGTACACCTTCCCATAGTTACCTCTCTACTTTCCTGTACTCCTGCCCCTCCTTGCTGCTCCTCCAGCCCACATCCCATTCTCTGTTGTAAACCAGTCCTCCTAGATGTCTGAAGTGGACTTTAAGGGAAGAAAGAGAAAAAAAAAAAAAAGTATTTTATTTCTTCCTAGTGCTGAGCTGCTTTTTTGTTTTTGTTTTGTTTGACAGGCTGCTTGTAGATAGAACAGTTTTCCATAAGGAATTGAAATCATACATCAAATGTATTGTTTTATATGTAAGCCACTTGAGAACAATGAAAGCAGTTGCTGGAACCCGAATACCATTACAAATAGATTTATTGTAGTATGTTTTCTCCCACCTTTTTCTAGAAGTTATTACTTTAATCTTAAGAATTTATGTAAGTAGGCTTGCAGCTTTTATATGCTTTATGCATTCACTTTTGAGACTTTTTAGCTATTTAGTGACATGGTGTTTAAAACAAGTGTTATCAAGGAAATAATTTCAGCTTTACATCATTTTTTTTTTATATTTCCCGTTGAATGCTACATATAAAATAGCCAGATGGTAATATAAAAGAGTTATAGTAAATGTCATGGAAACTTATCTTCACAATGCCCTTTAGCTCGGTGTGTTCATCTCATCCTACAAACATCAAGAAGAGATAAAGATGTAATATTCCTTTGTCACAAAATTATATAAAATTTCAATGTCTTCAAACTTTAAATGTATCTAAGAAAAAACTTACTAGAAAAATGTGCAATTAAAGTCATTCTAGCATTTGTAAAAGAGTAGAAATACTTTTAAACTACTCTACCCTCCTTAGCAAGAACAAAGCTGTTTTGAAGTGAAAATAATTCACAAACTATAATTATGACAAACCAGATCACATGTTCCTAAGAGAAGACATCTTTATTTTTCTGTCATTTTAACATTGTGCCTGACTCGAATCTCAAAGGAGGAGAAAGTTATTTATATAGTATTGACCTAGGACTTAATATATTTTCAGAAGCATCAAAATGGAAAAACACATTTCGTTTACAGCAATATCTTAAATGCTTTAATCATCATACTGGATGAACTACAGTCTCGATAATTTTTTTTTGTCTCTTGACTTCAGAGGATGCAAGATTGCCAGTTACTCAGGAAATGTATTTGAAGTTCACTGTGTTGATAGGTGAAAAAAACTGCTGATTAGATAATTGTTATGAAAGATGGTGTGTTTCCCCAGTATTTCTCACACTTTTTCGGTCCAAATAGCCACATGTATTAAAATGGTGTCAAATGGAATTGTTACTGATCTTAACTTATTTTAGGTAAACTATTGGATGAAATGTAGTACTGATAAAGCTGGCAATACAATAGAAATGGAGCATTCTTGTTGAGTATTCAGCTGTTGTCAAAAAAATACTGGAGGTAATGTAAATGGTAGGTTGTGAAGCCATACTCATTGTTAACAGACACGAGATTGTTAAACCACTCTGAGTTGCCATCTAAAGGAGGTGGTTGCATTCTTTCAAACATGGTAGCTTTCTATAGATTCACATGAAGAAATTAGAGACATAAATATCACGGTGAAAAAATAACAGAAATTATCAAATGAAGACAAAAACCATGGAAACCAATTAAGGAGGCTAAAAAAGACCCCAATTGTAGCTATGTTGAACTAGACTGGTAATCAAAATGTTGTGATTGAGCAGTGAGCAATTTCCTGCTGTCTAGGGAAGTACTTACCTTCTCTTTGAGAGTGGCACAGAATTAATTGTTATATCTCAGAAATGCATTTCACGGGGAAAAGAAAAAGGCTGTTTTATTTTATGAATCTAGTTGTCAAGTAGCACCGTTAAAGTTCGCTGAAGTGATGTCAGCAGCATCTCAGTTGTGCTGTTAAGTAACCCTCTGCCTTGAACTCTGTGGTATATGTTTTAGTTAAAATTTGGAAGAAAGTGAGATACAAGTCTAATGTTAGCCTTGTTCCTACCTTACAGCCACTGGAATATATATATTTAAAAAAAAAAAAAAAAGTGAAAAAAAAAAAAGCTTTTGACACTTACTCTTGTTGAGTTTCTTAGATTGGGCTGGAAACAAATCGAATTACAAAAAGCAAAAGTGGACTTGCTGCTTGTTTGATGACAACTCCTTCGAACTTCTTTGTTTCGTAAAGAAATCAAAATGATACCTAGCTGTACCTAAGTTATTCTGCTACCACTTTAATGTTGATATATAGATCTATGATTTGATAATTATTCCTTTTTACTTCATGAAGAATCTCATGAGTGCTATTTGCTACTCCAACAGTTTTGTTAAGATCTCTTTTATTAATTAAAAATGAATTGCTATTGAAGGGACAACTGCTGTCCTGTGAACACCACAGCAAACCAAATCTAAACTACTTCCATGGCTACCTACTAAAAGGTCTGGAGGGAGTGAGACCTGAAATAACTGTGTGAGCATCACAGGGCCTTTTGACATTTTCTTTTTGGCCTTTCCTTTGTTAAACTTTTCTCATAACAAGTCCTTACTTTCACCATGTTCCACTAGTTTTTCCCCTAAACCTTTGCTTTTAAACATTAAACTTTCTATGGCCCTTCTAGCTTTCATTTCTTCCTTAATATTGATGATAAGAAGTTATTTATTTCTGTCTGAAGAAACCTGCAGGTAGTACTGTCTTCTTTAGAATGCTCTTTGGAGGGAAGAAAAGATAAAACTGTCCTTTTTTGGCCCAATGTCTTTAATGGTCAGTAAAGCTGGTGTGAAGGTAGAGCCAATGTGTACTGCTTCTTCACTCTGCTTGTTTTGCACATATTTTCTCTCAAGGATATCAAAACACAGAATGCGGACACAATCATAATAGATCCTGTAATGAAAGATGGGATTGGAGATGTCAGACCCTTGCATGGGTGCAAGTCAGTGGATTCCTGTTAACCCTGATTTAGGTTTTTAATCATCAACTCTTTACAATGAAGTTTTCATTTGTACCTTCAGTCTCCTTGGGATTCTGTGGTTGCGTGATGTTATATCCAATCTTACGTAATTATTGCTGATTGATTTTGGCTTTGCATTTGTAAAAATAAGTTTGTTTGTTTGTTTGTTTGTTTTCATAAGAAGTAACTGTAAGCTGAGAAAAACAACACATCATCTAGACTGAGGGTGTTTTGTAAAGAAAAAGAGAAATCATCGCCCCTTTTTTTTCTTTTAATCCTGGAGCACATGGTGGACACAGCACTTCAGAACCTGAGCTCCCATTTATTTTCCAATATGTAACAGAATTTGAAATGTGGTTTCAGATTCCAGGCCAAGAACCTCAATTAGTGCCCTGTGGCCATAAAATATTCCTAAAAATTGAAGTTGCCAGATTAGAATATATTTCTAGAAGTAGCCAGTAGCAAAAAAAAATCACAGGAGCAAAATGCACTAATTTTTGATAAAATGTGCTGCTGTTCTTGACCACATTGTAACTAATAAAGAGATTATTTAATATATCTGTGTAACATAATATATGAAAACAATCCTCTGTCACCATATAGCTTTAGAGGCAAATGGCTTATCATTTTTGCATACATATAAGTAGTGGTTAAGAAAAAAAAAAAAAAGAAACAGGAATTCTGAATGAATGATACATGAGAAAAATGCATATGTAAACAGTATTTTCTGTTTCATTTTTTGAACATACGAGTAAAAATGTATTCAGACTACTGTTTTCCGTTAACCCGTCAAGAAAGACCTTTTCTTCTGTTCTTTCAAGAATATTTGGCTTGAACATAGGTACCTTTATTTAGCATGATCACTTTCATGGAAGTAACTCTATTTCTGTCAGTATAGTAGTTCGTTCATTTCATTCTCGTTTTCAGTCTCTCTAGTGTCTACTTTAGAGAGCTGCAGAACCCAACATCCTGAGTCCGTTGTCTTTTTATTGTGATGCATGCAAGGAGAGCAGTTTTAACCTTTCAGTCTAAAGTATAAAAAAATTGGATTGCACATTTGAAGTGGAATGAAAATGATGCATAGAGAAGTAGATCATTGTATAGGCTACTGTTCTGTTTTATGGAATGATAAATAATGATGTAAAATATGTTTTTCTTTGCATGTTTGAATTGCTCAGTGTACGTAACTGAATTTAAAATAAATTCTAAAATGAGTGTTCAGCCTTGCTGAAGGACTTGGAGAAGTGCTTTATTCTTACTGTCTTTTCTAATAAATGAGCTGCTATGAATACAGCTTCTTGTTTAGATCCTAAATTTTAACTGGACTTTGACAGATCTAAATTTAATCTGGGTGCTGTGAGAGTCTATATTGTCACTGTCTGCTGAGTTTCCAGTGACTGATTTCTCCCTCCCATCCCCTAGCAGTTTTCTATACCTTCCTTTTAGGAGCCAGCTGTGCTATATAAACAGACAGACTAATTTCTTTAAGCATATAAACTTGTACTTGGTCTAGCTGGGTGGAGTTAGATTTTTTTTTTTTTTTGTGTTTGTGACTGACACAGCGTTGATAGCACACCAATGTTTTGGCTGTTGCTGAACAGTGCTTGCACAGCACCAAGGCTTTCTCTCTTTGCCAGACAAGCAGACTGGAAGTATGCAAGAGGCTGCAGGTGACATAGGTGGAACTGGACTTTATAATGGAATCAGTAACATCAGTTAATCTGATTAGCTGGATTTTAAAAACTCTGAAGAGATATTACGATTCCACCAAGAAAACAATGTTAAATCTGTAAATTCTTCCTTGCGCGTGCAATTTTCTTAAGCACGTGGTGTTAGTTCAAATTAAATCTTTTCTTTGCTTTGCATTGGAAAAAAATGAAAGGAAAGTTCAGTGGTTTTATTTGGTTTATGGAACTTGCCTTACTATCTTATTACTTTTTTTTTTTCTGTCTTTGAAGTGATTCAAGTTAACACAAATTGCTTATTCTGAGATTAGGAAACTCGAAATGGAAGTTATAGATCAATAGAGAGTGTTGAGGGATTGCTAAATAAATTTCTATTAACTTTTTCTGTTATTTTCAATTACATTCTCAAATACATATAAAACTATTTTAAGTACTGAGGATTAATGCTTGTATTTGTTCTTTTATACTATTATTGCCTAGTTGTTTTAAGAAGGACATTATTTGGTTTATGCATGTGTGTACGCACACACATATATATATGACAGTCTTATGATAGAGTAAATTAGCAGCAACATCCTTTAGACACTTTTCTTAAAAACAAGACAACCCCCTTCACTGGACATAGTGACTCTTCCCACAAGATCTTTTACCCTCACTATTTCTGAGATGCATGCCTGCGTTACCAAGAATAAATGTATGTGACTAGGAAAAGGTTTTGGTTGTTCCAAAGATTTGAATGCTTGACAGTGTAGATGTGGCATAAATGTCTTGGGTTTCAATTTATTTTATTCGCTCTTAGAGTGTGTGTCACACTTGGTTATCATTTTTAAAGCTTCAGCTGTGAGAGAGTGGTACTGGTGTGAGAATGATGTCACAGCATGAAAAATCCAGAGAGGCTTTTCCAGTCATTATTCATTTAAGTGCATCTCACCCGCTGGCAGAGATATGGACTAGGTGACTGAATGTGTCTCTTCTGCTTCTACTTGCTGCGATTCTATGAGTGATAGGGCAGTACAGGAGATCAACAGTGAGTTTATTGGCAGTTGCAGAAAGACAAGGCACTAAAAATGCCTGCACGTCTTAGATGTGGATATACGATTGCATGTGGCAGTTACCTGTAGAGATCACGCTTGAATACTGGGAGATTTCTTATTTCCCTCCTTCTGCTGGTTCCCCGGAAAATACAGCTTTCGCTATTGAAGTTGATACCTTCTAGTTACTCTGATAATCAGTTTTCATTGCATTCCTAAAGTAAAAACAATATGTTGCCCTGTGTGAAAACTGATACAGAACACTTTAAGTTGTCTCTCACCTGTTAGAGGAGAAAACCCCTTACCTTTTTTTCCTGCCCCTGCCCCTGGAATTTCAAATTTTATATCAAATCTTTTCAAAGAAATCGCAATGAGCAAGAGAACTAACTATTTCTGAAAGATATTATACATTAAAATAAGATCTGCTCTGTTTGGATGTTCAATTATAAGTGATCTAAGAACTCAAAACTTGGAAGGCTCGGGCAAATTCTGCACTGTTTCTGTTACAAAGCAGATTCCGTATTTTGAGATACGCTCTGAGAGGTTTTACCTCAGAGTGTATATAATCCATCTAGAGCTTTCAAAGGAATCTAGAGCAGTTAGGTACTCAAGTTTAATTGGAAATTTGACTTGGAATTGGAATTATTTCTGAAAATATATTAAAGAAAATAAGTATTCTGACTGTCTAAAATGTGATTTTTTATTTATTTTTTTTTTTAAATGCTGGAAATAACATGAATAGTGTTGAAACACTGTTGGGCACAGTAAGGGAGATTCCTCTTTAGTATCCTTTGAATGCCCTCGGTAAATTCAAAAAGTTCCTGCACTGTATAAGCTGGTCCAGATAACATCAGCATATGATCTGGACTCACCAATACAGGTTCAGTTGCTAGCTGAAGTTTTTTTCAATAGATAAAAGATTCTTCTGAAGAGTCTTCACAAAGTGAGAGCAGCTTTAGTATAAGGAGTTTTGCCATGCCTTAGAAATGGGAGGAAAGAGGACAATGTCATATGCTTATCTGCTTACTTCACATACTTACTTCACATCTTTCTCTAGGGCTTTTGAAGTATTCAAGAAGCACTATCTTGAATGCATAGGGGGAAAGTGCAGATTGTATTGTGGTAGTTCTCAGATTACTTGATGTAACTTTACTAACATTTGGGAATAAAAAAAGTCCTTAAAAATCGAAAATTTACATAGTTTTCTCTACCAGGTGCCCTCATGACTGTGAATGTCCATATTTATTGAGAATACATCTGATATTGACACTTCTCAAAACAGAGTAATAGTTCTGTGAGACTGGAGTTTTAACCAACGTTTTGCTTTGTGACTTAGGAGATGTTATGCAATTGATGGAGAAAATGTAAATATTGTAGAGATGGCATATATTTGATGGAAGTGAAAGTAAAAACCTGAACAAGTTTGTTTTTGCAGAGGAAGATGAGGGTCTTTAGCAGAAACTGTGGAATGCTTTTTGTGCATGATCTCACCTTTAATTTTAGAGCATGTTCAGTTTTCAGATTATCAAGATTTTTATTAGAAGGGACTTTCTTTGCCAATCATAAAGGTATTTGGAGTGTGTTACATTATGGTAGAGAGAAGAATTTAAGTAATATAGACTGGCTTTCTGCTCCAGCTTGTTTTCACAGACATTGCAGTGAGAAAATCAAGCAGTGAAGTGTGCAAAAAGAAGCCGTGCAGTAGGAGGATGGATGAGAGGATGGTATTGTATGGTGAAAAATGAAGGGACAGGAAGCTTAAAGGAATATTAATGATGATTTGAAGAGGATAAGAGTATCTCTACTAAAAAAGTAAAATTCAGAAGAAAATCTCTGTAGAACAGTTGTATTTATTTAATAAATAAGTTGTATAACAGTATGGAAAGATTAAATATTTTTTTTGACAATGTAGGGTTGTGCAATATTGAATCCATAGCAACAAGAAGTTTTTATTCTCATTTGTCAGTAACAACAAAATATTCACACACTGTGTTGTCTTGTTAGAAGATGTCACTACTTATGGTATTATTTATGCAATTATGGTGTTATAAGCTGGACAAAAAAAAAAAAGCCTTTCTTTTCTCTATCTTATAATGGCACTTGTGTTTTGCAAGCTTTTTATTGCGGTTTTCTTTTTAACATAGAATCATAGAATGGTTAGGGTTGGAAGGCACCTTCAAAGGTCCAAAAGTCCAATCACCCTGCAAGGAGCAGGGACATCCCCCACTAGATCAGGTTGCTCAGAGCCCCGTCTAACCTGGCCTTGAAGTATCCAATCTGGCCTTTGCACGTTTTTTATACTTTGCTGTATATCCCATTTTATTAGAGGTTTATTAGATTTGTCCAGTGCATTGATAAAGGGAAACAGACTATTTGTAAAGTTACTACTTTTATTAAAAAAAAAAAACAACAAAAACCTCTAACTAAGAAGAGACAAGGGAAGACAATGCAAATTAAAGTATATATTGAATTTGTCTATGTTAAAGTTTGAAAATGGCCCAAGAAATAAAGAAGTTGGACTACATTCTGTTTATCAACTTTGTGGCGAGGTTTTTCATTTGGAAATCATAGACGTTTGTATAGCATAGTAGGTATCTTTAGTAGTCTGTGGAGAGTAGCTGGGAATGTTCATTAGCTCATTTAAAGGGAAAAAAAGCGAGTATAACTTGCTTTAAATTTAAAAGCCGTCACAATTTTTTTTTTTATCTGAAAGGCATCTGTCGAAAATGTAGCTGTTTAAAGAGAAGGATAAGGCCTGTCAAGCTCCTTCTCCCGAGCTGCTTGTGTTAGTGCTTCATCTGCTTTGTTTGACATCTCTAAACAACTCTTTAAAAATGTCGATTTTGGCATGCTCCACAAAGGAGAACTGAAGGGTGTTGTTTAAGTTATTTGGACCTTCGCTGTTTTTCTTTCTGTGGCACAAAAATGTGCATTTTTTTTCTCCTCCTATCCCCCCAACAAATGTGTATTTTAGCCTCAAATGACCCTAGCATCTTAACATGTCAGAGTGTTAATAATGCATTGAGGCTGTCATAATGTGGGGTTAAATAAAGTCTTCATGAGCTGTCTATTAAGCTGATTTTTTGTTTGTCACTTTCTGTAGTTTCTTTATTGATGCAGCTTGTCTTGGTTTGTGGGCAGCCAAGCAAACGGGCTTTGTCTTTGTTCACTGCTCTGTTTAATTCTCTCCCTCATTCATTAATCATCCCTTTGACTATTTATACCAGTGGCAAGTATAGCTAACACACTTAACGTTTTCCTTTGTCTCAGTGGCACTCTTTGTGCAGGCCAGAGGAGGGCTAATTATTAACTGTAAAGTGACATTAAAAACCCGTAGATAAGCATACAAATGCTGCATCCAGTGAAATGCAGCTTTTCTCTCCCCACCTCCCCCTCCCCCCCCAACCTTCAAGTGCTTGTAGCTAAATGAAGTTTTCTTGCTCTCTGTAGTTGGGAGTTCACAGTAGCAGTGCCAATGTCTAGATAATTAATGAAGAAGCTCTATTAAACCCAGGGAGTCTGCTGGTGTCAGGTTTTTTTTAGTTTCATCTCTGGACAGCTTAGCTTGGATAGTTTGTACCTTATCAGATGCAGGGATTTAAATTGCTGCTATTTAGATGGAGGCAATTCCTCTTTTCTTTAAAGGTCCCATTCCTGTGTTTATTAGTATTCTGTATATACAAGTCTTGGAATGTGTACTTTGTTTTGATTTCTTATGATGTGAGAGTTTTTAGCCTTTTCTTTCCAGCTCCCTTCTGTTTATGAGGTGGTCCTGAAATTAGAAGTTTGATATTTTTTATTTTTTTTTAAAACACTGGCACTGATCAGACCTTTCTTGTTTATCCAGTCTTTCTGACCCTCTTCCTTCTCACATATGATTTCATGATAGGAGAATGGCAACTATTGGGGAAAGACTTCTTTGTAAAGGTAGTATTTAGAAAAGGTGTACGTTCTATCTGTTTGAGGGAACTCAAGATGTCACAAAATCTTCAGTGCAGTAGCCATCTTTATTTGTATTTTGTTTGTACTGTAGTGTCTGCCTAATTTCAGCACTTGGTTTGAAACAAGATTTTCTGTTTTTCTGTGCCTTGGAAGTGAAGTGCTGCTGTGAGAGGTGGATTCAGAGAGATTACTGCAGGTTTTAAGTAATGTCACAATCTGGTCTATTAACTTGGAAATAAAAATGATTTTTCTGTTGTCTGATGCTGTGGCTGGAGCTGTGTGTCCATGATTCATGATCATGAATACAACACATAGATGAGGCCTGAAGTTTAAGTTACAGCTAATACTTTCAATGGGTGAAACAATATGGTCCAGTAGAGATCCACCCAGCAGCCTGAGCATTCTTGGCTTGTGTCATAGCTGACATTTTCCTAGCTCTCAGCATGAGCAAAGATCCTACTGTGTGAACATAAAGCATATGAGATAGGTCTTTGATAACAGAGCTAGGAAGAGGTTATGCTCTCTTATTCAAGCCTGTATATAAATGAATAAACCTATTACTTCATTGTATTGTTATTGCCAAATTGAATATCTTTCAAAAAATTTCAAATAAGCAATAACATTGCGAGGTTACGACAGGGCAGTCTGCTTCTGGCTCACTTGGGCAGATTACAGCTCCAGCTAAAGCAGTTGATCAATAGTTACAGATTGCTCTCTGCATGTTTCAGTTAGGAAATCGGTATGTTGAATACAGAGAATCCTTACTTAGGATGAAATTGTCAGTGGTGGGGAAATTTTCTGTTTAAAAAAAAAAAAAGTATGGTGATACAGTAGACTTTTGCATAAATATCTTTGTATTTGTTTTATGTGCTGTGTAACTGAATAGGTTTAACATTTAAAAATAAACCACTGCAGAATGTCATAGATTTTTGGTGGTTTTGTTTTTCTTTAAAGAATGGAAATTCCTTCTGTAGCTCATGCTATTTTCTTATTTTCACATGTACTAGATACAATTCTCTCTTCCTCTGCATTATAAGTCAGCTTGAATGAGCTAAACAAAATAAGTTTTGCTGTGGTATTATGGAATAGCATTTACTTGTCCAGAGTAAACTACCAGCACTTAAATTATTATTATTATTTTGACGGCCTGAATGCTGATACATTTCATGTCTATTTTTAGTAGCAAGGTCCTGAAAGTAAGAATGCTTCTTTAAGGAAGTTTTCCTGGCATGACAAATCAAGTTAGTCTTCAGGTAAATAAGTCTCCTGCTGCAAGAAAGCAACGCTTATTGACTTTTTGTTAAGGTTTTGAGTGTGCAGTTTGTACAAGACTGGGCCTGTCTTTCAGGTAAACTGTCGGTAGCCCAATAACTAAAGTGAGGTTAGTCTTTGTGATGTTTATAATATACTAAAAGTAAAAGATAAAATCTCAGCAGAAAGAGAGGTAAATACAATTAATTCATCTAACCTGAATATATAAATATGCAGTACCTCAGCCTATGGCATGCACAGGCAGTTTCTTAAATGAGATCATACCAATTTTGTGATAACTTGATTCATTAACAAAGAGCTGTTAGTTTTAGCAAAGTAACAGTTTTGAAATAATCTTATCGGTGTGTTTGTTGGCTTTTTTTTTTTTTTTTTCTGGATGTCATTTACCAGAAGTTGTTTGTTGATAACAATCTTATATAGAAGTATACCAGAGCTAGAAGACTCTTGTAAAAAGCTGCTGCACTTCTGGCATCAGAATTTAATTGTAAGGACTGTGAAGACTGTCAAATGGAGATCTGATCTTCTTGGGTAGAGAAAAGCTGTAATGATATAACAGATGAAAATGACCACAAACATCAAGTTGAAGGAGCAGTATGCAATACTGAGCATTTTTACACATTGTTCAGTTCTAGTGATGTCTCTGCTGGGTTTGCTTTTGAGTCAAAGTAGAGATGAAGTCCGTGTTCACGGATCTATCATGTTTATTTATTTAAATGTACTATGCAGTTATGGATCCTTTATTTTCTTATAAAGCACATTTTCTTAGTTGTGTTTATTGCATCAACACTACTACACAATATTGACATTTCTGTACATTGACAAAACTGTATTAAGAGAGAGATGAGTCCATAACTCAAGTTACCTCACACCAAATACTTGGTGCTGTGGTGAATAATTTTTTTAGAAATGTAATCATTCTAATATGTCACCTTTTTCCTGAAGTGTTTATCTTATAGAGAACATTTTTCATGTTAAAAGTATTTATGAAGTGTTTTAAAAAATAAATAACAATGATTTACACAATGTCAGCAGATGCACCCTGGGCATCCTCTGGCATAATCAAGAGTGTCAACTCCTGTGACCCAGGGGTGACAGTTTTGATCAGCTTTGCTTTACAGTTCTATCATCCTATGGAAGTGTGAGGCAACACTCATGATTAGCCAAGAGGCACCAGACTACAGCTACATGCACACACATGTGCAGTCAAAGTATTTAAAGTAATTGCAAAGTGCCAGGATTAGAAGTTCCATAGCTTTTTGGCAATGAAATTAATACTAATTTTTAGTTGGATAACTTTTTAACATGAGACTTTAAAACTCTGGGTAGTCTGGTGTTCAGAAGCTGTGTTGGAAAGCTATGGGAATTGTTTCCAGTTCACATTTCTGCCTTTGACTTGTTTTGTAGCCTTGGGCAAATGATTTAATCACTGTCTACCTCTGCTTTCTTTCTCCTTTTTTTTTGTCTTGTCTGCTCAGCTCTTAACTTTTAAAAAATCTAGAACTGTTTTCTGTTACACTTTTGCATTCCGTGAAGGACTGTAATAATTAATATGACTAAACAATAATTTTATGTAAAATATTAAATCTTCCCAATTGCTGTTATAAATACTGCTGTCAGATGCTTTTTTTTTTTATTATACTTTTTGATATAAAAATAGCTTATAGAAATCAAAACTGGAAACTGTTACATCTTCTTTGGTGCTTTAAAATTAGTAATAGGTATAGTCAGAAGTTTTTGTACCTTAAAGACACTAAACTGGATGAGACTGTAAAGAAAATTGAGGTTCATCTTCCAGTCTTGAGAAGCTGTTGAGATAGACACACATGTGAGAGATGGGGAAAAAAACCCAAGAACTGAGACACTTCTCAAATGTTTGGCTCTAAAAATAGAGTATATAGTAGAAGATTAATGGGAGAAATATAAAAGGAAGAAATATTCTGTCCAAGTCTCATGTATTTCCATTTAAATTAATTAAAAAATGACAGAGAAATTATGTTTCCCCTTCTCTGAAATGTTTTTTCCTCTTCCGATTCTTACTGAGTTTAATCCTGCTTTATGAGGTAGGAAGGGCAGAAGCATTGATCTTACTCGAAGGTTTCCTTTCCTTCCGTGTGTATTTATTTATTTATTTTAAATTAAGCTATTTTCAAAATTTGCAGAACTGCACAGAGTGAATTGTATCTATGCACAAAGATGGCCAACTAGGATTTAACATCTTTTCCATACACACAAATCTTCTTCGTATTTTCACAATTTAGGCAGCCACACAGCCTGTTGCTGTGACTTTGCCTTTATGGTATCGGTATTTTTATTTTTACTTGCCTGGGCTGTTTAGCTGAGTTATTTTTGACAACACTAGGAATAGGATTGAGTATAAAACAAATTAGCAGGTCACCATTTATGTCCAAAATGAGGTGGAGAAGTAGTAAAGAAGCAAGAAATCTAACTACAAAGTAATTTCAACCTTAAGATTTCTTATTTGTCAAGCTGGGGTCACAAACTGTGCCTGTTTAAAAGTTAAAAAAGGGTGAGAGAGGACTAGATATACTTTCTTCTTTCAGTTGTCACACCCAATTATAATTATTAATTTCTGCTAGTTGTATATGGATGCTCTTGAGCTTGATTTAATATCTTGAACCTTGAAAAGATTAAATCCAGGCTTGGACTATGTGACTGTCATTGAATTTCATTTTCTATGTGCAGTCTTGCAAATATTCCTTGTTGTTGAGTAATAATCTTGCTTTCCAGTGTTTTATGGCTTATCAGCTAGAAGGAGTTTGTGCAAGTAACTAATCTGAACCAAGGAGGGATAAACTGGGCATCAATATTCTCTAGTTTATGGTAATTATTCTTTCATTCAATCGGTTTGTTCATGTCCAGGAAAAGTGCATAAATGAGATTGTTAATAGAGGAGTAGGACAAACGTGTGCTAGGTGGTGCACTGATGTAAGTATCAAAGACTCTGTTATTTGTATACAAGATCTATGTCTCCTTGTAATACTGTCAGAGAAAGATAACTGTAGCTTTATTGTCAATATGTGTTACTTGTGTGGGGCTGCTTGTTAATGGGTATTATAATTTTTAATTCCAGTATGTGATATCAGAGAAGTGAACTGTGTAGCTGGAATGCTACAGATCTCATGTTTCGTGTGAGTGCTGGGAAATTGAGAAATCTGAACAAAAATATATCCATCTGTGCAAAAGTTAAAATATTGCATTAATTCAATTTAAATATTAATACCAGTTTAGTTTATCTGTAAAGTTCCAATATGTAGATCTGGATTTAGTTGTGAAGCACTATTGATTTTAAAGCCTTTTGAATTAAAGTGCATTTCTAGAATGGAAAGCGGTTCCCTATTTAAGGGAATTTTATGGTCAGGAGAGAAGGGGGAAAGTTCTATTGAGAAGAGTAACTGGTAGGTCCGAAAAGAGTTGAACGTTGATACTTATAGAGAGTAAGATGGAAAATGTAATAAGGGTGTTGAGCTGCACAGAAGAATAAACTTTTTAAAAGGTTGTAAGCAAGCTAAGATTGTGTCTGTAAATTTGGTATTTCTCAGGACAATTTATTGGCTTAAGTTGCTTGATCTTCTGTCAGTTACCCTAGAAAAGAGCAAGTATCTAGATCTTAAGCTGGGACAGAGTGAGAACTCTGGACAGGACTCCTATTTTTCTATATTCACTCTATAAAGAAGTGAATATTAGTTGTCTCAGTCTCTGAAGTAGATACCTGTTACTCCAAGTGCAAAACTCTAAATAGAGAACCTGTTGTAGTTCAGCCTTGATTGGGACCAAACTATGGGCAAAACTAGTAACACATGTATTAGGTTTTACAGCCTGATATTATTATTACAATATACAATTGTGGTTTTTTTTTTTTTTTTTTTTTTTTTTTTTTTTTTTTTTTTACTTCAAGAGATCTAGGCTTAACTTTCTTAACAATAGAAATTGCTGCTTGTGAATTCCTTTCTTTCCATAGTCCTTGTTTCTCAGTCCTGGGTTTTTAGCCAAGACTGCATACAAATAATTTCTGCTTACAAGCTACAGTATTTCACGGATGCGTGAAAGATCTTACCTAATAAACTACCTTGTGTGAGAAAGAAACCTCACCTTTTATCCCAAGCATTATAAACTGCATAACACGTTATTACTACTACTATTAGTAATGATAACTGTAATAACATTAATGTTATACTGTTCTTCTCAACCCTGGTCCTGCAGGGTTGTACATTTATTTTTTTCACATTCTGCATCATAGTGCAGAGATCACTTCTAAATATAAATCCTTGTAACATGATGCTTCCTGATGCACATATGGGTATTAAAACTGGAATCCCCAAGGAATCTAAAACACCACAAGGAAAATCTGGCATATAGACAATAATAATTCATGTATCAGTGCTGGTCAGACACCACTAAGTGTTACCCTCCCTGGTTGTATAGGGTGCATACATAACAATAATGTACCTAATATTATCATCTTCCAATAATTTTCTATCCTTGTACTTTTTTTCTTTTCCAATAAGCTGAATATGATTGTCATCACTTCTGTGTTGGCACTGTTAAAAACATCCTTGGTTTTAAAAACCAACAGAGTTTGTTATATTAAAGAGGAATATGTTACTTTGACATTGTATTGTATCAGGCTTTCCAGTTTTGCTGCTTAATCACTTGTCCTCACACAGAAGTAGAAATGGGAAAAAAAAAATCTTTATACCATTTCACTGTAATTTAGCACTGCAGAGAATGGCAGAGGCTAGAAATTGTAGAGAAAGGAACGGGCCACTGGTAATTTGTTACCAAAACTATGGTGAGAAATATCATTCTGTGGCAACCAACAGACTTCACCTGGTGTCTGTTTTCACTAGCCTCGAAAGACACATCTTGAAGGGAGAATGCTATTAGCCCGTACAGATTGAACATCTTCATCAGCAGTGCGAATGGAGGCCTATCTGTAATTGAGACGCATGTGGCTCTGGCAGCAGGTGATGGCAGACAGACACACCTGAATGACAGTGTGACAGGGAGCAGAGACAGGGGCCCCCGTCTAGCCACTCTTACTGCCGGAGTGATGAGCGCGCGAGAACACAGTCTGTGAATTATCACTAGGCCAGAATGAGATGAGGCTTAGGGAGGGCTGCCAGACAGTTTGCAATGTGCTATGCATTTCTTTCAGCAGTTACTATTTTGCTATGCGTAGCCCCTTGCTATTAAGCAGACAGAACAGCTCATATCCTGTGGACGGATGATAGATATGTCATATCACTGAAAAATTGTTTGTCTTCCACAGGTGTATGGGATGCCTTCTAAAGCAGACAGAGCACATGACACTTTTCAACACTCTTTTCAATACTGGTTTGGCATTCAGGGTCTATCAAAGGAGAAATCTTTCACATGCAATTATGACAGAAAATAAAGGTGATGAAGTGTTGTGTACAAAGAATGGAGAGAGATCAAAGGACTGTAATGAAAACTGATTACAATAAAAGAGCTGCTTCAACCCTGAGAACTCCATAGAACTGCTCGGGGCATGACAACACACACACTTGCATGCACAAAGGAGAAGTTGTAGATAAAATCACAGACACTAATTCATAGGAATAAACGAGGAAAACTGTACATATCTGTTTGCTTGGGTATCATATGGCATATTAAGACGCTAAGGTGATGTGAAGCCACCATTCTAACTTAGGAGAGTCTGATCGGATCCTTTTGTGAAGCCTTTACTGTAGCTTGGGCATAATGTGAAAGCTTTGTAAATTTATAACTTCTGATAAGATTGTAGGATAGCTGACTGTTTTCAATTCTTCTATTCTTTTCTTGATTAATCTCATGGGGATCACACACAGAATAGGTCACTCATTTAAGTTTAAATATTAGCAAGGAGACTGTTTAGTACTGTTAGCTGCATAGAAATGAAGAAATTAATCAAGCTTAGCCATCTATCCTTTTGACTCCTGTTCTGATTTAAAGCCTATTCAAATGAATTTTCATTGACTTTACTATGTCTTTCCCAAATTCCTGAGTTGAGTATTGAACCCATTCACTGGCCAGTTTCAGTTAGTGCCAAGCAATTTTGTTTCCTATCAAATTTAGGGAACTTTATGCTAAAGCACCTTTCACATGGCTCAAAAAGTTTCGTGCAGTTGAGTACTAAACAGAAATAGGTTTTTTTACACGTATTCTTTAATAACTTGCCAATGTCTTTGTAGTGAAAACATATCATTTTACACAAGGTAAAGAATTTGCACTCTTTGCAACTGTGTTGTTTCAAATTTTTATGTTCTGCCAAGATTTCTCATAAATAGTGAGGTTAGCTTCAAACCCAGAAGGAAGAAGCATTTTTTGAAAACTCTGCGAAGCTTGCTTTTTTCCCCCACTTATATTCTGAATGAGTGATTTTATTTTTAGTCCCAAAGCAGACTGTGTTACCTGGAGCAACATTGACTTATTTTTTGCTAAAAATAAAGTACTTATTTTTGCTAAGAGTTTTATAAGTAATTTAGCTCCTTGACTTGCGTGAAACAAGAACATTTCATTGTTTGAAACCTCAGCTGCAAAACTAGAAATGTTACCCACAGTACCGATGAAATGTTAACTAAATCCAGAAAAGCAGCTTACTAGTCCTAATATCTTCCCAAGGTCTGACTTCTCAAAATCATATTCTGTACCATAAACATAAGGCTTACTACTACTTATAGCAATCTATTTTGCCCACCAGTTAGTATTTTAAAAATACTGTCTCGCATAATAAGCAAAACTACTGCTTTTTTTCTCAGCTCTTATATCATTCAAAAGTAAGTAAGGGCTATGGGGCATCCCAGAATGAACATCCAAAAAGTAATTAGAAATGTGCTTGTAATGTGCTAAAATGTTCAACAAAGTTTCTATTTCATTAGACACCTACTAGTGTCTTCTAATGAATGCTTGCCATATCAGAGCATTTTCTTTTTTTTTTTTTTTTTTTTTTTTTTTCTTTTTTTTTTCTTACTGACAAATACACCTATTAGAATACCAGGCTTAAACTCTGTTATTGTAGTTTCTCTCTTTCTCTCTCAGGCAGTGTTCCTTTCTTTATACTGCTGTTGGAGTCAAGAATACCTCTCTCTAGAGAGGTCAGTTTTCAGAGAGGTGACCCTTGATATTAAGAGTGTCTTTAGAAGTGATGGCAAAACCAAGCCAAACCCAAAACAAGCCAGAAGACTTTGATAAAGTCTTCTTTTTTGCTCTTAAGTTATTCCAAACAGAGTGACTGTAAGGTCACTCCCTCTTACTGTGTTGGTTGATTGAATAACTTTCCCTGGCTAATAATGGCTACAACCATCATGAGCCCATATACCACTGGCTTTGCAGTATGTGTGTCTGTTGCATCAGGCATTTTGAGTTTTTTTATTGTATGTTTTTGGCAGAGCTTTCAATACCATTTAGACGCATGTTCTTAATTCCAAATAAGGATAATACATATAATTAGCAAATGGACTGGATTGGTTAGAAATAATTTTAAGGCATTTCATTTGGCAATGGCAACTCTTTTAAGGATAGTTATTTAGAATCACCAAAACCATAGCAACAGCTTATGCTCCAGACAAAAAGACACAGCAGGCTAGCATTATCTTAATTTTTGTTGCCCTTTTCATGACCATGATATTAATGTTTCAAACTGAGTATTATTTGGTTAATGAGAGATTTACAGTACAGATTGTCAGAAAGTGGAGCTAGCAGGGACTTAAACAAATTGACCTCCATATGATTAGCTAGCTGAGCTTTGACTTAGCCTTCTGAAACAGAAGACATTTCTAAATTCTTAAAGGCAGAAGTCAACTTGTTTTGCATCGGAATAGCAAATAAAATAGTTATTTTTATTTGTATAACCTAAACTTGCGAGTGCAGGTGTTACTGAGTTTTCAGGGTGATATGAGTTGGAACAGATTTCTAAGTGTTGTATATAGTAAGCAAACAGTGTAAAGCACCTCTACAAAAGTACACATCAGTATTCTGGCGGGTGTGTGTGCTCCTCTCCATTTAAACTGCCTAAAAAGTTTCTGTCATTGTCCCATGTTGTTGATCTGAAAAAAAACCAAACTACTTTTGTTACCTATGTGTGCACAAAATTTTTCAAGCTGGACAATCAGTATTCGCAAAAAAAGCTAACCCATATTTCTTGAACTTAAGGTACTGCTTCTACTGCTTAGCACACTAGAAGATGTAATGCTAGCAAAAATTGGCACTCAAACTGTTTAGTCTTTCGTATATCTTTAAAAGATATATTTTTAAGTTATGAAAAAAAGAATGTTCACTAATGTATTTCTAGAGAGGGAAATCTATTGATGTTTTTCATAATTGTATGTATAGAACCAGCACAGTAAATAGCAGAAAAATATTGTAAATTAAATGTGCTGTTAGTCACTCTTGTATGTTTCTAGTAAGTTACAGTACTTACACTAAAATGAGATTTCTGTTCTTAAGAAAATAAAGACCAGTAATTAATTTAGATCTCTATCCACTGAGAAAAAGTTTTCTTGAATTGTCCATATCATGTAATAATGGTTTGAAAATCAGTGAGTTGTTCATTGAAATCTCAAAATACCCTGTACAGATCCATTCCAAAGTGAATTGCTTGCAACTTAATACAGTTGTTCAATCTTTGTTCAGTGCTTCAAAAATAACTTTATGAGGAAAACAAAATATGCTCAGAAAGTAATTTAATTAGTTTATGATTATGTACTAGGGTTCACTTGTATTAGTAGATTGAGAATAATGGTCAGATTTTTTTAAAAAACACAACTTTTAAAAATAGCCCTAACAATCTTTGACAGTGATGGAGGGACATAGTGAATAATTCTGGGCCTATTGTAACACAATAAGATGCTCCTGTGGAGTTTAGAGCTGCTAAATTAGGTTTTAAACTACATCTGCTTTCAGGTGTGGGGAGAGCTAAGGTATGTGAAAGCCTTCTCTTCAGCCCTGTTTTATGGTTGCATTTGTTTCGGAAAGCAGGTGGTCTGGGGGTGTCTGCACTAATTCTGTGCTACCATAGCACTCTCATGTAGCTTTATCTGCTCAGGGAAGCTCCATTTTCAATTCCTGATTGTGGAGGTGACACAAAATGTGCCAACTGCTGGACTGGGGCCTTTATAGTAAGTGTAAGCTTTCTGCTAAATTTTGTTTGTATTACTATGTTAAAGTTCTCTGACAACCCATTTATATTTCTCTGAAAAATTACTTTTAATTATAATTTTCTATTTTGGCATGTTTAATTTTTGGCGTATGAAGACAAAATATGAATCCTTTTGGCTGTGAGATCATTAAAGACTACTTTTACACTTGTCCCTTCAAAATTATCAAAATGCATATCTGATGTTCACAAGTTCATACTATTTCTCAGGATTCTAATGTCTGTACTAATTTGGAAAAGGGCTTTGTGGCAGAAGGAGAAATGGTTATTTATAAAGGCAGAGTATGAAATGCCCTCCAAGTATATTTATATCGAGTGTTAACTTTGTAGTAACTGTATACTGTAGGAACTCTATATAGTAGCTTTTAAAGGTTGTATTTATTGTCTTATTATATGCTATATTGCATATATTTCGGATGTGCCACTGTGTAATTATAAACATTTTGAAGTATGCTTGACCTGTATAAAACACTCAGAAAAACAGGGGCTGTGATAGTCCAATGGACCAAAGCTTTAGGAGGACTTGTGACTTTGGAAATATCAATCTTCATCTGTTGAAGATAATGCCATTTGTGGATGTTTGTAGAGATGCCAAAAATTCCTTCCCAACCACATGCCTATAGTTGATTTGGCTCTTCTGCTAAAGAAGCAGCATAAGAGTTGCTGAAGTGAAGGGAAAGTGCGTTAGTGCAAAAAAGCAGCCTAGTCTGAGAAACTGAGATCAAAAGGTCCCCTATGGTTTCTAATCCTGGCTCTGACTTCAACTTCCATTTAATTAGAGTCAAATCACTGAGGCCTACATTTTAAAGTGTCTGCTAATTTTTTTTTGAGTTATTTTTTGGCTACCTGACTTACCCTAACGTAGGGTTATTTTTCTTTCTTTGTGCATCTGCATCTTTCATGAACTATATGGAATTATGGATACTTAGTACCTTTAAAAAAAATCCAGTAATATCTTATTCCACTTTAGGCTATAAGGATTGAAGTGCTCTAAACCTGTGGACCTCTTAATGTCAGCCCTCTTTCTTTTCTAGGTTAATTCTCCAAAATCTGGGCAATATATTACATCTATCACAAGACTGTGTTAGTATCTATGAAGGAGTAGACAAAATATTAAATTCAAGGGAATCCATAAATAAATGATTGAACAGTTATTCAAATATACAAAGTTTTTGCTGTTCTTTTTTTCAAAAGGGCACTGGGTAAAGGTCCTAGTATAGTTTCTAGGACCTATATTTTCATGGAGATACTATGTTTTTATAGTTGCAGCCTACAAAACTATTTAACTTTGAGAAAGTCACCTCTTGCCTTTGCAGTGTAATCACAATTAGTTATGCTTAGAGGGAGAGGCTGTTTTTTTAAAAGAATAATTAATCATGATAAGGCCAGACTTGTCTAGATCTATATTACTGTACAATAGAACCACAGTATAATATATTGATGTATGTTTGTATACTGCAGGGTCTATGCCTAACAACTTTAGTGCATTGAAGTATATAAATAGAATTTGCTGCTCAGGAGTAAATCTAACTTGAGGGCAAGTTAGATCCTAACTATGCACTATAGACAAGATGCAATATCCTTAATTTTTATATTTTCTGAATTTTGCATTTAGAATAGTAATAAATTTATATTCACATTAATGAAAGTCTGGGCACAGAGAAAGGGTATAGAGGTCTATAAACACTCCAAGTTGCCTCTGCTATTTTTCGCTATTTGTGAGGGTTATTCCTATACAGACCTCAGTTACACCTACTTCTTTGAACAATATCTGTGTTCTCAAGTCTTAAAAAAAGTCAATTTTGTTTCTAATTAAATTTCTAAGCATTTAGCGTGCTTAGACTACTTCTTCACCATTGCGGGAAAAAAAAAAAACAAAACAAAACCTAAAAGAGTAAAAAAGTTTATTACTTCTTCACTGCCAGGAATACTGAAATACATACAATCCAATAATACTAATGGCTCCTATGTAGTATGACTTATTAAAATTGAATTTATTGTTGACTTAACAAAATATATTGTTTACTCTTATGCTATAGCTTTTGCAAACACAGTGTACATCTTGTTAAAAATACCTGCAGATAATGTGATACTTATTAAACAGATCTCTTTTATATTACTATGAAGCACTAATATTATCTCATTTGCCATAACCAGAAGTGTTATAAATTAAAAATAATCTGTAGCTTGAGGTATGGAATATAGTCTACTACATTGAGGCTGTTTTTATTGTGAGCCAGATGGGCAAGACAAGCATCTGGTAACAGTTGTCTTTGGCCACTGAAAAGGTGTTACTGGATCTTCGCTCTCATGTAACTCAGTCCAGATCTGGAGCAGGGATGCTTCTTTAAGTGCTGAGACAGCTCAGTCCTTGTATTTCTTTTGGTTTTTGCTCTTGGTCTTGAGAACATAGTATCCCTTGTGCTGCTGTTAGCAGGGCCTTCAGTGTATATATTTTTCATATTTTTGGGTTGAAATATCACTCCAAAAGAGTGAAGGTTAATCACTTCCTGGACTAATTCAAACCAAGAATTTTTCTTTGAAAAGGAGCTGGCTATATTGAAAAACCCCACTGACTAATAACAAAGCTGTGAAAAGAGAAGTATGCTAGCCTAGCTAAAATACAGGTTGGAGGAATTTTCAATCGTATTAGAAGTACTTAATTTTCGGAAGTGCAGCCCAGCAGCACTACTTAGTTTATTTCTGTCTTGGGTATCGCAATCTACATTTACAGGGAAACAAATTAGTAGTTTTCACTTTTTGTTGCATCATGGCTGATTCATTGAGGTATTAGAAGTGGTTAATGACTATCAAGGTACCAACATTTTGTGGCTAGAATGTAGAAATAAGCGGTCAGCAATGAATAGCTCAAATGTTTTATTGCAACCTATCTAGTTTAAATAGAATCACCTGTTTCTGTCATATGAACAGTGAATATTTTATTTTACTCAAATATGGAACTCTTGGTCAGTATGACAGTTACTTTTCTGCACCAACAGGGTATTAAAGATTTCTTAGCTTCTACATGCAACTGTCTACTGCATCCTTTCTAGGTTGAGTTGCTGTGGTAAAAAGTTAAAGCACTTTTGAAGAGCGTCCTGGGAAAGGACTGTACTGATCTCTTTCAGATCAAAAAAGAAATAGCAAAAATAGAACTAGGAAACCCAATAAAAACCTTAAAGGTCTGCATAGAGTATAGGGCTGGGTTTCTGGCATAGCCCTGTTAACATTTGGACTGCCTCTTTTCACAGCTTCTGTCTGACAGTCAATCTGACAGTCCAGTCACTGACAGGACTAAATAAAGAGCATCACCTGTGGTGGTAGGAGCTGTGGCCACGGTGCAAAGAACGCAAAACTGTGAGCAATTCAGTTCTGCAGCAAATCTACATGGGACAAGCGTGTGTGATGTGGATCAGTGTTAGCATATGTACTTCCTCAATTTTTATTTTGTTCTTAAGAAGTGACAATTGCCTTACATTCAAAGCTATCTTGTGTTCAGACCAGTTAAACTATCTGTCTGTCTTTTCCTTCTTCACCAGAGGAGGGGATGAAGACCACTGAGCTTTTCAGTGATCCATTAGTACTCAATTGATTGATTCTTCGTTGTCCAGGAGATATCAAAGACTTGATGCTTCAAAAGTAACTTTGAGTAGCCTCCACATGTGGTTTCTGAAACATGCTTGTGTAGCCTATTAATTGGGGAGGATGATTAGTATTTTTGTGCGTGTGTTGATAATAGAGCTTACTTGATGTTGTGGTTTTGCTTAGTGAGGGGGGCCTAAGGTGGTAGCTTCTGTAGGAAATTGCTAGAAGTCGCTCCCCTTTGTTCAGTGGACTCGACCGGGCCTAGGGCGGACCCACTGCTGGCCAAGGCTGAGCCGATTGGGAGCAGAACGTCCCGTAATAGCGCCTCTGCGATAACGTATTTAAGAAGGGGAAAACAAAAAAAAAGAGAAGAGAAGATGTGACGAAGCTGAGCAAGGGCACAGGCCCAGAGGGGGAGGCACAGGCCTTCGGGGCTTTGCAGGCCTCACCCTCTGGCCTCTCGCCAGGCGGCCGACTGGGCCCAACTCAGCCCAGTCTGGCTGCAAGAGGTGGAGAGGAGATGAGATGGGATGAATAAGGTGAAGAGATCCTGAGAGGCTTTTTGAGGCTTCTGCCAGCCCGTTGTGAAGAATGAACTTTTCTTGTGAGAGAAACAGCTGCAAACACGAAGGTCAGTGAGGGTGGGGGGAGTGAGAGAGAGACTGCGTAGTCTGGTCCGGATCAGGGCTAAACTACGACACTTGAATTTATAGCTTTGGCTTAATTTACATCAGTGGATGAAAACTGTGCTGGTGGTAGTGGAGCTCCACACTATGCTTCCTTGTGCTCTTAGACAGAAATCATTGGAGACTTCTTCCGGAAAATAACGTTCTTCCACATAGATATGCTTCTACTAGGAGAAGGAGCTTTTGGAAAGAAAAACCCTCACTTTACAGGTAGCATATGGACATGCTGCTGTTCTACACCCTGTATACACTTGCAAACTTTCCGTGGAGCTGCTGTAAGCAATCCTTTTGTTTCAGAACAAATGACTTCAAGCAATTAACTTTTTGTGAGACTTTACTTAGTTTTTATATGAACACAGAAGCCAGTTTAAAGTCAAGCAGTAGTACAGTCAAAGCCATAGTATTTATTTGGCATGGCACAATCTCTCTCTGGCAGTACAAAATTGAATTCTAAAATACTTGCTGCCAGTTGAAAATGTGTGCTTATTCTGCTGAAGTTCCAGCATGTTTATAATGAAGGTATAAAGAATCTTTTATCAGTTTTCAGTTCAGCTGTCTCACCAGGCTTGCTTGAGCTGTAGGCAAAGTAGTTACTTGCCTAGAGCAGCGGACAAAGAGGTAAGGTAAAATCACGGCTTTAGGCGTGTGTGAGCTGGCACCCTCTCCTTGTTAACACTCCTTTGTGTGCCACAGATATTGGGTTGGGTTTTTTTTCTGTCAGATTATCTCCCTGATTACTGTAATCTGGCTAAATCATAGCAGTTTATCTCAACTAGTATTTAGATGAAACATTGCTGAGTCTGCTTCAGATGTGAAGAGTGATATGCAAGTCAAAAGGCTTGTCCAGTTTTCGTAACTATATCACTTGGTCTGGTAAGTTATTACCTCTACCGTTCTTTGCTCCACGTATAGTCTTTTCTTGCCTATTGTGTATCCTTGAGTTCACAGGAACTCAGTTGCCTGTTGATATAACAGCAGCCTTGAAGAGGTGGGGTTCATCTTTTATGTTGGATTAATTTCCTCTGCTCCTGTCTATTTGAGCAATTTCCTTGTTCTTAGGTTTGCTGTGAAACCTTTGCTATCTAGTAGTTCTTGCCTGCTAGGGAATATGAGGACAGGAATTTAGTGTTCCTAAATCAAAGCATGGTGCCCCTGGGCACAAGGTGCTTTGTTTGAGTAATTAAAAACAAAAGTAAATTTTACTAAGGTTTTTTGTCTAGCTAACAACTGCATTGCTTTGTTGAATTACAAACTATAGTCAGTTTGTCTTCCTGGATTTACACTGCTGAGCCTTTTGTATTTCAGGAGCTTCACATTTTCTGGACTGTTATGACTTTATATATATCTTGTTGCAACCCTGAGTGGCTATGTACACCAAGGTTTTCATAAAATTTCTCCTTGGTGAAGCATTGCTATGAGTAGCAATGATGAGAGTTGTAGTATAGAAAAGGCATCAGCATTTTTACCACTATGTCATCTACTATTTCTCAGACTGACTCCATAATGGTAATATTTTGGCAGCTGATGGCATCTTGTCTTTTTTTTAATATCCGCACTGTTATTCCTGTTGGGAGTGGTGCACTGGTGGGAGATTTCAAAGGAAAGACTGTTGTAAGAATGTAGGAAAAGCATACTGCCAGTCTTCAGGATAGCAAAGATGGTACCACTATAGAGAATGACTCCTCGTTTTAAGGACAATACAACAAGTTTCTATCCTTAAAAAAGAAATTATGATCTAAATGTCTGTATTTTCTGAGTAGTTGCCAGAGCAAACCATAAAAATCTACATCCACTGTTCCTTCCATGTGTTCACACTAGTAGCAGCCTACTCAGGAGTTCAAAGTCTGCTCCACATTTTTCAAAGTATGCAGTAGAGGGAGAAGGTGGGTATTTTTTCAATCAGGCAAGTGACCTCTACTTGGATTTGTCGACAAATATGAGCAGGCCTTTTAGTATCCATAAACCTAAATGTAAAGAATTAGCTTCTTAAAGTGATTCTTGAGTGTTCATAGGCATTGATGGAACTATTACAGAGTGGCAAAGGATGCAGTTAATTGGTAGTGATTAAAGCTGTCTGAAACCTTATTCCTTGAGTTTTTAGAACATATAATTGTTCCATGTAATCCAGAGCGGCACTGCTCTTTCATCTATATGAAGAGATCAGAAAAGAGAGATTTACAGCTTAGGTTGCCCCAAGCCACACATAGCTAACTTAATTTTCCTTTCCAGGGGAATTCAAAGATTTTTGTTGTGACTGGTTCTTGGTGGATTATGTGTTATTTTGAGGTCACCTGTGAGTCTTTGTTAAATGATTGATTGACTGAAATTAATTTTTCTGCCAGGACTCTAATGGAGGTAAGATCGAGGACACTGATAAATGCAAAAGCTGAAGCAATTTTTAAAAATGCACTTATATCTTTTTCAATTTAAATAAATCAGCCAGAATACATATATACTTCATGGTGTTTTGTGTCCTTATATTTTTCCCTGCATAGCCAGAATATTTTTAATTTGGAGATCCCTAGCTTTGAAGCAAAAATTCAGCCTTCTTACAATGGAATAGTGCTTAGCAGTCGAATATATTCTCTGACCTATCCTAAATATCTGAACTCAAATTCTCTTTCTCTTATGTGTTTTTTTTTTTCTTTCTCAAACTCTTTTGTTTTCAGTCATAGACTAATATAAATTAAAGTTACGCATTAAGTGAACAAAGTGCACACAAGATTAACAATTGATTTAACACTGGGAGTGATACTGGAAAAGTAGAAACCCTTGTACTAGTTATATTTGTTAGACTGACCTTCATTTAAAAAGGGGAGAGGGGAGAAAGACAAGGGAGGCACCTTTCAGCTCCATATGCTTGTCTAAAATATGCCTGGTGAATTGACCTCTTTTAAATGTGTGGCAAGGTGAATGTATTTTTGTTGACTGTTAAAGGAGATGGGATTTAGTACTGTATGGCAGAAAGGAATGTTCTGTGTTTTGTAGATGATGTGGAGTCCTGAGGTGGCACGACAAGTTAGGAGGGGCTACCTGCTATAAATTTTTACTCTTGAATCATGTTGGGGATATCTAGGATTTTGGATGAGAATCAGTTTTACTTTCATTGTAGAATGGAAGGCAGTGACTTAAAGGTAGGATAAAATTGTTCACCTAAGGCCTTTAGGCCTTTTGGAACATGTCCATGTAAATACTTTGGTTCTCTTCTAAAAATCATTATTTTGGGGTTGATTTTTTTTTTTTTTTTTTTTTTAAAGTAATGTAAAGGACATATTTAAAGTGTGCTGCTATATATCTTACTTTATGTGAAAGTTTTCATTCAACAAACAGTCCTATTCTCTTCAGGAAGAATTATATCAAAAGCCATGCTTGTCTTTGTGAATTTGGGTTCTGTGATTGGTTTATAAATAACTTTATTAAGTCTTCCCATTTTGTCCAGTCTTTCTGGCTGGCAGTAACAAGTAAAACTAACAAAATCCTTTAATATGCTGTATATACATCTGAAAGCGTTAAACTGTTAGTGAATCAGTGAGTTCACTAGATGTATCTATTTTACTGATTACTGACTGTTCTTTTTTGGCTACTAGTGTGAGATAGGAGGTCCCTAGAAGCGTATATCCATTTTAGTAACATATCATTGCAAAGAAGCTGTGTTAACAGTTAATACTGTACAGGCGCTACCATGATGGCGGATGATCACATATGTGTTATCTTTTAATAAAGCTGTTTTGCAGCTGCAAAAACAAAAGTTTAAAGCATAATAAAATGTTTTCTTGTGCAAGTCAGTGTGTTTTTATGATTAGAGTGTGACCCACTTTCCCCTTGAGAGTCTCAATATATGTGTGGGCAAGGGTTCAGTGAACACAGTAATAATCTTTCTCATACTTGTACATAGAAGATGCCAGACTTTTCTTAAGTTCACAGTCCAGCAGTAGGAGAAAAGAATTGATTCATATCTTGGTTCCTGAAGACATAGAGGCCTTTGTATCCTGTAATTTTTTTTTTTTTTCATTTTTTGTCTATTCCATTCATCCTTATTCCATCCTTTTGATATTCATGAAGTTAGTCATAGTTAGGAGGACAAGATCTAATGCATTGAACAGATCCGTTCCATGAGATCTTGAATGAGGTCTGCACAGAATACTGCACTCTAAAATATACTAAATGCTTTTCATGTGAGATTAGTAACTTATTGTATACTTATTTCCTTGAATTCTTATGAAAGCTTTGGCCATATTACTGTAATCCTTTCTTTGCTGTATATTCTTTAAATTTATGTTTTGATTAAAAATTAGAAAAAAAAAAAAAAGTGAATCCAATTTGGCACTATTGGAAAAAAAAAATCTATTGTATAAATCTACTGCAGTCTTATGTGTTTTAACAGTATTAAATAGTTGTGTGGTAGTTAACTATTTTTTCTGCAAATTACATTCATTGACAGAATCATAAATGGAACAATAATTTGATCCAATGTATGTTCGACCTAAATTGAAATTGATATCTAATTTATATATACCTAAGTTTTGAGTGTGTATGTTAATGAACAAGGGCTGTTTATTTTGAAAAACGAGCATGAAAAGTGAGTGTAAATGCCCTATTATTTGTGACTCTCAATGTCGGAACTTCTATTCAAAAGCAAATCAAATGCTGTGAAAAATATTTAAAACTGAGGTTACTCTTTAACATTTATTGTTGCTCAGCATGTCTTATAAAAACTTTGTAGGCTGCTCATTGTCAGTCTTAGATACGTTGCATAAATATTTAGCTGTAGATAAGACTGTGTTTCTTGAAATCCAACATGTGTCTGGGTTACGTTAGCAATATGTTGTTTGCTTTATTTTTAAATATAAACTGAAAAGTGAGAGAGACTTTTGAAAATTTAAACACAGAAAGAACATTTTAATTTTTAAATCTATTGATTGTGTTTTTTGAAGAGAGGCCTTGGTCTTGGCCTTATTTGCCGTTCCAGCAACTTTCATATACGCTGTTTTATTTGCACTGCGTTATTTGCATTGCGTTTTTTATTCTTGTAGAATCTGTTATAACTAGTATCTTGTCTAAAACTGGCCTGATTTTGAATATGTATTCAGAAAATTGATGTTGGAGAAATTGCAGATGTGTCAGTTGATGGAGGTGGATATATGGTTAGTGCAGCCTTAAGAAGCGGTTAAGATGTTTGTCTTGCACAGTCCTTTTACGTTATCACAAGTTCCAGACCCGAGACTCAAAAGAACTCCACAGAGGACAGTTACTGAAATCTCCTGCCCTGGGGTAAAGTTTCTACTTAACCTCATCAGTTAGTTGTTGACTGATGCATAAAAGCTTGTGTTCCCTTGGAGTCTGATCTAACTGTGCCTGTATTCCAGTCACTTGGCATAGCTGGAAATGAATGATGTACTCAGCATTTGAATGTGTAAGAGAATAGTTTAACAGTAATTTGATAGAAAGGAACTAATGTTAGAATCCCCACTGAAACTAATACACTAAGTTAGAGAAACAAATTAAATATTTTCAGAATTTTGTGTAATATTCAGGCATCTATCTGCTCTTCAAAGGTACTTAGGAAGCTTCACAAACCAATTGTATCACCTTCTGGGGAATTAAATAGATTTTGTTAGTTTTTTTTCTTTCATGTAGGTATGTATGAACTGCCTGGGACAAGTCAGTGCACATATGGCTTAAATATATTTCTTGATCTTAAAATTTACTCAGTTGAAGCTCTGAGGTTTGTCATAATTGTGCGATCAGCTCACCTCAAAAACTTCAGAGTGATCTTATGCCTTTTAAACAAATTCCAGGGATATTACTTTTCTGATTTGTCATGTTGAGCATCTGAGAATAGAACTTGAGTCTTTATGTATATTTCTTATAAGACCTTTCCAATTCCTGAGCTTACCTCTTTATTTTCATCTTTTTTCACAGATCTCTTACCTGCAATTTTTGCTATGAGTTTTGTCATAAATTCTCAATCTGAAGCTGTAAGTCTATCACTCTTCTCTGAAATAAGACCAAGGTGCTGTTATAAAACAGCAAAAACTGTGTTGCAAGAGAAACCAGTTTAATGTTCATTGATTCTTTTAAGAAATTCATTTATTCAAAATGCAGAATCAAAATGGTACAGAATCTGAAGAACAAGCATGCAAGCTAAAGGACTGTTGTGTGGATCAACTGCCTCTTTTAATGCCTGTTTGGTAGATATGTATGACCTGTTTCCTGTAAAGTTTAGTACAACTTTTTCAAGGATGTCGCTAAATAAACTGAGATAGGGAATTTGTTTTAGTATCAGTGTCAGTGTTTCACTACAGAAAAATGCCATGCAGCATGTTGATGAGAAGATACTAAACATATTCACGTGATGTCAATTAGTGTTTTGCTGAGGAAATCTTGTGATATGTGCCCTGAGGTGTAAATTACAAGAGTTACTGAAGTGGTAGGTGTGGTTAAGAGTGTTAACAAAGTGGGCCTTCAGGGTGAGTACAGCTGATACAGCAAACTACAATTACCAGTTGAAAAGATCTGCACTCTTTGTGGATGATTTGTCCTTCTTCCCTACCTCCCCTTCTGCCATCTCAAAATACGGAAGCAGGACCACAGTATCTTTTGGATAGGGCTCTGAGCAACTTGATCTAGTTGAAGATGTCCCTGCTCCTTGCAGGGGGCTTGGACTAGACCTTTAAAGGTCACTTCCAACCCAAACTATTCTATGAAAAGGATTGTTATGGAACCATTTTCTTCAAATGAGTGGTCGTCATCTGCCTTTTGAGTCCTAATGGCTAGAAGGCTGTCTGGGGTGGGAAATCTATAACTTTGGGCAAGAAGGAGTGGCAAAGTGATAATCTGTGAATCTTATAACATGCACAGAATGTTTCTCTTCTCCCTTCTATGGAGACTTCTCTCTGCACAGGATAAGTACACTTCTCTTTCTCTTCTGCTGCATTCTTATTTGGGTAGCTCTTGTGAGTACCACAGCTTTAGATGCACATGGAATCTGAGACATTATTTGCTGTAATCTTTAAAATTCTACAACTGTTAATGCTTCTGTAACAACTGAGTGAACTGTGGCCACCAGTCTAAGCCACAGGTCCCAGGTGTTTCAAGGGAAGACCTAAGGGACTAAACTCACTGAGCCTGCAGAATATTCATCACTGGCATATGAGGTTGCAGTCTTGATGTTCTACCCAAGTATTCAACTCAGTAGCAGCACCTCACCTGTGCTGGGAATGATAAGACAGATGCATTTAGAGAATTAACAGAAAAGATCAGTCGTTCAATGAACTGTTATTTTGACAAGTGCTACACCTATTTTTTTAACATCTAGACAAAGGTGGTTAGACAACCCACTGCTTTACATTATCAATTACTACACAATGGTGGTGTAGATTCCGCCGGTGTTTTCTGTTTCTGCCATATGAAGCTACTGTGGTTTCTGGTGTAATTGTCTGTAAAAGTGAAATTGTTACAAGTGGCCACCATATGGATGTATGGTAGAGATTATGGAGTATAATGTGTGCATATAATATAATATTGGTTTACAGATGGTTAGCCAACAACATGTTTCTTAATAAACAAAATACACTAAGACTTAAGAAGGGAAATATTATTCTTTATATGTTTTGGATCCTGAACTTGTATGTTGGGCATCTCAATGTCAGGAATTTAAATCTTTTGCTCATTTCACCTGGCACGACTAATTGGTGGTCATCCTTCTGCAGAAAATTATTTGTATCTGTCTTCCTTTGGGAACTTTATTTTTATTCTTTACCAGATGCCAAATAAACTTTTCTTGTATATTCCAGTATGAATGGTTTCTGATGTTGCTGTTTTCCTCATGCAACCCTCTCAGTAACTAGTAATTTTTAACTGTGTGTGTCTTGAGACAAAATGAGTACACGATGATTGAGAAACAAACTGAAGGAAAGTGATACCAGTTCTCTGCCCATTACTTTCATGCCTTGGTGAAGGCTGTACCTTTATAGAGGAAATGAGAACACTGAATTAAACGTACTCAACATCTGTTTCTCAAGAGACACTTGAGCAGTGTGGAAGTAGTGCTTTTCCTCTGTGGTACTAGCAGGGTCTAATCCCATGACCATGTCTCTGTCAGTAGCAATTATCCACCTTTTGGTTTACCCATCCCAGGGACTTAAAGGAACGGGAGAATGGGTCTTTGAACTGACAGGCTAACTAGCTTTACAACATTGAAGAGCAGAATTAATTCAACAATTTTGGAATCTCTCCCTCTGTTCTGTTTTGTTACGTCTTCTGTTCCAGAGACATTGTCTTCTCTCTCTTTCTCTCTGTCCCTCCCACACTCTCCACACTGCTCTTTTCCATTCCCCTGTCTTCCCCTGCCCCCCACTGTCCGGTTTTAGATTAATTGCTTGGATGAAAAAAATCATTAGAAGTTCCTTTGAACTGAATGTTTGTTTTTTTTTTCCAGTTACTGAAGTAACCATACAGTTAGCTTAGATACATTCCTCAGCTTGAGAGGTTTGCAGCTAGAACAGGTTTATTTTTTTTTTTTTATTCAGATGTAAATGAAAGGGTTAATATGAACTGGTTACAATACCATTATTGAGTTATCAAAAAAAAAAAAAAGCCTGCATAAGTAATTCATACAAAAGAAGTTATTTCCACATGGTTTGCAACTCCCTCCTATAATTTTTAGTATCTTGCTTTTGTCACTTGTCACATTTCAAAAGGCATTTCTTTACATCAAGAAGAGCCTGAGAAATATAAATACATGAACATATCCTTGTAATAGTGGTAAAAAATTTTTTTTTTCAAAATTTAACAATCTAATTTTTGTCATTTCAGGGTTTTTGAGGATTTTTTTTTAAAATGTCAAAACTACAGAAACCAAAAACCGAAAGACAAATAACTTGAAAAACTTGTTAAAAGATTTTTAGTATTCAGTGGCTGCTTCTCTAAAGACATCAATTGAATCTGGAGATAAAACACATCCGAGATCTCAGTTTAGGACTGTGATGCTCATGAGTGATACCATCATAACCAAAGAAACATAGATTTCCTTTTGTTGGCTTTCTAGGTGAAGGCAATGATATTTTTTTGCAAAGAGGAATATTCTGCAATAAGATAGAAGAAGTAATAAATAATCTGACCAAAATAATAATTATAATGGCCTCAGTTGTAGGTTCATGATAAACAGAATCTCAGAAAAGTAGCGTGAATTTTGAATAGTGGTTGAATTGGTGAGGAGACTTTATGAGGATCTAGGATGGGTGGAAAAAAAAAAAAACAAAGCAACCCTGAATTCACTGCAGTGAGATATCATTTAGATAGATGTGATAGAGTAGGAAAGATGTAAACTGTGCTTGACTTGCATCTTGGGAGCTGTGATCACTAGCGTAGTGGTTAGTTTCATTATGGTACTCTTCTAGCCATGTTACCATGAAGACTACTGAATACTTCTGTTGGAAAGCTTGACTTCGTTGCTGGAATTTAACTTCTGATTGCTGTCAAAGTTGTCTAATAGGAAACAACTGATGTGAAAAGTGAAAAGTTATCTTGTCACCTTGATTGTCACTTAGCTTTGTATCTTCTGCAAATAACTTGACTTCCAGGACCATTTTGTTATGCTGAATCATTTGTTCATTGCTATCACAGAGTTTTACATTCTGGTTTTCCAGCACTGTATCAGCAGAATACTGGCAGGGTCTGTGCCTCTGTAGCTTGTGAGGTTCATTATGCGTAACTAAACCCAAAGGAACTATTCTCACAGTGTTGTCTTCTGCGTACGTTGAAGAAAAATGAAGACTGGGAAAGACTTCTAAAAGTACCTGCCCCTTCCCTATGGTGGAGGCGTGCTGGTAACTTGTACTTAAACTTGTAGATACAGCTGTGTTGTGAATTTCAATATGAACAGTATTTTGAATCTCTCAAAGATAGATACTGGCCTGGGAATTCACTAAGAACTTGATATTCCTGCTTCTGATCATACTTGAAGATCAGGTTATTCAGCAATGAATAATTTTGTTTTAATAATTAGTTGAAATGTTTTTAATCACACTTCTGGCCTTCAGTTCCAGCCTTGGGGCTTTATTGTTTTACTCTTCTCTCTTCAAAATCTTTTTAAGAAAGCAACTTTCCTGATATCACAATAAAAATAGAAGCCATTTTTTAAAGAAAAGTAATGCACCCTTGAGTTGGGTTACTGTCGCAATAACCTTTAAGTCATGGAGTATTAACATGGATAGTAATTTATGCATTAGTGCAGCCAAAGAAACACAGCCCCTAATGGACTGGTGCAATGATGCTCAGCCAACAATGTCACACAGTCGACAGGCAATTTTATTTAATTACAATATGGTACTTGCAAATTATAAAAACAAAACAAACCACTGTTTTTGTGTGGGAACTGTAACTGGAAAACATTTCAATAATGAAAACTAAAGGAAAACACTCTAATCACAAGTAATGAAATGTAATTTTCACCTGCTTGTTTTTCAATGTAACACATCCTTTGTGAGTATTTCTAAATCATTCTAGGTGTTGATTTTATAACCTTTGATTATAGAATCATCCTATGTTGAATGTAGTAAGTATTAAATTCCTTCTGTCCCTTTCCTGTTATGAATTTAATGGATAAGGTAGTAAATTGGGCCAGTTTGTACCATTGTGTATCAAAATTGTTTAATGAGTTCTTTGAGTTAGTGAAATCAAATTACTCTATTCTTATATCTATCATTATATTTTTTGTTTATCACCAATTCATAACAGAATTTTCAGTGTGAAATTTAATGGGTTATCCATTAGAAGTACAAAAACATAATCAAACATCCTTTATGAATCTGGACCTTACAGACAGGGGAAGTCCATAGCAAGAATGTTGTTGAGGCTATTGCCTCTGTCTGCTTTTCATAATGACAAGTTGCAGTGTTTCTATTTCAGTTCTTTGCCAAGGTTTGTGAATTTTGTTGAGCTTTTTTCTTGTTCTTTTTGGTGCTCTTTTGGGGGGTGGTTGTTTTGGTTTAGGTTTAATACCATGCTTAATTACAGTTTCTTCTCCCTAGCACTTGGGAGGGAACTTTTCTGTAAAAGTATTGGCAGCTGAGCTTGGACATTTTTTAAACTAAGACAGTAAAAAACTTGAAAATAAAAACATATGTTTGGTTTTTTAAAGAAAAGAAAAACAAACCCCCAAACTTGATATTAAGCTGTATATTTAATGAATTATTAACCTCCAAGGCTATAGTGCTTGCTTCAGCAATGTTAAATTTTATCATGTTACTCTTTTGCTGTGAATGTGAGTATGCTAAATTCCATATAAAATTTCAGAGATGGCAAAAAAAATTGCAAAACAGAAACAAGTATATTTTATGAAAATCATATTTCCACAGGAAATAATTCAATCTCTTTTTTTATTGGTTTGTTTTTCATAGCTCCCACAGGCACTGGTCTGTAGTGTAAACATCCAGCTTGTAAATATATAGGCTATTTTTACCTGGTTTTGTATTTACTAGGAATGAAGGTTTGAAACAGTGAAATAGCATCCTTATTTTTTCTCATAACTTAAAATTATTTCCTCTTCAGTGTACTTTTCTCCTATCCTATCCTTTAAATATTACTTTAAGTCAGCTTGATTAGAATGATTAAAATTGAGGATTCATGCAGGAATGTTCTGTAACTTACTTTTAAAATCAAAGCCTTTGACCTATGACATAGTAGTCATCCTGGAACATCCTAGCCTGTCATCCAGTAGGTAGTGCTGAAAAATATCAAGAAGGATAAGGTCTAGAAGCAGGACAGTGTTAGGAGCAGTGAGGCCAAGGTTGATGTTGCATTCAGTGAGAATATACAGTGAGAGCAAAGAAGCCAGTAGCGTGCACATTCCAGGAGCATAGCCATCTCGGAGCAAATAGCTGGCCTAAGTTCTTGTGTTACTTTCCAGTGTAGACAAGATTCAAATTGCATGTTAAAAAATTACTTCCAAGCCTAAGTTTTATTGAAAGTTAGAGTTTTTCAAGTGTCCAAATATGTCTGTTAGAACCAGGAGTACACCCACCTAATTTACTTGGAGTGTTTTGAAAATGTTTTATTGAATTTGCTGAGTACAGTATTATACATCTGCATTTATTTTAACTCCATCACTGTAGTCTTTATTTGCAGTATTTCACACTGTTAATATTATGAACTTACTTTGTTTTACTGTTAAGGTACTGTTATGAAATCACGAAGGAGGCAAAAATACTTACAGAGAAGAACCAAACATATTTTATAGAAAGTACAATCCCAGAGCAAGTAATTTAAATAATGTAAATTAATTAGTTTTATTGTTGTGACTGGGTTTTTGCTTTGTTTTTCCATAATACTTCTCTTAGTAGTGTGATTTTTGTTTCCTTTTTATCAGTTTTCCTGTTCAGAAATGTGCTTAGTCATATGAGGAAATAATGAGATGACAGGTACAGTTGTTGTTTTGGGTTTTGTGGGGTTTTTTTGTTTGGTTTTTTTTTTTTTTTTAGAAGATGGCTTATAATTAAAAAGAAAAACAACCTAACAAAACTAGCTTGTGGTTCAAAACTTACTCAAAAACTATAGCTAAGCCCACTTAATGACTTTGTAATTCTTACCTGGACTCTATGTTGAGGGCTTAGGCTGATATGAGTCAACTGTTAGTGATGTGAAATTGGGAAAATTAGTAGTGTATCAGTTGCCTCTTTATTAACAGATTAAAAAAGAATACTTTAAGTTCTTCAGATGCATATGAAGTCTTTTGATAGTACTAACAGATGGCAGCTATAACTTTTAATACTGAAGGGAAAATAATTCACTTCATCAGATAATTGGGCCATGAATATCTTGTCATATTTTCCCAAAACTAATTGCAAACATTGATATAACTTTTTGAAGACTGAAGATGAAATCTCTTATCCTTTCTAAGTCATTATCATTTAGAAGCGCAAGTAGTATAAACTGAAGAGGTGTATGTGTCGTATTGTTAGGACGTAGGTGACTGGGTTTTGTATTTGGAGCAGAGGATCTGTATTATGTAATGCTGCATTTACACGGTGAAGTGTACTGAGAGTCGTGCATTGTGAGTGTTGAAGAAAAGCTTTTAGATGTGATATATCAGATCATCCCATGTTTTATATGTAGTGCAACATGCATACCCTGCCTTCCTCCTAGCTTTTGTAGAGAGCACTTGCTTTTCTGCATGCTTGATTTTTGCACAGTGGAAAATCAACACCAGTAGATGGAATAAAATTGACCAATCTTGAGAATGCATCATGGGGCCACCAAGAGACAAGTCATTTAAAAAAAATGCAGCAAAGCGTCTTTAGAGTTCTGATTTTTCAGGTTCCATGTCATGCGGAGCATTGAGTGTTCTAACTGGTCACATGGACATATACGTGCTGTGCAGTGGAGGGATTTGGGTTTGTGTATATCCCAAATTATATTGGTTTATGGGTTTTTTGGGGGTAAGTATGAGCCAGAATTCTCAGAGTTAAGTACACTTTTACATGTGAAAAATATCTAGCTTACTGCATTTAACCTAGAAGAAATATTCTTCAGGTTGCAGTCTAGAGAAAATTGGTGAATAATACTTTGGAACAATTATTTGCCCCTGGGCTGCTTATATATGAGGATCATAAGAAAAAGTATAATTCTATTTTCCATTGGATTACTTTGATAAATATTTTAATTTTGTATGTTGGAGAAACCACTTAAATTGGCAAAAACTGCAGTTTCAGTCAGGGCATATTTATGTCCTAAGTTTATTGTTGGATTCCTGTATGACAAAGCTTAACAAAGAGTTTATCCTTCATCTTATTCTTAGATATAATCTTTGTATTTTTATCAGCTGATTGAATTGTGATGCATGTTGTCTGGGGGTACCAGGGTGCTTCTGGTATGTTTTCTCACAAATTCTTAATGTGACTGGATGCAGTTGAGGTACTATAACAATGACAGAGATCATATTGCCTTTTGACAGTGTCAAGCATTTTAAAAAATAGCAAGGTAATAATTAGCAGATAATAACGCGTATCTCTTTGCGCAGATAAACTGTATGAGGTCTACAACAAATTGTACTTCCTACTTTTTGTTTCGTTTTGTTTTGTTTTTTTTCAGTGCCTACAACTTGGCCAGGTGTTGACCATGCTGATGGAAAAACATAAGGCAGCTTAATTGCATCTAGGAATTTGCTTTTATGTGGAAATTTGCCAAAAATTCTGCTTCAAACTTGGTAAAAGAACCCATCTTTTTTGAATCTTGGAGATTTCCTTAGGTCCTACAGCAACATGTGTAAGCCACTCAGTAGTCTTTTGTCTGGTTCAAAAAAGTGAAGAAGCTAGTTTATATTCATTCACTATATACCTCTTGGCTGTGCATATCAAGGTACTGGTTATCAGAGGTATTTTTGACCTTTGCAAGATATCAGTGCTGTAGTATGTAACTTAACTTCTTTCGATCTATGAAATTGCACATACTAAAATGTCTTAGATGTTAAAATTAAGTATTACGTTTGTGCGGTATTAGAAGTAGCTTCGTTTTTGTTTTTTTTTTTTTTTTCCTGCTTGTGTGCTTTGCACCATATGTCCAATTTGTAATTATACAGCTACATTTTTCTTGTCTTGGTAGGTCTAAGCATGATGCACTTGGGAATAGGGAGTAAATAGAATAGATTACTACAGAACCAAGGAGACTGTCATCTTGTATTTCAGATAGTAACCTGAGATAAAAGGTTTATACTCTGTGTTCTGCTATTCGATTTTCTAATATTGCTGTCATGTGAAGAGTACTTGTACGAAGTACATTTCTAATGGCTGAGGGCTTTTAAAAAAATATGTTTTATTTTACTTTGTAGCCTCTTATAGAATGTCTCTTTATGTGCATTCTGTCTTTGTGTGTGTTATCTAGATGGACAGATACAGGTAAAATTAATGAACACAACTGTAAACAGTAATAATTCACTTTGATGACAGTTTTAGCAGGGTATAATTCAAATTATTTTTCCACCTCAAGCAATTTTTCAAAACTGAGGGCTAATATTTTCTCTGAAAACAGAGTCTTCAATAACCATCACAAGATCTTAGAGAAAATCACATGGGATATTGCTGGAGGGCAGGAATGAAATGCAAACATGACACCAATGTATGACATGTAACAGAACTGCAAAGTAAATAAAAGAATCAAAACAAGCTCTTTGTATTGGGAATAATTATTAAATAATTTTGGATAGCGTGAGAAAGGTGTGTGATTGTTAATGTGGTGCTGAACAAACATGAAGCAAAATACAGTAACTAAGAGCTTGTGAGTTAAACAGGTATATGACAAAATAAGAATTGAATTTAAGCTTCACACTGAGGAATTTTTCAGCTTAAGTATGTATTTTCAGGTTTATTGGAGAGCCAGCATCATGCTTAATGCACAATAAATGTTTTTAGATTTCTTAGTGAAAAGATGTATATGTGCGCAAAGTTTTATTTTGATTTATTATTTATTTAGATAATGGTGACTCCTTAACACTCTTGCCTTGCTCTGGTCCTGTACGCAGTATTTCATTTCTATTAGCACATAGTTTAATGCAAATAACTGTCTTTTTATCATGATATTGATGATTGTCTGTGATATCAGAAGCGCTTCAGTCTTGAGAGTAAGGAATGACCTAACCAAGCTAATAAAAAATGTATGCTAGTGTGCTTGGTAGGAATACTGGACAAAGTATGCCTAACTGTCAAAAAATAGTTTTGGAATTATTTTCCCAACTTTCAAATCCAGTGCTCAGAACTATTGAAATATACTATTTCAGCCTATTATTTTTTTTCTCTAAGCATATTTGAGAGCCCACAGTATATGTAACATTCAAGTATTAAAAAAAAAAAAATAGTGATTTTTCTTTTTGGTAACTCTTTATATGCAGTTTAATTTTGCTAATTCTGAACTCTTCCTTTAATTCTTCATGTCACTACATTATGAGATGTTCCAGAGCCAAGCCATCTGGCTTCTATAAAAGCCACAGAAAGATCAAGGACATCTCCAACTGCTTTTATTGACCGGAGTGCCTCATGAGCCTTTAATGGGAATCGTGGGGGTGGGCAGAAAGTTTGGTTTACTTAGCTTAAAGTGATCTTATTGATGGACCTCAGAAGTAAAGTCAGCTTTCTACACTGTGTTTCATAAACCTTTTATGACTGCAAGAGTGTAAACAAGGTAAAGGTCTACTGTGTTTCTCACTGAATAAAAAGGATATTCTGAAAATTTGATACAGATCTCTTTATTTAAAATGTTCTTCACAAGCTGCATATGATATTCGTGCTATGGTCACTTTGAATTGAAATGTCCCAGTCTTTAATGACTTGAAATGAAAGAGAAACAAAAAAATCTATCTAAGAGTTGAAATACAACTGGTGGTTTGCTAAGACTTTTTTTCATGCGTGTAGATCTTGTCTCTGCCATGGTAAGTTTAGGTAGAAAATACTCCTTGTGTTTATAAAAGACAAAACCTGTGAGGAAATTTTAGCAGTCTGGAGAACTGTGCAGTCACTGGCAGTATTGCTGCATTTAAAATCATTTGCTTATTACAAGTCTATCATAAGTGGCTAAGTTAGTTTACTCTCTAGTCTCCATTTTACTTTCTTTGTTGTTTAGCAGAGAAGAGTTGGGATATTACTGAGTGTTCTTGACAGCATTTTTCAACTATGTAGAAAGTTTTTTTTTGTGAATTGTAACATGGCTTTTAATATTACAGCGGTAAAAGAATAGGAATAGTAAAACTCTTTATCTTTGTTATGTTTTGCAAGGCTTATTCCCTTGAGTAAATGACTTGTAAGAATATAGTTGTAATTCAGGGCTCAGTAGAAAGACCACAATACAAATTTTCAGTTGTTTCATTCATAATATGAGCTTCTTGCTTTCATATTTGTTTGAAATATCTCTGTGCCCTGTCTGCCATATGACATCTTGATTCAGCTGATAAATATATGGAGCTTCATGACCCTGACTGTCTAGAAGCCAGGGCATGGCCTAATGTCAGGCGTCTTCAAAGCTTGATTGCAGAGTATATACATTAAATGATTTTAAGACCTGTTAACTATTTTTTACTTGATCCATATATTTCTGTTGTTTGATCTCCTTCAGGTGGTTTTGGAAGGATGCTGACATTAAAAATAACAATTAATAAAGGTATCATTAGATTTCATGAGATAAAATACAAGAAGATACAGCCAAATATCTTAGTCCCCTAGAGACCTGAAATTGCAACATTTTTAAGCAAGTGTAAGAACAACTTCAAGCCTGCTGAAATCAGTTAGAACTATTAATTTAACAAAACATGACACATCTTCCAGATGAGATACTGATGTGGGCCGGTGCTGCTGACAACATGAAGCATGTGTGCACATTTCGGTAGTAGCCTCCAAGCGTTAACATAAGGCAAGCCTTCACAGGAGGGCGTTAGAACTGCTGAGAAGTTCAAGAAATGTCTTTATTACACCAACAGATTGCCTTAACTGTTCTGTTCTGGCCAAAACTTGATCCAGGATTCTCAGGTAGATTTGGCATGAGTTTCCAACTCCAGAATTGTGTGTAGAGCAAGTAATGCCAATACCTTCCAAGTTCTATAAGCTTCAATGCAGTACCTGCCCTGAATAAGAGTAAGACACAAGTAATTTATTTTTTTTTTCCTATAAGTAGTTTTTTAGAGATTTTGAATGAGGAAGTAGAACAATGAGACAGCAGGCAGTTTCACACTGGTTCTCTCATTACTACAGCAACAGAATAAATCACATAAGGACAAGAGTTAATTGATGTTATTATTAGATAAATTCAGAGCATTTTATTTCTGCAGCATAAACATCTAGTCTGCATTACAGACAAATACAGAAATTCAAAATATATATTCAAAATACGGATACATGCAGTATATGAATAAAGCATAATAGGAAAATATAACAGATAGAAAAGAGTGGGCAGATTTACCACCCACCACCCAGAACTATGAATTTGTCTGACATCATCACTGGTTAAAAGAGAGACAGATCTCTGCTTTGGCTTAATTACACGTAATTTGGCTGACAATTGAAATACAAACCTAAACAGTCAGTCAGCTAAAGATACACAAAATTAAGTATTTCACACAGTGTCCAACCCCTTCAATCTTTATTAATAACTTAATTACATTAATTACACCATGGTTTAAAGTATTGCTAGTACAAGACGGGAAAAATGATAGACTCGTCTAAGTAATGAGCTGCATAGCAATTCTGTTAGAATTAAGACTATTAGCAAAATGCTAAGTAGCAGTAGTTTGTAAATGTATACTCCACAGTTTATAATTCCTGATGTTTCACCCCATAATTCTTTTCTTTAGCAAACTCCAGCAGACATCATTTTGAAGTTTAACCCAAACATGCCAGAAACATTATGAATGGAAGACTGTTCTCAGGCTGAGGGGATATCTGAATAACTTGGTATTTCCGCTACATTTTCACTACTTCGGGTTTGTTGCTGAGTTGTTTAGAGGGATTTTTAGGCCCTACCTTCAGCAACCATCTGTAGTACTAAAATAACCTGAATTTTCCTTATTCTGTTCCATTCTGTGATGCAGTGCAACTGTCTTGCATTGAAGTACTGAAGCCTTTATAAATAACTGATGTCTAAAGATAGTGTGGTAGATCCATGCAGTGGATCAGGTTTACTGGCTTTTAGCCTCTTGTCTAGGTAACGCTCCCCTTGAATATTATAAATACATGGAGAGTTCTTCAGAGAAGTTATTTCTATTCTAAAATTTTGGACCAAGCAAGGCTGTATAAAATAGCAATTTGACAGTAAACTTGAGAATTAGGAATTATAAGCACTGTTTTATGGTAGTTAGGTACATCTACATTGTACCTTCTTATGGAAGCAGGCTGAGTATAGCCTATAGTAATCATGTTTAACAGATATTTATAACTTCTCTATTTCACCTATAGTACCGTACACATCTGCTAATGTTCATTGTAAGGGTGTTTGGTTTCTTTGTCATTTAACTAAAGAACTTATTTGAATCCTTGAAATAAAATTGGAGTATGTTTAAGTAGAAAAAAAGTAATCATTTCTGAGTCGTAAACTGCTTAAAATCAAAGGGATGGCACTTGCTTAATGACCAAGTTACATTTGGGATATTTGGTTAAGCGTCTTTTCTAATCAAATTAGAATTTGCAACTTAAGTCAGATTTCTCACTTTAAAATGTCTTTAAAAGGTTCTTTCTTTGAGGCATTACCTTTGGAAGGAAACCTGATATTCTTTTCAAATTATTCTTCTACAGTGAATTATTCTGATGACTGCAAATGCACGTTCCTATAGGAATATTCCTGTAAATTTTTGTATATTATTTCAAGATGTAAAATTATTGAAATTATTTATATTGTATCCAGAATAAGGTTAGCCCTTATTAAAATTTAGAACTAAGCCTTATTCATAGGGGATATGTTGTTATACCTCTTGGCTGGAACTGACAGGGACAAGTTGAGAGATCCTGCTAACTGTAACATTTTAAAATGTAGAAATACAACAAAGTGGAAAGATATTTAAAGCATTCATATTTGGGCTTGCTTGAGTAGTCATTCAAAGTTAAGGAGTCAGTTGCATTTGCAGTTTGTCAAGGATTTTGGTGCTTTGTTGTTTCCATGCTACTTCACTGAGTGTGTCAGTGTGTCTGCCTAGGAGACATCTATAACTAAATCACTGAAGTGCTTGCCTGAAGTGTTTGACTGTTGTTCTACTTAACATCTAAAGAAGCTGAATAGCTCTATGGTATACACTGCATGACACTAGAGAAAGGTGCTTTTCTTATTCTTGCTATGATAAATTATGGAAGTGTCCACTGTAGTCACTTTATTACCATTCTTTCTTTTTCTATAGTTACCTGTCATCTGCCTTTATCATTCAGATCAGTGATTTGATGCTTATTCTTTGAAGATTCCCCAGATGTGATATTTTTATATTCTTTAATACTTCTGAACTTTTGAATACCAGGTTAAAAAGCTGTCAGTAGTGATAGGTATCTACATAGTTGTCTCCATATTGTCACAATACCTTCAAAATTATAATGAAAAATTTTTTTTTTTTTTTTTGTGGTAGAACTGTTTGATTAAAACATACTATCCAAAGTTGCATGTTTGGGATGGAAGAAGTCAAAGGCACGCTACATAGACTATTATTTATCTAGGAGTAATTCAATGGTGATGGCAAGAAATAAAGAAGTGTCCTTTGCTTATCTGTACCCCAAGACTCTAGATCTCATTTTCCTACATTTTAATTTAAGTACTCCTTTATAAATTTATTTTGAAACTGAAGAATCTGAAGACTATCACATTAAAAAAAAAAAAAAGGGAAGCCTGTTACTTTTAAAATTAACTTTCCTGAAAAGGAAAATGATTGTTTAGCATAGTTGTATTTGTCTGTAGGAAATGCTACTGCATATCTGAGAATACTGCTGTACGTTCCCATTGGAAATTTTGATCTAGAACAACCATATGAACTAGAAACTGTGCATATGGTCCTGAACAATGCAGCACTACCTTTGAACATCTTATATTGAATCCTGGTTAATGCAAACACGATTTTAATTTTTAGTTTGATTTTGGAATATTTTTTCTTAGCCTTCTGTAGCCTCAATCCTGGAAGTGTATATGGGTGAATACAATTGAGTGATTTGTTAATTGTTCTGCCTAGTGAATGGTACTGGAATACATACTGTAGACTCTATAGGAGGGACCTTTTCTACTCCTTTTATGGTAAATTGCTAAAATTCATTTAAGTTACTTTAGTATTGTTATTTTTGTAATGCGGTAGAAAGAGCAAAACTCTGAGAAACTTGCATTTTGAGACTGTTCAATTTTAGTTGAAAACTGCTATATTTTTTCAGTAAATTTGATGCCCGGTTTTAGAACTCTAAGCTTAGAGTTCCCAAAGGCAGTTCTTTATGTAGTGTTTTTTACAGCGTTCTAGTCTTTTTCTTTGAATCAATAGGTTACTGTTTCCTGAAGACTATTGCATGGGAACATTTTATAGCGCATGAAACACAGCACATGGATAAGTCCTTCTGTGACTATTTTCATTCCTTTTTATAAAATTGTCTGGATGATTTAATGATACAGGGAAATAAATATGGACTAATAAATATAAAATATAGTTGGACATAACTATTTTTTTATTAAAGAATGTTGCATTTCTTGAGTTTTATTTTGCTGCAAAGGCATCTAATTTTGAACTTTGTAAGACATTCAAAATGTAGTTAGGCCACTGTTTGATGTTGTAATGGATTTGCAAATCTAGAGGAATTATGCCACAGAGTAACAGTCACTATATAGATTTACATTATTGGTGGCTGTTAAAGAAAGCAGTAGGAAAATAGTATATTGAGAAAGTATCACGACAGACTTTGCTTTCTCAGTTTCTTCTTAACTTGCTCCTTCACTGAATCTGTTTGATATTTTTCTCTGACACTGATGAATATTGGGGCAGTGAATGTTCAGGTGTGTCCAAGGTTGGATCAGAGCTGTTTGTCCAGCCTTGAAAAAGCACCTGTATTTGAAGTGGATTCTGCTATTGTAATAGTTGGTGAATGGGATTTCACTGGGAACTGATCTGTGCTCAGTCAGAAATAGGTCCTTTTGAACACTATTTGTAATGGAGTGGAAAATTACATTTGCTATTGCAAGAGCAGCCCCATTAGTGGTAAAGCAGATTCTCTTGCAGAGAGCTGGAATGCACCTCAGGCAGTGTCAGGGTGACAGTCCAAATAATGGGAGTTTGGAATGAACCGGGAGAAACTAAAATGAAAAAAATGCTTCTCTTCATACATTGTGGTTCCTTCATAAACTTATTGCTACATAAGGAACAGTTTGATTTAAAACAGCATAAAACTAAAAAACCTCACAAATTTGAACAACTGTAGCTTTTTTTGAGGATGAAGTCTACCGTTGTGAAGAGGAAATGCAGAGATTTTGTTCCTAGACCATTATCTAAACCAGTGTGAAGCTACAAATCTAAACAGGAATACTGAAGTGTTTTGTTAGAGGTGTTTTGATTTTGTTTTTAAATAATAGTGCAAGTGTTGCCAATTCTCTCTCTCCCATATGGATACTTGAGGAATTGAGTAAAGTATCTTCTGTCCAAGTCCAAGCATCTAAGACATGGTGCAGCCATTCCTAACCTACCCTTTCTAACACCTTTTCTCCTCAGTGAAACTGTTTCATCTTACTCCACTAATGAATGATTAACTTTTGAGTAGGTATATAAAAGGAATTATGTCAGTAGTATTTTAAAGTACTTACAAGTCTCTGACAATGAAGATAAATTGCAGATGCTGGCAGTCCAAAGAGCACAAATAACTTATATTCCCTTGATGCTTTAAAAAAAAAATAGAATTCTTAATGCCTTCTAAATATGTAATATCAAGAACACTGGGGATTGCAATTCACTGCAATTCTGCTTTTGTAAATGTGTTAGAGGGGTAGAAGTCTAGTAGAACTAGGCTGTACTCTAGATTGACAGTTAAACTTGAATTTATTTAAAATCCGCTATTTCACTATCGAAGTTGTACCCTTGCTGATTAAAATTAACAAAAAGGAAAAAGTATACACCAGAATATTTTTTTTTGACTCAACAGTAGTAACTGGCAACTTCTGCAAAGTCCAGCACAAATGATTATGAGGTAGTAATGCAGAGAAATAGTAGTTCTATGCTACAGATCAGAGTTTAGAGAGAATTAAAAGGTCTTAGGTTTCATTGTCATTCTTCTGTCAGAGTTACCCGCTGAGTTTGTAGTCATTAACTTCTCTAGGAACTCATCTAAATGCTAAAATTCAGATCATCATTTGAATGGAATATTTACTCTCAAAGACTGCTGCAAATAATTATAAGCTCGTAAGCCTTGATGATTCACAGAACTCAGGCCATTTACACTAGAATATATGTTAGAGTTTTCTTATCCATCCTCTGTTTTGCAACAGAATTTCTCTGTAAAGCATCTTACTGCCATGGTAATTTCTGTTGGAATTTTTCTTATTAGTATTACTGCATGATTATGCTGTGCTTTGAGGAAAAGCTCATCTTTATTTTTTGGATAAGAAACTTCAATCACTAGAATATTAACAAATTTGTTAGGGCCAGTATGTTTACCTGTGCTTAAGAGAAGTATGCAGAATGCAATTAAGTTGCTGCTTTTAAATTCAACTGAAAAAGCAGGTGTCAGACACTACCTATACTGAATTTGGATGGGGTCACCAAAAGTAAGATAGAGGCTTCCTGTAACAAGCTTCATGCTTGTTACAGTAATTACCTGATTTTTACTTTGTTCTTCATCTGCAACATACCTCTGACCTATCTTTGTCTTAGGAATGGCACCTTCTGATTACCAGCTTAAATTTTGAATAGGTTGCCTATTCTAACACAGGTGTGAGAGAGTTGAAATGCAGAGGTAGTTAGTATGTTAGCCGTTACGTGGTCCGTCCACCTTCTTTTTGGTCCTCCTCAGGAGTGAGATTTGTATGTGTTGGCTAATATCCTCAAAGATATAAGGAAATGCTTTAGTGTCAGACTGATTTTTATGTTTCTAATAAAAATGTTTTTCATCATCAGGGCAAATTACCTCTGTGTTAAGTTTCCATTGGGTTTATTCCAGCAGTGATTCTAAGGCACGCTTTATGTAGGAGGCTCTGCAGTTTGCATCATTGAGCAAAGAATGAGACTTTCCTTATCCAGATCAGATTCTTCCTTTGATAAGTTGAGATAATTTGGATAAAAACACAGTAAGTGAACAGGGCTTAATACCCATGCCTTGTGAAAGGTGAAATACAGCATCTTTTGATTATTATGAGGATATATTAAAATCTGAGTGAGTGAATGCCAGTTAGTATCTGGGCCCATTAAGGCAACTCTTGCAGTTTGTGGTGGACAAATGAGCAGCTTACATACATTTTAGTCCTTGTTGAAACATAATCAATTTTTGAGGTAAGAATATCTTTATCAAAGAGGAATATCCACAACTGCACAATAGGTGCCCTTGTACTATAAGGTTTTAGACTAAACTTGTAATTGAAATACTTAAACAATTTTGTTGGCGAGAAACTTTTTTTTTCCCAAAAAATATTTCTTCAAAAACTTAAATTCTTGAAAACTTTTCATTGAAATGATATAACCTGGTTTTATTTTCTCTGATAAGAAGGTGCAAACTGTGTGGACTGAAATAAATATGTGTTTCTGGGTGACACCATCTTGGCATTTCTTCTCATTCTTCCCTAAATATATTTTTTATCTTACCTGTCTTGAAATACTTTTAATATAACTAAAGGCACAGAATGAGTGCCAGACCTGTCAATTCCAACAAAAAAGTGCTGAAATTTTCAGTGAAACTGAGAGATCCATCTCCCACACATTGTAATGAATAGGTTCATAAAAGGAAAATAGTTTAATTACATTTTAGTTCATGGATTGTTAATAGGCTGGAGTATCTAAATTGAATAATGTGATTCTGGTAATAATTATGTGTAAATGAACTTGTTTAAATGATATTTTACAGCTTCTTTATAAAATTACAGCTAGAGGCAATCCAGTGATAGACAGACAAAGGCCATGCAAAAATTATCATAAACTATTAGCTTGTTTGCAAAGGATTTTATGTTAATCTTTTAGTACTTAAAGCACTCTGCAATTAACATATCACGGGGAGCTGCCTCGCAGCAAAGGCATGCAAATTAAAGTGCTCAGATAAAAAGCCATTCACACAAAAAAAATCAAAGAAAGGGTGGCATAACACTCAAAGGGTACTGGTTTTATATTTGAGATTAAGGAGGTGTAATGATTGTGTTATCTAACTAGGGTTGTAATTAAAGCTTTTCTCCTGCAGACATGACAATAGATACAGCATTGATTTCGGTGTTTTAATTGTGAAAGTCATTTTATTTCAGGGCAGAAGATATGAATAGCCTAAATCAAAGGGCTAGAAGATTGCTTTGTTGATAGTACTTGTTCAACAGCTGCCTTGTTGGTTAACACACAAACGAGGAGAATGGTGAAAGAGATCCTGGGAGGTGCTCCGTATTGTAATTCTCCTGCTGGTTCCTTTCCTTTCATGAAAAAGGCAAGAATCTGTGTACCGATTGTAAACAAGCAATCTTTTCATACATCACCAACTTTTTTCCTCTCTTGGTTTCCTCTGAACAAAAGAAGTCATAAAAGCCTTGAACTAACTTTTACTACGGCTCTTTCCAAACTACAAAAGTTCTGGTAATAAAACCATCATCTGCTCTCACAGATATCACACTTTTAGTGGGGAGCAAAAAGTCTCCATATCGCTGTAATTCCTGTTATCAAGAATGCCACTGTATCAAAAGGGATGTGCTGTGGGGAATTGGATGTTAGATTTTATTTACATTATGTTTATGGCTGTACAGTCTCCACAATGTTAGAATGGGAAAAGGTGACTTTTTTTTTTTTCAATCACTAGTAACAGAGTAGAAAATGAATGATCAAAATAAATACATCTGGCCAGATTCTCAACTGGCATATGTAGCTGTCCTATCTACTTGTGCAAGCGAGGAGTTACACGTTCAGAATGGGCAAAGCTCAGGAGCTGATGTGGGGATAAACTGGGTTGGTGGATACAATCGATCAATTTGAAAAAAAATTTATATCAATATAGCTTATTTCTTCTCTGGTATGGAAGGAGTTAACTCAGTGTGACATGTCAATGTAGCTTATTTCATCCCTGATGTGGAAGAAGCTAACTCAATACGTACAAGGATGCAAGAGGAATTGTCTAACTTTTCATTGTATTGGTATACTCGAAGTGTCTATGGTCTTTCTATTATAGACAAGATGTGAGTAGTAAATGTGTGTGTTTTCTCTTTCCTTCACAGGACAAAAATAGGGATTAAAATGGGGCAGGGTCTCACATAATAAGAACTATCCCAAATTCCCTTGGAGCCTTTCTGAGAGACTCTGAGAGACTCAATTCTGCCAGTAGACCTGCACATTTCCTAATTTGGGTTTAATGTAGGAGAAACCATTCTCTTTTAATTATAAGTAGTAAAGACTGGTGACACTTTGTCTCTGGGACTACACTCCACTGCTGGTCCCCACCCTTATTGCTGATGGAATATTGAGTTAAATTCACACTTTTCCCCCATAATTTTCAAAGCCCTCCATGGAACTGGAAATTACTATTCTCCAGCTGTAGTTACAGATTCCCTTGACAGCTACATTTCACAGGAACTATGAAACTGTTAACCTTGAGGATGATGCTTGTGAGACCGACAGACAGAGCTTCCTCAGCAGCTGGGTCAATGTTGTGGAGCCTAGCTCTTGAGGAATATAGAATGACCACAAATCTCACTTCCTTCATAGCTGTTTAAAATTTGCTCATTCAGCTGGTGTTATCCACAGCCAGAGGAGAAACAGTGATGATTAAAGTAAAAGGTAGGAGAGAATGCAGACAGAAAAGGTTCCTAGGGAAAGGGAAGAGGCAAGATCATCTGACAACTCATGTAGCAGGGTGATTATGACCTTTGTTCAAATAAAACATACTGAGGAGCATGACTTGCTTATTTTGGAAGTACTGGAAACAAAAATGTTGTAAAGAGGGTCTGAGATTCCCAGCCTAACTTCTAAGCCAAGGGCTTCAATAGAGTCCATCTATATGTGGTGCCATGGCTAGGTTAGCATAGATTCATGAGCATTTAGGAATTCAGTGTGGTCCCTGCTTATTTATATTTAAATACATGTATATAGACTGTTGAAATTCATCTATGGGTGATACTATTAATGTAAAATCATTTTGGGTCTTGAGATTGTTGTATCATACAGGCAACCCTGAATGGAAGAATTGCACAGCTATATTTACATAAGCTTCATTTCTACCCTCTCCCACCTCCAAATGTTTAATGAAGTAGCTACATCTTGCCTGAAATATTTAGAAAAAGTCTAAGGAGAATAAAAAAGATTTTGTGGGTGTTTTGCAGCAGATTATAAATTCCAGTGAATTTCCAGTGTGGTTTTTTGGAAGGTAGAGATTTTTGTAGCTGGCTTTATTGAGTTTTACTAAGATTTAATCTTTACTCTTACAAGCTCCCATATTTGTAGGCTTCTACCCATCTAATTAGAGGACTCTAAGGTATGGTGCCCTCTCGCTGGATCTAGCTGTTAATTCAGTATGAAAAGTCAGACCGAAGATTAAGATATGTCTAAGATTGGTTGTGGTAGATTTATCTGTAGCTCTGTGTGGCTTTTTTCACTATTTACTTTTTAAGTGAGGAAGATTATAGAATACTAGTGTCTAAGACAGCACACCAGATAGCATAAAAGCATTTCAGAAAACCTCTCCTGCTTAAAGAATTGGTGTAATGTCTTTGCATAGAATGAGATTATTTCTAAAAAGTATTCCTTGATTCTAAAAAAAAAAAAAAAAAAAAAAAGAAAAAAAAAAAGGTTTACAGTGCCTCTCACTAGGATTATATGTATATGATAGTTAACGAAGAGATGCACATTTTGAAAGCATTCCAAGAGTAATCTCCTTTTGTCTAAGTGGTAAAGTTCTAGTCAAGTAATATTGTCTGCCTGTAACTTCTGGCCTTGGATTTCTCCCAGTCTTGAATGCTCACTACATTTAACCTGGAGTCAAAGATCTGATCCTTTTAAGGCATTATTTCTCATGTAATGCCTTTGTTGCTCTCCCATGGACACTGCTCGACTTTTGGATTAGTTGTTTCACAGTTAAACCTTCTATGAAAGTGGATCCTCTCCCAATCAAATTTTCTGTGTTTTTGTTAGTGTCTTTAATGGAAAACACTGAATCCACTCCCTAATGTCTCAGACTTGGTGGTTTTTCAAACATAGCATCAATTCACCCTTAAATTTTCTAATGAAGAATTCTGCTGCTGAAGACATGGTTACTTCACTGAGACTAAAGTTGTTTTTTGTGAAGTTTCTTTTTTCCAAATAACTAATAGGAAGAGGACGTATTCAGTGCTTTGGTCAATGGCTGTCTGTTCTTGTGCTTCATGGTTGCTTATTACTGCCATATCATTGTTCTGAATTCTGAAACTCTCGTATTAATATGTAGACTTTGTAACTGTGCACTTAGTAATAATTGTCTTCCAAGTTATTGTAGGGAAAAAAAACTAATGGGTGAATAAAATGGCCACTGCCATCTTTAGCAGTTGTCAAAGATGTAAAAGTTGTTAAAGGATAAGACAGTGGAAGATTAGTATAATTCCAGTTCATTCAGTGTTGCAGAAAGAATATGAATTCCTTAGAGGTTATGAAATTCCTGCATCATTGAACATCTCACTTTATGTGGATCAAGTCATAGGCCATATATCTCCCGTATCAGGGACAATGGAAGGTCATAATCCATAATGACTCCTATTTCACTGAGTAACCTACGGAAATCTGTAGAACTAAACCCTCACATTAGGACACCTTTATTTTCAGAAAGCTACAGTGGATTAAAAAAAAGAGGGGAGGGACAGTGATTTTAATTGTGGTATTGAGTCATTACATTCAGGGAAACTTACTTTCTTAGTTTTAGGTATCTGCTTAAGTTTCTGACTATCTCACAACTCTGAATCAGATTTTTGCTCACAGAACTGGCCTCAAGTTGACTGCATTTCTGGAATACATCCGGTAACCTTCTTTTGTAGGATCCGATCCTATGAGTTATCCCTACTGATAATTTCCATTTTAGGACTGAACACTTTTAGCTCCCCATGCATTAGAGCATCGTATGGAAGGAATTCTTTGGTGGGACTGAACTCTTATTCACTGGGAATTGTGAGCTTGGAGGACTTTCAGCACTGGATCCTGAATCAGCAGGCCTTTGGTTTTCTGTCCAAGTTTTGCTTTACTTTTCTGAGCTATGCAGAGAGTCAGCTTAGAAGAATGTTTTAAAAAATATTTTCTGAGAATGGCTTGCTAACTACCATGTATTACTATGGGCTATCAATTTATTTTACAAGAAGTTAGAATGTCAGAAATAAAAGATCATTCAGGGTTACTAATGGACATTTTATGTAGTCCTGACATGGGGATTTGTTATCTAGCAGCAGAAGCAAGTGCTGACTTCATTAAAGTGGGGAAAAAAAAAAGCCCACCTGAAGAAAAAAAAACAAACAAACAAACAAAAAATCCTATACCTTGTTTATCGCTTCTACTCTTACTTTTTAATGATGGTGAGTTTCTTATTAACCTCACTGTTTTTATTTTGTGATGTGTATGTTCATGCACCAATGCAACTTAACAGAATAGTTAAAAGACATGATGGGTTTTTTATTATTATTATTATTAAAAAGACAATATTCCTCCTGTACACTGTGGGTTGTGAAGTAGTCACAACCTCAGACAAACTGCAATCAAGGCTTGTCATGGATTACGTTATTTTTGTGGTGTTCTGCAATTTTAAGACCTAGTTTCCTTCATCAAAAATGTTATGAACAGTCTTCATCATAGGTTTTTTTTTCTGATGTGATTCTCTCTAGGCTTCTGCTGCCTGGTATTGTGAAAATTGCTGGTCTTTTTGGTACAGGAGATGGAAAGGATTGCAGAAAAGCAACTATAAAATTGCTCAAACAAGTCTGATATTGAAAGCAGGAGCTAGGACAAATATTAGGAGTGACTGAACTGATACTGGCTGGGGAAAGAGTTGCTGGAGGACTGACTAGGCATAGCCTTGCAGAGTGTTCCGCAGTTTGAGAACATGCAGTCATGAAGTCAGAGGCATCACAGATGGTAGACTCATCACAAACTTGCGTGTGAAAATAGGAATAATCACTCTCTCTTTCCCTCAAAGCAATGTTAAGAATTCTTTATGTATTATGGTCAAAGCTTGTGTTTATTCAGTAAAAGTCTATTTGGTAACTTAGTTGTCATTAGTCAAGCTAGAAAGTTCCCAAAGAAACTAGTCATTCATTTAAGAAACTGTTTCCAGGATATACTGACGTATTCTTGAGTACTGTCTCTACAGCTGAAAAATTCTACCAAGGCTGGAATATTTTATGTGTTAGGAAAGAGTAATAATCTGAAAATGAGTACTTATTTCTAAAAATTAAGCTTATTCTTAATGATATATAGATTATGTATCAGGTATCCCATCTATGAGCAGACAGGTTTTCTTTTGCTTCCTCCAAATTTTGCTCTTGCAGTCTGTGTTTGTTCTGCCAGATTCCATGCATACTGCTACATTTTTCCGGTAAGAATTGTTGTTTCTTTTTTTTGCAAGTAGTTGGTTTGGGGTTTTTTTTTGTGTGTGTGTGATTTTCTTTTTTTTTTTTTTTTTTTTTGTTTTTTGTTTTCTTGTTGGCTAGGTGTCTGTCCATAAGAAGCACAGAGAATTAATGACAGCAAAAAATGGTCTTTATGGTCAAAACTAAGCAAATGCTGGCCCAAGCTGTAGCTAACAGGTATCTGAGAGGCACCTTTGTGCCAGATCAGCCCTTGGCATTGGATCAGATGATGTGTGCACATCTGCTGTGTACCAATTTTCAGACAGAGGTGTTTTTCCTTCACTTGGTCATTTCTGAGTCTTCTGCAGCACTGCAGAAGAATCTCTAGCACTGAGACAGAAATATGCAGTTTACCTTCAAAAATGGAGATAATCCCACTCTCTCATGGTGGGTAGTGTGTTTTATAGCAGGTGAATGGAAGTTAGAGCCTTTTAGCTGATCCAGTCTCTCTGTGGTTTCTATGCCTTGACCAACAGAGGCAGAACCAAGAATTTATGTCATCTTCTAGAGAGCTGTCAGTGTTTCCTGGCAGCTAGAACAAAAGAAAAAATTTGACGTAGACATTTAGTAGGTATGTTATGGGAGAAATGGAGATGTGGAACACTGGATAGGCAGGAGGCAATGGGGTGGAAGTCCTCTAGTTCCAGCCTGGGCCAGAATGTTTGAGATAATTTGTTGTCCTTGAGCTTGTGGGATGCTTCAGTTGTCATTGCACTCCAAAAGACAAAAATCTGTAAACGAAACAAACTAAGGGGCATGGTAGTTGAGCTTCTACTTTCAGGTCAGGGCAGGTAAGCAAAGGAAATGTTTTCCCCACTTTTCACAGTCACTCTGATAATGTCTGTTCATCTGTACCAAGGGAGAAAAAAGGAAAACAACCTGAAATAAGGAAAAATTAATTAAAGAGGGAAAATTGTGATCTAGCATTGGGCTCAAAATTAGCTGAATGCTTAGAAAGGGAAAAGCCTGCTAAGCAGTTCTAACAAGAGAAACAAACAGTTCTATATGGTAACTTCATCTTTTGTTTAGTCTGAGAGGAACAAAGCAGTCCCCGGAAAAGATAGACAATATCCTCCCCCGCACTTAGCAGCACAAAAGATGTGTGGCACCATGATGGTGGGAAAACTGCTTGGCTCATGTAACACTTTCATTTGAACTGTGCAGAGCAGAAATCTCTGAATACACAGAAATGCTCTTTTGAGTTAAATAGCAAAGCTGCACTGAATCCTTCAGTAGTCATTTATAACAGAAATAGCCTCCAGAGTCGACTGTTTATTTATCAACTGTTAATTGAGTTGATGTTTACTCATGATTGCAAACAGAAGATTAATTTATAGCTGAGTGTTATTACTATGATAGTGAAGAGATCATTAGAAAGAAGGATTATAATAGGGTTCTCTGCACTTGTGAGGCTAATAATAAAGATTGACTAATATAATTAGATAAAGCTTTGTAACAAATACTATTAAATTGAATCTGGACTTTGTTTAAATGCACTGGCCTGTTATCTAAAATGTATTAGCAGAGTGTATGGGTCAAGTAGAACCCCTGCCTACATCGTTTACTGTCGTCTTCGGTGGTTGAAATGGCTCTATACTCTGTTAAATTGTAATATTATGCTCTATAATGAGTATTATTTCTATTGAAAACTCTAAAAGACATTATTGGAACAAAAGAAATAAATTTCTTTCCTTTTTAACATGGAATGATTTCCAACTTTAATTTTGATGATAGGTTAAACAAACTTAATTCAAGAAAGTAGTATTAGGCTTCTTCATTTGCTGAGCCTGGTAACTTTTTTGCATAATTCTTTTTAATGGGAGTCAGAGTAAGACTTTCGTGGGAATCCAATGATAATCTTATGCAGCACTTGATATTTTGATTTTCACAGAAGCATGGAAGGCAACAACAGAAGCTGAAGTGGGATGGGATAAAGCCTTTCAAAATGTAGATCTACCTCCATCCCTCTCTTTCTCCCCTTTCTTTTTTTCTACTTTTTTTCCCCTCCCTTTTTGGAACAGTGTATTTCATGAAGCCAATCCAAATTGGCTGAAGCTCTATAAAGATTTATCTGTTGTGTTCTGGCATAAGTTTAGCATGGAGAGGCTCTTCTGTGGCCCATTTGTAGTTATGGGTACAGATGTAATATGAATCTAGTGTGAACAAGAATAGGTGAATATTTTAATAATATTTTAATGTAGTATGGGGAGAGATATAGACAGGATTTGCAGCTGTAATGTTAACATAATTCTAGTAGTGGGCATTTCAAATTGTTTGAAAATGCAATGGCATCATAGCAAATAGTGAAGTAACATTACAGAGACTATGAAACTAGGCGTCTTTTTTAGAACCTTAATAGGTTACACTAACTACTCTGTGGTTTCGTGAAAACTGAACACATAATTTCCACTCTGTTGTTAGCTTATTTATGGGTAGAGAAACACAGTTCTCACCTTCTATGTCCCAAGTTCTTGAAGACTTAGTGTCTTCCTGAGTTGCTTCAGCTACAGACTGCCAGATTGTGAAGCCTCAGGCTATACAAAAATGCTCTCATCCTGATAGGTGCTCAGTCTCAAATGAAGTATCTTGAGATCAGTGCTCTCTAAGCACCTATCGGTATCTGCTTCCAAATGACCACAAAGCATTTCTGTGCTCAGCTGAGACTTGAAATGCTTATAATATTTATAATAGGAAATGAAAAGGTCTTGCCCTGTGGTTAGAAAGGGCTCCCACTGGGCTGTGCAATTACTGTTGTGCTGTTCAGCTAGCTATGTACTCTGTGCTCAGATACAGGACAATCTCCATAGTTAGCAAAGCCAATGGGTCTATGGTCATGTTGCTGCCCGGATCCAAAAGTTACTCAAGTGTTTTAGTACTGAAAAAAAATCTGTGGGTTATTTTCATTCTACTTGGTGGAATGTCTTTTTTGGAAGAAGAGGTTTGGAACAGATTAATTTCTATAAACTATTTGATTGCTAAAAACGTATTTAGAAGAAATGTTGAAATCTTGAGGTTCAAAAATAACGATCTGGACAAATGCTTGAGCTACAGATTCCTTACACATAATTCTGTCACTGTCAGATGAGTGGGTGGAAATGTGAAAAGTTTAGATGCTCTTCGTAGAAATGACTTGGGAAGGATTAATAATGGCTCAAAATAGTCTCAGAGAAACTCTGGACATGTTCATGGAGAGTTTCCACAGAAAGGGTCTGCTAATTTGAGTCTTGCACAGCAAGTGGAGAGAGCCTTTTGATCTTGGCTGATTTGATTGGACGTGGGATGAAGAAAACTTTAATCACAAGTGATTAATAAATAACTCCCAAGATATGATTCATCTTTCTTAGAGCAACTAATTTAAAAAAAAAAACCAACCTCTGTGGGGAAAACAGAATTTTTTAGTGCTTTGTGTAAATCTGTTGGCAAGTTTTAGCGTTATCAGTTTTCACCAGTACTCTATCCCAGGGCTGTCAATTTGACTATGCTGGAAAGTAAGTTGTCATTCTCAAAGAATTCTTGTCACCTGCTTGCCTTCTGAAATAGTGCAAAGGGAAGTATTAAAAAAAAAAAAAAGGTGGGTTGAGAAATGAAGAGAGAAGCATTCAAGAATGGAGTTGAAGGCAATATGAAGAAATGTAGAAAAATACCATCTAAAGCTGAGTTTGAGAAATCTACATGTTAGAAATACATTTAAAGAAACAAATGCAGGTTGGTAGAGACTGTCATCCTCTTGTTCTTTTATGAGAGTAAAACATACTTTTTTTTTTTTTTTTTCCTGTGAAAAATGTGTAGTCTGAAGCCCAGTGCACAGAGTGAGTTTTGAATGGGTCTCAAGGAAGCAAAATAGCCACTTGTATGCAATTCACAGAAACTCAGAGCTAATGGGGGAAAAAATTTGGTTTCAGATCAAATTTATATGGAAACAGCTCAAGATCATTTCTAAGAAGCAGTTGGAATTGATCAAACCCAGGGATAATTGTACTAAATACTGTTCCTTGTGAGCTGATGAAGGTTTTGGTTTTCAAAAAAATGTAGTAGTATTGGTAGAGCACCTTCCATAGAGATTGTAATTGTCATCCTAGGATTCATGTCATCTTTCAAGCTATAAGTGCTTGTAATCAGAATCCCAGTTGAAACGGACCAGTACTTTGTGTATGACGTTATTTTTACTCTTAGGAATCCTGTGGAAGGTATAAATGAAAGACTCCTGGTTTTTCTGCTGTTCATAATATAGAATTGCACCTGTGAAAAATAAGTTGTCATTGTTATTGCTTTATTCAAGTTTCTGCTCTTCCTTTGGATTTACATCCTTTTTAGTTAGGTTATATACTCTGGAGACATTAAACAAGGGGTAAAAATAAGTAAGCATTCTTTACAGAAGTTTATGAAAACTGGCACGTAGCTGGCATGTGAAAAGCTGTCATGATAATGAAATCTTTGATAGATTTGACAATGGTATGCTTGCTTGGATAAATCCACGCAATCCCAAAAGACATCAAACGAGTACTTAAATCCTCTCAAATACAGACCATTTTATTCAGTTGCTGAACATTAAGCGCAGAAGAATTAGGTAATTTTAGCTAGTGTATATAGAGCAACTACAAGTTGACTTGTTTTGTTTTTCTCTAATCTTCTTCAAAGTTTCCAGGCCAGCCTTTCACTGAAGAATATACAATATTTTAGTTGTTTGATAAGTCTTGCAACAAGAAAAGAAGAAAAGGCGGCATAGTGCAGCTGGTGTTTTTAAAGTAAGTAGTTGTTTGACAACCACAGAGATACTATAACTGTAATTCATTGAGCAGGGCTCTATGAGGAAGCAGAAGTCCCTGTTGGAAGTACTCCACAGTTTCCCAGCTGTTATCTGTTTTCTTCACATAAGGAGGACTTGAATCGCATCTTAAGCCTTCAAGAATGTATGGTGCACTGGATATAGTGTGTATTTAATTCTAGAATGGAAAATGAAGCCAATGTAAACTCCAGTTATTGCTGGGCCTTTTCATTGCTCTGACATCAGACATAAAAGGTCATGACTGCTTATGTCCCATTTAAAGCAGCAGTAAAGATTCAGGAAACTAAAAAAATGTCAGTGTCTTAATTGAACACTTCCAGAGAAACAGTCTGTTTACAAGTGCAACCTGTAGCTCTGTTTATATTCATATGCCATTTCTTATAGTGATGAGATTTGGAGATGTGTGGAAGAAAGTGTCCCAGAATCAAATGGTATTTGAACACTCTTCATTCCACTCTTACTGGGGAATGCTTTTTCAAACAAACCATCTTATAAGCCTGTTGTCTGTCTGACAGGAGTGGAACAATGAGATTGTGTTTTACTTTTCTAGGAGAGAAATTTGCTCAAAAGAGTGGAACAGAAGTGATCAACATCTCAAAACTCCTTATAGAGTTCGGATCCAGTATGCATTGTTAGCTCTATTGAGTCTACTATGCTTTTTTATAAATCAGAAAAGCTAGCTTAGGATCACTCAGTCTACAAAAGAACTGTGGAGTGAAAGATTATCTCAGCTGATGTTTGCTCTTTCTAATACTTTCTGTTTATATTAAGCAAAGAAGGTTGTAATTTGTATTATAGTCTCAGAGTGTGTAAGATTGAAACAAGATGTGTTTGAATCGCAGCCTTTCAATACTTGAAGAGGGTTTGTAAGAAAGATGGGGACACAGTTTTTATTAGGGCCTGTTGTGATAGGACAAGGGGTAATGGTTTTAAAATAGAAGGAGACAGATTCAAACTGGACGTAAGGAAAAAAGTTTTTACAATGAGGGTGATGGAACACTGGAACAGATTGCCTGGAGAGGTGGTGGATACCCCATTCCTGGAGACATTTGAGGCCAGATTGGAAGGGCCTCTGAGCAACCTGATCTGAAGGTTGAAGATGTCCCTCCTCCTAGCAGGGGAATTGGGCTAGATGGCCTTTAAAGGTCCCTTCCAGCTGAAACTGTTCTATGATTCTAAATGGGAAAAAGACAATTATTTACAAGAGAGTAATAACTTCAGAATTTTTTTTTCCTGACTTAAAATAGAGAAGAAACAGAAACTGGACCAAGCAGAACTTCTAATTGATTTGGAAAAGACAATCACTACATGCCTATGCATATCGCTAAAGAGAGAGCAGTCTTCATCAAGATAGAATAAGTAAACTATTTATTCAGCCTCCTGAATAGTAGAAAAAGAACCACTTGGATTTAGAAAATTATAGTGAAATGTATACTGAAAATTATTCATTGGGGTGCTGAACATTATCATCTCTTATCGTGAATTTGTAATATAAACTTTCATATTTATCAATGTGAGATTTTTTTTTTTTAAAAAAAATCACTTGATATGGAATTTTTCACCAAATGTTTGTTTTACAATGTATTACATAATTAAGTATTATTGACTTTAGATTTATTAAATATATGTAATATCTAGAGGAACTGCCATTGTTAACTAACTACCCAAAATGTAATGAAAATTTGGCTCGGGTGATAATTTTTTTGCTTGTATTGGGGGGAAAAAAAGGCAAAAATTTGTTTTTCTAGGAAGACACATATTAAATGCCTTGAAGTTAGCTTTAATTAATATGCTTGCATTGATCTCAAAACCAGACGGTAGTCTTGTATTACTGCTAAAAGATGTAAGTAAATATTCCATTATTTCTCTTTCTTTTATTTCTCCTCTTTCTTAACAAAGGACAAGAAAAAGCAAGGAGCACAAGATAGAAAAGCCAAGTGCCTTAAAAGTAACTGAAATTTGTAATATTTCCTAGGATCAGGTTTAGCATGTTGTCACCTTAGGCTGCAGAATTTTAAGACTTATTTAATATAGAAAGCTGGACAAATCCTTTTGAGTATAGCCTGTGTGACCAAGTCTGCATGGTCAAAGGGCTTGTTCAAGGAATATGATTTTGGTGTTGCATCAGGTGGAAACATATTGATGTTTTGTTTTTAAAATGCTGGACCAGGTTTGTGTGTATTGGTGTCAAACATAGTCTTACACTTATTTGATGTATTTAATTAATTTGAAAATATTTTCTTTTGTTTGACATTCATTTCTGAATGTCCCAAATGCTAAACAGAAGTGAAAGCAAAGAATTACAAAAGAGTTTGAGTGGATAAGCTATCCACTTTTTCCTCATTTTCAGTGAAATTTGACTGTTCAGCTCCCCTGTGCTGTTTAAAAATTCTAGTCAAAGTGTATGCATAGAGGAAGAAAAAAGCCAGCAACTTTCTGATGAATATAGTGACATTTGGTTTTAGGAGGTCATGTAGTTGGGAAGTCACAGGCCTCTGCGCTGTCTATATAAAATGTGCCTTACTTGATTTCTGAGTGCTTAGCTAGTGATGGATGACTCAGTCCAAGTGTTAGATTTGTATACTGACAGTCTGTCTCTCTGATATACTTTGAACTCTGGATGAATTTTTATATGGCTTTACATGAGTACTCATGAAAACAGGAGCAAGCTATTTCATTGCCAAATCTCAGGTGGCCAACCTGGTGCAACTGCTATAATTTTTGTAGGTGACTTGAGAAATATAGTTATTATCCAGGAGTGGGGAACAATGAATGTGTTAATGGCTAGACTGGCAGGGCTGCACTTGAGGTATTCAGAACAAACACCTTAGTCAGCAGACATAGGTAGGAAAAAAATACCTTTGACTGTGAAAAATATCACAAATGCTTGATTCAATTTTCTACAGTACTTCATCAAATAACTTTACCTAAGGCTTAGTCTTCAGCAGCTTCAAGAAGGTTTACTCAGAGAAAGGTGCACTGGTGTAAAGGGAAGAAGAAAGAGTCTATCGAATCTTTGAGCATGGTTTCCAAACTCTAACCATTAGCTTTCTCTCTGTAGGGAGTTGTTCTTGATCAATCAAGAGATCAGAGATATTTTCCCTTCATTCTTAATTCCTGCTGCTGGCAGGATGTGGACGTTTGTGGTCTATCTTAAGTAGAGATATTCAATAACATGTCTTTATGATAGATGTATTCTTGGGAGAAGGGCTAAATCTACTAAATTTTTAGCTGCTTCTCCAGAAGAACCATGAAATACAAGACCTTGTTCCTTCAGACTCTATGAAATCACTGGATACCTTATTGAGGGAATAGTTCATTATGGCCAATGTATCACAGCCACAAGTCCATTTCCCAAATGAAAATGACCATGTGATGGTGAATATTTAAGACCTTTGTAGCTCGGAACAAGACCTAATAAATGGTATCTTAATGTTGGTGTACACCTGTGTGTTGAATAGACCATGTAAAGGAGAGATGATGGAAGGCATCACAGACACATGACTTCTAGGAAAATAGCCATCAATGCAGAAGCTATCTAAATAATGGAGATTTTGCTGCGATATAGCCCTGGAATCTCTACTAAGCTCTGTTTTTCTACCTTCAGTCACAGATAAATAGAGAATTAGAAAATTTTTGTTGACGCTGTGAGGTTGTGGGTGAGGGAGAGACCTCTTACCTTAAAAAAAAAAAACCTGAGGTGGAAGTGCAGCAGGCAAGAGTACAAGACAGGAGCAAAGTGAATAAATCCCACGGTAGCACTGGAAAACTTTGCCATCAGCTGCACAGATATGTGGTCTGATGACTGGTGCAAACATTAATTACAATTTCCTGCATATCATGTGATAATTAATCTTTTTTATTTTAAATCCCATCAGCTGTGGGTTTAATTAGACTTTTTAAAAACTAGACAGTTTTGTTCAGATCATAATGATTACAACCAGAAGAAAATTTTAAGATATATTTTTGAAATGTTATTAAAGAGGAAATAACCCACATCAGTGCTACTTTAATTATCTGAGATGAACAGATGAAAGAAAAGTGGTTTCTGAGTAGATTACTTTCAAGATAAAATGATTAATTTTATTAATGTTTAACCAGGTTTGACATATGTATTTTCAAATTTTTAAGGCCTGTGAATAAGACCTTTAATAAGAATATTAAACACAAGATTTCTAAAGATTTTAGGCATTGTTGTATGCCATATGATCCTGTGAAATATCATTTGTGATTTTCAAGTTGACATTGAAATGAAAGTTAGACCAGCATTTGTATATTGCACAGAATAACATAATCAGAAGTATTTCTAACTGTCCTGAACATGTTATAAAAGCTACTGTAAACTGCATTCATTGATAGAAAGCTGGATTAGTGTTTGATGAGACAAAGAGAGTACTGTGTGTGTTAAGGCTATGTGAAGTTAGATTTTCCCAAGAAGTGTTTTCTATATTGTAATAGCCTCTGGAATTAGATTTAAGCATGAAGAGAGTACTGTTTTCTAGTGGTTTTTTTTTTTTTTTTTTACATTTACTATTGATTACCAAGATTATCAAAGCAAACTTCTGTGGAGTTTAATACTAATCTTTAAAATAGTTTGGTGAAGAGTGTGTGGATATTTAATGTCTTTAGCATGCATCTTTGATTTCAGCGTGTTAGTGTTGTGGAACATGCTTGTCTGGTTTAGAGTCTTTGAAGATGCTGTATAGGCTTCTCTCAGATCAAATCACACCTCACAAAAACACTTAATTGAGTCCAAGTTCCTCTTTTGTTGGTCTTCAAAAGCATTAAAAATAGTCACTGAAAATAAGCCATCCTTTTAGGGGAGATACAGTGTGAATTGGATCTCTGTGAAGCTGTTTAGAAAACACGCTTCCTATTTAAGGTTATCTTTACTCATTTCTTTCAGTATCATGTGAACATTTAACAAAAAGCTGACATTCCTATCATAGTACTGTGTGTATTCTTCTCCTGTCCTACGCGACTATTTCCCACATTTGTCAAGGCAAAGGTTGAAGGGGGTATGGACAAGGGAAATAGGTCTCCCATTCATTCCTATCTGTCGGGAGTTCACTTTGTCATGATAACATTCAAGGAGTATATTTATCTATCCTGCTACTGGAGGTTAAAGCAAGGGTAAAAAAGGAGAAGGGAAGAATCATGTTTTAAAAGTTTACAAATTCTGCTGCAAAGACTGTAAACAGAGAGAGGCTTGCAGTGGAATGTGTAAAATACTGCTGCATTGATAGCGATGGGGCGGCTAGCTGCTACAAATCCGCTCGTATAAACAGAGGAACTCTTGCTGCAGATTGGGTCTGTTTTGGCTTAAAGTCTGAGGAACACATTGCTTTCAAAGTGAATTCTTAGGTGTCACTTCCCATAACTTATAGCAGAAGATTACAAAGCTACTGATATAACATATTAGTTTGATGGACAGAATTATACCCCCAACGCTTCCTGCTCTCCCCAATGACGCACACTAACTTAGTGTGCAGTGACAGCTGCCTTGATTTACCACCAGGCTGGGAGGCCAAGTGGGAGAGGGAACATTCACATGAACGCAGGGGCTGATACTGGCCCACAGCCTAGTTTATAAAGCTGCCCTGTAATTCACCACAAATGTGTCACCATTAAAAGGGAAAAAAGGATTGCAGATAATAAATACTCTTTAATTTATTAGCTAACAACAAAGAGATCAGAGCCAGTTGTGATGTGATTGTTTGACATAATATTGTCAAGGAAAAAAGCTAAGTTGACCAAAGATGTATATTACACATTCAAGCAGATGCATCAGCTCTTGGCTTGTCACAAGCAGAGCTAAACAAAACGCCAAACAGAGGAGAGAACTGGCAAACAGCACAGTCATTTATCTCTGAAAGAGACATATTCAAGAGCAAGTGAAATAAGACATAGTTCTTTGGGCTTGGTCAAGGGCCAAGTTCTAACTATTATAAATTAAATGTTTTGTGTATCGTATTTGGCAACTGCAGCAGCTCTAACCATCTTGGTCATGGTAGGAGAGTGTTAGATTTTCCTGTCTGCTTTTGCCAGAATGATGGCTTTTGTTGTGGTGGACAATATTAGAATGTGTCCGTGCATACCAATAGCCATGATGTGTGCTGTAAAAAAGACATATAGATTTTGCAAATACAAATAAGAGCTGTTAGGCTAGATACCCTACAGAATTTGAATTTTACAAATGACTAAAAATCTTGCTGTCAGCGAGTTCACAGAATATAGTCAACAATGAAATTATTTCACATTCATATGCTTTTAATCTGAGTTTTGAACTTAATGTAGTTTATTTTGAGGAACCTTTGCTTTTTGTTTTATATGAGCATTGTTCATGCCACCACAGTAAGCTTGGTGTCAGCATTTCCATTATAAATTATGCTTGAGTGGTTTGGATGTCAGCTGTAAAAATTTTTGCCATGGTTTGAAAACATGCACAGAATCAGAGCATGAAGATTACATGTTTATGCAAGCACATGCACACTTTTTTTAAAAAAAGAAAAATAATATTTAAAATTAGGTTAATTAATGTTATCCCAGAACATGGAAATCATGTTATACAGTCCCAAATGTGTCTCATCAATGCTGCACACTATATTCTATTATTGAAAGCAAGTAAATAACATGTATGGCCCAAGCTCTTGGTTTGTTTTTCAGTGCAGAACTGGAGTGACTTCAGTGAAGTATCTCCAGATGTATTGTAGTCTAACTGAATGGCAAAATTTATGAGCAGCATAATGTAATCTACATTCTATATGATACTTGTATATACACATTTAATACATGTTAAACATGTAAATCTGTAGCTGAAATATATGTTGATTGAGCCAAAACAATGTTTTACATATTACTAAAACAAAGAGCTGGGAGATCAGTTATTATGGAAAAACATTATTTAGGATAAGGAAAGAGCAGCGTGGAATTGACTTTGTGGCATTGCCCAGGATAATTAATGACAAGCCAGATGGATATATAGCAGTTAAGTCTTTTACCATTTATTAGAGGTAATACATGCAAGTGTTTCGTATTTATGTGAAGACGTAGGAAAAAAAAAAAAAACAGCTCAATTTTGAGTCTTATGGTCTTGCATTCCAACTCTTCATTCCAACTCAAGGAATATGGCTGCAGATAAGGCCAAAGTTCATTTTCTGCTTATATGGCAAGTTAATTTTGATTTTATGCTGATTTTCATGCTTGATATCATAGTTTTTAATAATCATGTTGATAGTTAATTTCTTATACTCCCATCTTTTGAATCAAATTATTGTTAGAATCTCAAGTGCTTTTTAATAAAATGAGGCAGAGATTGAAAATTTCTGGTTCTCATGTGTGCAAAAATCCCTTAAATATGGACAGATCCCCCCAAGACTAAACAAATATAGAAAAAGAGAAGGAATCTACATTTCATTAGTATTTCAAATCTAAAGGTAAAAAAGTAGAACTATTTCAAAATCATACTTCCTGATTTGCAGGGATGATGTTGTTTAAATGAAGAATTATGCTATTTAAATGCTTTAAGTTTGCTGTTTTATTTCCTTATGAATTGGAATTCCACTTCTTGATATTCATGAAAGAGAAGGGCATAGAAAATATGAAGGTGAAATATGAAGGTGAAATATAATATGTGGGAGACTATTCTAGTCTCCTATAGTTTTAAAAAGAAACATTATAGTCTTAACTCCTACTGAATGTGACATTTAGAAATTCAGGCACAATTCAAATGAATTCAACAAAGAAGGAAAATACAGAGTTTGTAAAGCTCAGTTAAACTGCGTACTAGTCCATCAGGGTCACATGATTCATTTCACCATTTTGACAGAGATCATCATTAAGGTACTGGATTTTGGATAAAGAAGATGTATAATTTGTATCTGTCTCTACTAGACAAACTTTTAATTAGATTTTATCAAAATAACTTAATCTCTCTCAAGTGCTTTTTACCCCTTATCTTGCCCTTCCTCTCTCTCCCCCCTCCCATTATTCCCCCCCTTGTCCTCTTTCACCTTTTCCCTCCCTTTAACCCTCTTGCACACCCTTTTTCTTCTCACATGCTCTTTCACTTGCCTGCACGCTTTCTCTCTTTCATTTTCTCTTGTCCTCACCATTCTTCTCTCTCTCTCTCTCATGCCTTTTCACTCTTTACACATCCTCTATTTCTTGTGCTCACTTGTGTTTCTTGCTCACACACTCTCTCTCTTTCTTTCTTCCTCTCTGTATGTTGTTTGGGTAACCATGATTCCTGTATCCTGGTTTCCTGTATGTTTTGAATATGTAATCAATTGAGAGGACAGATAGAAATCATTACCAGATCATATATAAACTTGATTTGAAGTCAGATATGAAGATCCCAATATTCTGTATGGTGACGATGTACAGAAATGAAAATTCCACAAAACCCAGCTCTCTCTAGGTTATCTTGTTTGTATCTGAGCAGCCATCCTCCCTGCTCCACTCTTCGTATGTTTGTCGAAACTTCAGTTTAAATTCAGATGTGGAGCCTGACTTTGATTTGAGCACTTTTCTGCTAATTCAAGCATCAAAATCAGACCTGAGGTTTAGATTTTACTTACTCTGTGTTGTGAATATATGATCCATGTTTTGGCTATGTTATTGAGTACAGAGATTCATTGGTCTCATTGTTTTTCTTTGGTTTGATTGTATCATAAGCTTTAAAAAAAAAAAAAAAAAAAAAAAAGAGCCTTTACTTCAAGCTTTGCCAAGACAGATTTTAACATTTAGGTTGTCTTTTCTTTCTTCTCTTCTTTCTTTTTAAAATTCACCCATTAAAAGTTGGAAGGCCAACAAGCTCCTATCTTTGTAGTTTTATTTCTTAGCTATTCATCTCAGACTGTAGATGAAAACTGTATTCCTGCCAAGGCTGGCTTCAAAAGTTTGCCCTATTAAGTTCATTTTATTGTAATTTTTATTCTAAATGAAGTGTTCATTCCAGTTTAACCACAGCTGATGATGATTGTTTTCTAGTGAAGTAATACTTGACGTAGGAAGTCCTCAGTTAAAGGAAGAGGGACAAGAGAAACTCAGTTTTGTTTGTTTCATATAGGTGTCTGTGTGGAAGGAATTTGTCATTTGTAGCTATTTGGTCATGAAGTATTAAAAGGAGCGCAATGTTTATGGGTTTTTATCTTCAAAGCACATCAAAGTGTGTATCAGAGTAGGATACCTCCGCTTCTCTTACAGTAATGAAGTTGGCATGCTATGTCATGTTGGTAAGTACCTCAATGTAACAGGATATGTAGAGCAAAGTAGTTGGTGCTGAAGACTCGGTTATCCCCACTGTAGACATTGGGCTAACTAGGAGGTGGAGGATTGTATTTTATATTCTGTGTCTCTATAATACATTCACAGAGTAATGTCTGCACAGAGAGTGCACCACATTGAATGGCTGTTTGTTAGAATTTGCGGAGCATTTCTTTCCTCTGTATACAGTTTAAAAATCACCTTATTAGAGAACACAAATAGTTCTATCAATTCAGCTGGACTTCTTTAATATATTTTCCAACAAATATACTAATAAATATAGATTTAAACAGAAGCATGATGTTATTAGATGTTACCCTGGCCTTATAGTAACATTGTATTTGAAAGCTGTAGTGTGTAAATAATTTAGAAGTTTAAGTGTTGAAGGTAAACAGATTCTAGGAAAAAACAGGGGAGTGAGAAAGCCATCTATGTGCTTTTTAAAATTTGATATTGCATACAATCATCCTGTATTTAGTATTTCGTATAATTAAATAGCTAGTTTCTAACTGCTTCATTTTGGAGTTGTGCTGGAGAGGTTTATTCAAAAGTCAGTGTAGGATGTTAGTCAAGAAGCTTAGTAGTAGCTAAGCTGTCGCTGCATAAGGAAACATGAAGAATGCCCTATACGCAGTAATTTTTACTGCCTTAGATTTTGTGTTATTTTGTTTCTGTTGTTTTATTCCCTAACTTAAAAGATTTTTCTCATGAGCCCACGCAGACTGTTATACAAATGAAACAGCAAGAAATTTTGAGCTGTGAACTCCAGCTGCAACTCTTTCTTTTTTTCTGGTAGGACATCCTGAGAGTTTTCTTTTCTTGCATTGTATTTAACTTTATTCTTATTTTCTGTAGATTGTGTATTTAAAAGTTCTCATCTCATTGCCCTTCACCATTCTTTCTGAGGGGTAACTGACAGCCTATCAACAGAAAAGGGAATAAACGCCCTACTCCTAGCTTAACCTTTTGTGCTTATATCTCTGACACTTGTTGACCATTCCAATCCATTAAACAAGCATTAGTCAACTGTATACTGCCACAGCCACAACTCTCCATCAAATGGAAAGACATTAAGCCTTCACAGCAGGAATCAGACAGCCTTCGAAATGTAAAGGAATTTGTTGTAATTTTTAAACGTTCAAACTGTATTAATTCTAGTGACAGTTATCCCTTAAGTAATTTCAGACAGTTGCACACTTCTCAACTTTCACAGCTTTCATGTGGAGAGCATGATTTTTTTCTGATTGAAATATTTCCCCCATCTCTCATATTGTATTCATACTGGGAATGTTTTGAATCTGAAAAAAAATACTTAATAAGTTCACAGGTAATGAATTAAACAACTACTAGTTCCTTTTAATGGCACTTTAATTGTGACTCTTACGATATTCTAATCCTCTTGATTTAAATGAATTCACTGGCTGATACTGGGTAACTTTCAAAGACCCACCATCTCTTAGTTCCAGTGCAAGTTTATTGGATATTTTTTTAGTAAATTCTTGGGAAAAACAAGTGAACTAAACAAAAAATATTTTTCTGGCTTCCATGTCGCTTTCAGAAAGTCTTATTCAAAAGCCGCTAATTTACATAGAGAAATTTTAAGTAGTTGTCTGCTCTGGATTTGGAAGCCTAATCTGAGGAGTGTGTTGTTTGTGTCCCAAGCTAACTGTTCTTTTCTGGAGCAGTCGAGGAAGTAAATGAAAATGAAAATTTAGTGTGGTTAAAGAAAACAAACAAACAGAAAGCATATGCATAACTTCAATGAAATGCATCTGCTGTAGTAATTTTTGTGGGCCGAACTTACAGTGGCTTTGACTGCTGACCTCTGAAAACTTAGCCATTATGTATTAACAGTCTTGAATTTACTTCTCCAAAGAATGTAATCTTTGCTTGCACTATGAATCATCTTTCGCCTTTGCCCTTTTTCCCTCTGGGCTAAATTATCAAGGTGTACTTAATCATTTTCATTTTTTTTCATAGTTTTCATTTTTGACACCGAGTCTGCATCAAGGACATCACTTAACTTCATTGCAAACTATGGCCACAATGACTACGTCCATTTCCAACTACCATAAACCAGCCATAAATCAGGAAAAAGTGCCGTGCTGCTTAAAACTGCTGAAATGAGCTTTTGAGCATTATGCTTACATGAATGTCAGCCTGTCACAGAGTAAATCAACAAAGTGTCCTTAAACCTTTGTTGCATCAGGGAAATCTCTGACTTCATGACTTGAAGCCTGGTTATTAATTTTACAGCCCTATTTCTTCCTCCCATCGCAACGCACACATGTGATTATTATTTTGTTTGGACACTGCATCATGCCTATTTCTACTTTATTTATGGCTAGTAATTATAGGTTTTATTGCTTACTCCTCTTTAGATTTTGTCTGAAAATATTAAATAAAACTTCTGGTGACTTCTAGGCTCTGAAAAGCCACAGATTTGCATTAATGCTCTAGGAACAATGAGTTTATTTTACAGTATTACTAGATGCTAATTCTATGGATTTTTACAATTCCCATTCCTGCCTCTCATATAATGTTTTATCTGTGCTCTTTGAGGTCAAAGTTCATGTGTTGAAAGCAATCTTCCATGGAGATTGCCACTTAATGCTGATGCTGAGTAGCAGTGCAACATACACATCAAATCTATTGGTTGTATTTGCACTATTTTAATCTGACCTGCTGTTATAGAACTTGTTGTTCATCTCTAAATTACTGTGTCCTATGAAAATTTTCATGAGCCCAGTGTATTTCTTATTGTTTGCTATTCACTGCCATTGAAAGTCTTTTTTGTTATGTCCAGCTATTGCTAATCATCTCTAAGATGATATCATGTTGAAATTTATCCCCTGACAGAGTCAAAGCTTGCATTTTCATGCTTTACAAGGTTTCAATTTCTGCTAAGCTTGTGTTTAGTCTTTGAGTCTGTTTGTGGATGACCAGTTTTGGGGATATGTTGACATTCTTGTGATATATATTATTGTCAGTTGTTAATGTTCAAGTAATTTAATCTTCAAACGTAATTTAATATTAAATTAGATTTTGCACTGAGATTTTTTTTCAGTAGGATAAGAGAAGACCCAAAACTATTTCAGAAAACTTGATTATGAACTGTGTTCAGAGAATCTTCAGATTAAGACAATTTAGAAACAAGACGGAGAGCCTAAAGGGGTAGATAGGCAATTATTTTAAAGATCTATTCTATTTAATTTGTGAATTAAATAGCAGTTTACATTTACATTAATAATCAATTCATTCTGTAATCAAAGAGTATATATTTGTATATTATGGAATGTACCTTATATCCTTTGTTAACAGCAACATATCTAAGTTCTGGTTTCATGAGTGAAAATTTCCATTTATCTTTAAATGTTGTGCTCTTACTACTACTTTAGGAACATATTTTTCTACATTAAGAGAAAGAAACGACCTGAAGGTAGTGATATCCTGAGCTGTAATTGTGGAATGTTAGTTTATCTTAAATCTGTTCAAAGTAGCTGCAAAGTATTCTTACAAGAGGACTGCAAGTCATTCTTGACATTTTTGTCTTTTGGAGTGTTTTCTTTTAACAATCTTTTGCCTGTTTCCTTATATTTGTCAATTGTCTTTGTTCAGGTGGGTAGGGTTGTCATACAGGGTGCATAACAGTGACAAAGTAAATCAAGTGTTAAGTAGGCCATATTGATTTGCATAATCCCTTTGCAAATCCTTCTAGGTACGTATTTGTTAATGACTTAGATATAATATTAGGAGAATATGGTAGAAAAAGCATATTAATGGAAGCCTAATATTTCAAGTTTTTAATTTGTTCGCAGCTAATTTTGTTTTAATTATAGATTTACTATCAAATGTTATATTGATAAACAGGTTTTTAAATCTAATAACATCAAAAAACATAGAATTACACCATAGTTTGGATTGAAAGGCACCTTAAAGATCATCTAGTTCCAACTCCACTGCCATCGCCAGGGACACCTTGCAGTAGTAGACCCAGTTGCTCAAAGCCCTGTCCAACCTGGCCTTGAATGTTTCCAGAGATGGGGCATTCATAGTTTCTCTGGGCAACCTGTTCCAGTGCTTCACCACCCTTACAGTAAAGAATTCCTTTTTTATAGGTAATCTAAATCTAGCCTCTGTCAGTTTATAGCCATTACCCCTTGTCCTATAGTGACAGGCTCTAGTAAAAAATTTGTTGCCATCTTTTTTATAAGCCGTCTTTAAGTATTTAAAGGCTGCAGTAAGCCTCTCCCAAACCTCCTCTTTTTCAGGCTGAACAACCTCAACTCTCTCAGCCTGTGCTCACAGGAGACGTTCTCCAGCCCTCTGATTGTCTCCATGGCACAACTCTGGACTTGCTCCAACAGGTCCATGTCCTTATGCAGTGGTCTCCAGACCTGGATGCAGTACTCCAGGTGGGGTCTCAAGAGAGCAGAGTAGGGGGAAAATCACTTCCCTTGACCCTGCTGGCCATGTTTCTTTTGATGCAGCCCAGGATGCAGTTGTCTTTCTGGGCTGCAAGCATGCTTTATTGGCTCATGTTGAACTTCTCACCAACCAACACCACCAAGTTCTTCTGCTCGGGCCTGCTCTAAATCCATTCACTGCTTAGCTCGTATTTGTGCTTGGGATTTCCCCAGTCCATGTGCAGGACCTTGCACTTGGCCTAAATGCATATAGGATGGAGCTTTGAGCGATCTAATGTAGTAGAAGGTGTCCCTGCCCAGGGCAGGGGGGTTGAAACTAGATCTTTAAGATCCCGTGCAATTCAAACCATTCTATGATATCCTCCCTGCCTGCCCTCCCTTTTTCTTTTTTTTTTTAGTTTACATAGTCTGTGAGATAGCTCAGAACTATAATGCCAATTTTTGATTTGTGTAATTTGTTTTGTGGGTTTAAATTTATCCACTCAAATGGAGAAAGATGGGATACTGCTTTTTAATTAAGTAAATTTACACTTGGAATGAATTATTCTTATGTATAAAGAAGCAAGTGAAGCATTCTGAAAGATTGCTTATGCTCCTTGAAACAAGCTGTAATTTTACCAAACTGAATAATTAATCAAAACCAAGATTGTTCTGCTCACAGTATCTCCAGAAATGGTGTTTTGTATTACAGTTCCTTACCTCAAAATAGTAGTGTTCTTCAGTGGAATACAGTTACCATCTATAAATAAGTATGTGACCCTTTCTGTCAAATAAATGTTTTAATTCCTTATAAAGATGGGCATTACTTGTGTTACTTCCAATTAATCTCTGGCATATTTTACTTGAGGCATTAGGACACTAATGAATCTTAAGAGACCTTCAGTCAATTGATCCAGTAATAGATCACATCAATAGTTTCTCATTCTGTGTTTTTCGTGTTTTCTGCCAGAAGTCTGAGCGCCATACTCCTATTCCTAATATCATCACTAAATGGATGTTACATAGTGTATTATCTTATACTCCTGCATGGAGGTACTTCTCCGTCATGAAAGGAGGTTTAGCTTCTAGGTCTTTAGAGCAGACACTGACTTCCCTTCTCTCTGTGTATAACGGTTACCTAGTAAAGGCCTGGAAATTTTACTAGTACTTGTAGGTGATCTCTCAATCTACATACACAGTGATAGTAATAGTATGATCTCATCATATTATTGCCTTGTTTAATATAATAACCATACTCAGAATAGAAAAAGATGTGGCATTCTAATGATTTTATCCAGTTTATTCAGTAAGACTACTGTAGTTTTAATTTCATTTTAATAACATTGCTAAAACCTGAAAAGAAATTAATACTTTTCCATGTAATATCTAGAACAAATATGTTTTCAGCTCACAAAGAATGAGTACTTGCCAAAACCCTGTATATGAATAAGCTCATATTTCTTGATTATTCAGCTAGGAAGGTACCCAATTATTGGGTCACCTTTTGCTTATTTTTGGTCTATTTGTAAAAGAGGGTTTGCGTGTGTGGGAATTGAACTTTTGCTACATGCAATTTAAATAAAAATTTTCTGGCAGAATTAATGCAGAGGAGGAGAATGTTTCACAGAGATGGTAAGAAGGGAAATACAATACTCAAAACATTTGGTTTGTACCTTAGGGACACAGCCTTGTAAGTTCACCTAGTTCTTCAAGAACTTTAGTAGCCTGAATTCTCTCTAGTCATCTTGTAGTTTAGGAATGAGAACTACAAGTCAAAGTTGGCTTGCTTTTGCTATTGTATAGATACAAATTAAATATTGGAATATAGAATTTAATGTTTTTAGTGTTTTGAATTTTGAGTGAACTTACATATGGTATCATTAGAAGTGTAGATTTTATTCAGTTATCTGGTTGTTCAATTTTTTTCTTCTCTACCTTAAAGAGTGATGGAAAAGAATTAGATGCTTTTGTGTTCATGTGCTTCTCTTTCTTGAGATTTTCAGTTGTTATGGGAAAAATAGTGTCATTGGTAGGAGATCAGTTAATAAAATTTGATATTTATATTGTAGTTTGGTAAGCACAATTATTTTTGATGGCCCTCATGACTATAGTGTGAGGGGAAGACACCATACATTTTAATATAATTTCAGCAAAACTGTTATTTTAGAAAAATATTTTTAAGCCAAACTATATACTCATTCTGGCAAGTGGAAGGATCTCAGATGTAAATATGATGCAGAATATGAAAATTTCCTTTTTTTTTCTCCACTTCCCAAGGAGTGCACATAATAAAGAATACTTTTTATGATGTATGAAGTCACCTCCAATTTTTTTTTTATTGCCTCTAAAGTGGTTAAGTAGCTCAATTTAATTGTGGTAATTATCAAATGCACAGACTTCTGCATCTTTTCCCCAATCATTTATTTCAAGATTTCATTTAAGGATTTTGCAAGTTCTTCCAGAAATCTTGAATGCCCAAAACATTCAGTGGATGCTCAGTGTCTCTCGGGATACTCAGAGCCTACTGAGTAAAATTGTATCAAGTTGTTGGTGATATGGGAAATAATAATAGACTGTATCCATTGCACAGAAATTGCACAAGCAGTACTTTAATATTTAACGTTATAATATAGTTTGGATGGAGAATACTGCCTCCCTCACCCCACCCCCCTCAGTTTATAAGATTTTGCCTGTAATTTGAGTTTTTTTTTTCCTTAACGCTAGAGTATGGTAGTTTGTTGTCCATTTTGTGATTGCTTTGATAAAAGATTTCTTAATTATGCATACTCGTTCTTAAGCAAGTCTGAGATACTTTTCAACTTAATCACTCTGAATTAATCAAAGTATTTTTTAATGGAAATTTTGTTTTCAATTTTTGAGAGTGTTTTTTATTGGTACTGTCTTGCCAAAATCCTGCAGCTGTTTGGTTGCATAGTTTGCATCTACCTTTTTTTGCCCCTGTTTTTCTTCTGTGATCATTTCCCATTTTTTAGTGAAAAGTTCAATTTTCTTCATATAGCAGAGAAGTGTTAGAAAGTCCTTGACAGAGAAGTACTTGATTGTTTGATAGTAACTAAAGTAAAAATCACTTTGAATTGTTTTGCAGCCCTTTCTAGAAAATGGAGAATATTCACGTAATATTAAAAAACTTTCATAATAATTTCAGAAATGCGAGTTCAGAAAGATACTGAAGAGACTGCTTGGTTTTAAGCATGTTCCAAAGTCTTACTTCCTTCAGACAAACATCTATCTACTTTAGAAAAAGGGTTAGACAGTGAAGGATATTTAAGCGTTTTATTATTCTTACATTATTCTTTGCTAAATAGAAAATGTTTGAAATGTTTTTCTTGTATACTCTCTGAAGATTATTCCAAACACCATGAGCCATCTATCTCCTAGGATTTGTTTGTTTTTGTTTTCTTTTTTCTCTCTCCAGAAAGAAAAAAATGTCTTTGAATCAGTCATTAGAAGAGTTCACAACTCATGTCAGACTAGTATAACTCTCAGAAAAAGTTCTAAAATGAAAAATACTGTCCTTCAGACTTCCCAACCTCCACACATTGTCTTTCATAAGAATCATAGAATGGTTAGAGTTGGAAGGGACCTTCAAAGGTCATCTAGTCCAACCCGCCTCCAAGAAGCAGGGACATCCCTGACTAGATCAGGTTGCTCAGAGCCCCATCCAACCTGGCCTTGAATGTTTCCAGGGATGGGGCTTCCACCACCTCTCTGGACAACCTGTTCCAGCGTTCTACAACCCGTATTGTGAAGAATTTTTTCCTAATATCCAATCTAAATCTACCTCCCTCTATTTTTAAAACCATTCCCCCTCGTCCTATCACAACAGGCCTTGCTGAACAGTCTCTCCCCATCTTTCTTGTAGGCTCCCTTGAGGTACTGGAAGACCGCTATCAGGTCTCCCCGGAGCCTCCTCTTCTCCAGGCTGAACAGCCCCAACTCTCTCAGCCTGTCCTCATAGGAGAGGTGCTCCAGCCCTCTGATCATCTTTGTGGCCCTCCTCTGGACCTTCTCCAATTGGTCCATGTCCTTCTTATGTTGGGGACTCCAGAACTGGACACAGTACTCCAGGTGGGGTCTCACGAGGGCAGAGTAGAGGGGGAGAATCACCTCCCTCGACCTGCTGGCCACACTCC
>WHYT01015812.1:0-100475 GCA_009806455.1 Tetrax tetrax
CAGGCTGGATGGGGCTCTGAGCAACCTGATCTAGTCAGGGAGGTCCCTGCTTCTTGCAGGGGGGTTGGACTAGATGACCTTTGAAGGTCCCTTCCAACTCTAACCATTCTATGATTCTATGATTTACTTATATTATTCCTATTAATCAAATATGTAGCAAACAATCTAACTAATTATTTCAGTAATTCAACAGTATCTATTCCATTGATTCTGATATTTTTGAATAACCTCCAAAAGAGTATTACACATTATTGGGGTAATTTGTTTAGTCTGAAAACATTTTCCATCTAACCATGACATAATTAAATGTATGGTTATGATGAGTTACACTTGACTTTAAGGTCTCTAAGGTGGAATATAAAACAAAACTCAGATGAGAAACACTTTAATATTTAATCCATTTGTTACCTCTGGAACCTTTTTTTTTTTTGTCTGCTCTTGAGAACTCTTTGGAATAGGAAAATTTCCCAAACATTATTTATAAGAAATTACTGATTAATTTTATAAGTAGTTCAGTGCTCTCTAGTAGTGATGAGTGTAAGAGACTTAAAACGAAGTGGATAACAATAATACTAATAAAGAAAAAAGGAATTACTTTACTTTTGTGCATTTAAGTGAGATAGAAAAATTCAAAACTTGTACCTACCCCAATATTAAATCCCAAATCTATGAAAAAACCACATTTCTTTAAGTTGAGATGTATGGAAGTCAGCAGAACTTCTTAAAATATACAGAGATAAATATTTATATAAAATATGGAAATGTTAAATATAGCACAGTTAACTAGGGTAAGACCTCACTTCTGCTGTTAGCCTAATTCTGATTGATTTCACATTATAATTTATTACATTACATTCTGTTCAGATTTATGTTACATTTGTCTTGCTGATTTTTGAGTAAAGAATTCTGCGAGTAACAAGTAACACTGATCACATATTTCTTTAGAAACATCCCCATAAAATGTCCTAGCAATCAATTTGTATCTTTTGTGTCATAACATTAAAGTATCTAGTTTATACCGTTACAGGAACTGGGGTATTTTTTTCCACAGTGAGACACCGGAATATGTAGAAAAATTTTGCTAGAAAGAATTTTTTTTTAGATAGAAACTTTACAACAGAAATGGTAGTCTTCTTGCAGTTCACAAATTCTTGAATACGGGTATACGAATAAAACGCAGAAGAGAGAAACATTTATTTTCCTGTCCGGGTTCAATCATAGCAGTGCCTATACAACAGTAGTACTTCATAAAGCATGAAAGGCTGGTTTTTTTTCACTTGCTCAGCTACAGCTCTACATAACAAAATGAAAAGCAAGCTCATCCCCTGCATAACTGCGTGAAGGCTGTTGTAATCGGGAGAGAAAAGTCTCTTCAAAATAAAAGCCCTGCACATTGTCTGCATGAAATAGCCAAGAAAGAGGTGGGAAAGGAAGAGCCAAGTAATAAGCTTTGCTCTCCTCCCCTCCCCAGGCCCAGAAAGTAGAGCCGGCTTGGCTAAGAGGTCTAAGCTATACACTTCTTCTGGATGCATACTTGGCATGAGAGAATGATCGTTCATAAGCTTTGCAGATTCCATTTCAAGAATTGCTGTTTTGTTTCTGCATGGTCCAGTCATTTAATCTGTCTGATGCTTTGGCATTTCTTTCATATCTTTGGAATGTGTTTACTTCTAAAACAAACACAAATATGGCCTGAGGGGGGGAAAAAATCAGGCTGTGCTTTAACTTGCCCATTGCATCCAGAAATCCTTTGATCTTTTTCACTCCCATATACATATATGAATGTCAAAGAGAGCTATGTGAAAGAGATCTGACACAGTCAGAAGAAACATGTCTCAGCATAGAGGAGACTGAAGGCCAGTGTCACCTTTCTCTCTGTCTTTATGAGGCTATTCTTCTACAACACATGCTCGTACTAAGTGTCTAGAATGCTCTTCAACCTGGGCTGGGGGGAAAAGGTCCAGTCTAACTCTATGCTCCAACAGACTGATAAAAGATGGGTAAGATTTATGGCTTTGGCAGATAATATCAGTGCTGTCTGTGTGTGTTGGTTGATTATGCTGGCTGCTGCTCAGGGTGGAAATCTCATTTTCCAGTTAACCTGCGGGTGTCTAGGTATATGTGGTCCTTTTTAAAAAAAAAAAAATAAAAAAAAAAAAATAAATGCTGTGATCTATTTTGCTGGCACTCATCCAGATCTTGAGTTTCAACTCTCTTCTGTTTGTAAGCATCGTACCCTAGGCTCCACATTTCCATCTTTGCTACACTTGCTTACACCTAATCCCAGTCTCTCTTTTACTCACATCAACCATTTTGCATGAAATTGCATTATTATCTTCCTTTTGTCTCATTGCATTTGCTGTGGCCTTTCTTCCAGGTCAGATTTGTTCATCTCACACTCTACCTTACATTCCTAAAATCATGTCATCATCTAGTTTCCCAGTTGTATCCTCTTACTGCCTGCATTTCTACTCCAGCTAAGCAGAGAGATAAGATTCTTCCATCACTTAAACCAACAGGCTACCATCCTCAGCCAAAGACGGCATTCCGAAGTGACATGAAAAAATGGCACCAGAAGCCAGGGAAAACCCCTTGTCTTTCTAAACAAAAGGCTAAATTGCAATTCTACACTATGACACTTGATTATAATTTTTGTATGCTACATATATGCAAGTCTTTGAAAGAGGACAGGAGAGTCTCAGACCTCACTGACATGAAATGCACAAGCAAAATATTTTTGCCATAAAAACTTGGTCAAAGTCTATTTTTTTAGCAAGATATCTCATTTGACAGCAAAATGCTAACAACACATCACTAAACAAGATATTAACAATGAAACATCACAATACATGAAAACCACTAGATTTTTTTCTGTTCAGACTAAAATCTCATACTGTCTCTTCAATATCTTTCTGAGGATGTCTCCCCCAGTTGAGGGGGAAATGTGGCTAAAATAATTTAATATTTCTTTCTTGTGTTTTCTTTTCTGACTTTTGTGAACAGGCCCACATCCTGTATGCTGCTTGAGCTTCTAACTTAATCATTGCTAAAACCCTTCTAAATCCTTAGGCAGTGTCTAGCTATAGCAGAAAAGAGAGAAATTTAGACCAATTTATCAACAGCGTCCTCATCATAGGTCCAGATTGCAATAAGCTCATTTTTTCATCCCAGAACAGTGGTAAGGGAGGGACCTAGCAGTCTCAATAGCCTTAATCTTGTTGCAGACAAAAGCAGTTAAAGAGGGTTATTTGTTGGTCTTACTCATAAGCTTTACAGGACAAGTGGACCTACAATAGAAGACCACCTGCTAGTTCTTCACATGTATTTCTTCTTTGGACTTATTTCTTTATGGGATGCAGTAAACTACTTATTAGTGCAGATTACTGCTGAGCAACACCTCTGGAAAGTTCCTCAGAATATATTTTTTACAATCTATGTTTTAATTCTGTACTTTATAATCCCCTAAACTCAACCTGAAAAAATCTGAAAGTCCAATGTTATTGACAGATCAGCTAACAAAATTCCATTTCTTCCCAAAAATATACACTGAGACAACTAAAATAAGATGTGAGAGTGTTTTCATTTAAGGCTCCAAAAAGTTGTTATTAATTGCATGTCACTGCCCTCTATGGGTTGAACATAGACAAAGGTTAAGCTAAGGTGATGAACCATCATTAAGGAAAACTTAACAGAAATAAACATGTTCTTCCATTGACTTGTAGCAGTGGGTCACAGTCCTCCACTGTCCTATCATGCTGAGTGAAAAACATTCTCAGAAAACGGCAGAATTACTTCTAAGAAGACCATAACCTCTTTAGATCTGTATGTCTATATGCCTAGCCAGATTGTAAAATTCCTACTCATACTCAGAGGATTTTTTTATCTACCTTCTGATAGTCTGAGGGGAATTATTTCTTAATGATTTCATTACATTGCAATTCAGAATCTTCTTCATGCTTGTCTTCATCTGAAGAACGATCTAAAGTGTTTATAACCTCTCTTCTGAGAAGTTCAGGGGGAAAGTATATCTTACTGAGTTCAATATCCTCATTCATTCACTTGAGGATAATAAGAATGAAGGAGAGGGAAGGATTTCTTACTGTCTTAGAATTCCTTTTACTTTGTGGCTGGATTTAATATTTTTCTTATGCAGCAGAGATCACCATTATTTTCAAAGCTACATTTCCAATTGTCAGAATGATATTAGGAACTGAATCCAAAGCATGCAAGAGGAGTATGTAATTTTCCGTTACAAGATATTGCTAAGATATTCTTATGAATACACTCTCTGTCAGAAGAATACACTAAGTATTCCAGATGCAATTATAAAGGTTCCGCTATGAGAAAAATCTGCCTTGTTACATCTGCAGTGAAACAGAAATGAAACCCAGATTTTGCTCTTGATCTGCACCTCTCCTTCTAATCTTGTTCCTAGCTGGGTTCAAAATATTTTCCTGGTTCATTTGCATCTGATATTTATTTTAGAAGAGCCACAGGAAATGAAGCTGAGCTTACCAAATGGATGGAGGCAATAAAAACATTTGCTAAATATTCCTGAACTCTTCAAACCAAATATACTTGAGGGCTTTTTAATCAGAGACAGAATATTTTCAAATAATTCATCAAAAAACATTAACTGTTTTTTATTAATACCATAAAAAGACTTTCAAGATTCACCATCTTCTTTCTGCAGCACCCTTCAACTTTTGAGAGAAGTAAAACTCTTTTTACATATTTTTTGAACCTGCTAGGGAAAAGCTTTTCTCCTTTCCTTTAAGGTTCCTTTGCATATAGCATCTTCACAGCAAGCTGTTACTGTCCAGAATTTTTAAAACAGGACATGTGTTATGCAAAGCACAGAAATGTAGTATAGTATGAGCATAATGTGACTTTGGCTGTCACTGCTTATTTCTCTAGCTTTTGATGCATGGTAATCCCTCTGTTTTACAAGAGTATTTCAGGAGGGCAGTTTACTTTTCAGGCAATTTCTTCTTGGTTTGGAATCAAGTGTATTTCCATGGTGTGCAAATGAAGTTAACTAATAAACCTGAGTTTAATGAAGTTCTACTTTCTTTGGTGTAATATCATCATTAAAGTCTTTTGATGCCTGACCAAGTAGCTTAAAGATGAAGTATCCCATTATGAGGTACGTTCCTTCTCTGCTTCCTTCTTTTACTCCACAAAGAGTGGAGTGCAGTCCTGCACTTTTACATCTACATCAAAGAAAATGGAGGTGGAAGGAAGAAAAATCATAGCTTTTCCTCATTTGCCCATATTTTAAAGAGCTCTTATATGAAGCTGTGTTTCTTCAAATCACAGAAGAGTGAGTATCTTTGCTGACATTTCTAATATCATCTACCTACTTATTTAGGATTCATTGCTTGAGAGTGAGTCTTTCAGAAGGTTCTGAGCATCTTCCTTATAGATTTGCACTGTTGCTACCTCGACACTGCAGTACACATAATACTTGCTTACTTTTAAAGATCTCAGTTCCTAGGATTAAGTCTTTCATACATGGTTTGGAAAAAAAAGCAGCACATTAAAATGCAATAAAATTGAAGACTGGTGCTGTATAGTGGAATCTCTTATCTTAAAATAAAAATGTATGAATTATTGTGTCTTCTTCACCTAAAGTTATTTTCAAAGCACATGACAGATTCTATCTCTTTTTTTTTCATTTCTCACTGATTTTCTTTTAAAACTTAACTTCCTGAAAGAATATTGCTTAGATTGTTTGTAACTTAACCCTACAGAGTTTGACATTATATATAAAAAAAAGCTCTGCATCAGATAAATCCACATACAGTATAAAATTATTAAAGTTATTTAAATGAGTCAAAGAATGAACTGAAGTCAAGATTTGTTCACTCAAGGTTTGAATTTTAAGTTAACTTTTTCTTTCCTTTCCTCTTTCCTTTTTTCTTTTTTTTCCTTTATTTTTCTTTCCTCTTTTCTCTCTTTTCTTCATGGTAACATGAAAAAAAATGAGAGCAGACAATAAGGTCGTGAAGATGTGAGTTATGAATGGACATGTGTGTTCTCTGGCACACTGTCAATCAGCAGGCTGATAAAAATTCAATACAAACAGTTCAGTGGCACTTTATAACAACACTAATTACAATAGGTCATCTCAGTGTTGACAGGCTACTTTATTTTAGAGAAAGACACATGCTCTGTATAGTAAGTGTAAGGCTGCAAACAAATGAAAAAAAAACATTTGTACATGTTGTTAATCATGTAGGAAAATCTGAACGCAGCAGTAGTTATTTGCTACTCTGCCCTTAGCTACTGCTTTGAAAATTTGTCTCTCCTGTTAAGTAACCCAGAGACACTTGTAGTTAAGATTACCATTATGTTTAGAAAATTACTGCTAGTTATCTAAATGTTGAAGTTTTGCATTAAATATATAATACCAAAATTATTAAGTCCACCAAGAACAGCTCTGAGAGAGACAAATAGAAACTACTTACATGTAAGGAGATATTTTAAACTTAAAATTTACACTTTCCATCACTAAGTTAAGCGATGCTGACGGATGTATGCTGTGGGATTCTGAAATATTCAGCAAACAGAAGTAGCAAATAAAAGAAGAAGAAAACAACAAGAACAACCACTAAAAGGCAGATAACAGAATTGCAACCATCTGCAGAGTAAGGTCCCCAAAAATAGAAAAATGTTAGTAATGAGTAATGCAACAGGGTGAGTTTTACTTTAGGGTTATACTGCTGAAAGTGATGAGCTTACTCAAGTTCCAGTGACTTCAATGAAGATTCATGTTTCTCAGCACTGAAGAGAATATATTAAAAACAAGCTTCTTTCTAATTTTTCAGAGTTCTATTTTGACAGAAACCAAAAATGTTGTTTAGTATGTCTCTGCCTTCTATGAAAACACTTGAAAAAAAGAAACATCGAGCTGATCAAATGGTATCTTTAAGAAATTATTTGATCCAGGCAAAATGTATACTGCATAAGTACATTAGTATGCATGAAAAATTGGCTTCACTTTTAGGATAACTTACAAAATCACATAATTATATTTTCACAAGGCATTACAGAAAGCAGGAAAACAGCAAGATGAAACACTGATATTTCAGCCTTCAAGCCTTTTATTAGACAGTCTGCATGTATTAGTCTCAGTAGGTTTTCATAATAAGAGTTAATGACAAAGCCCATCCATCCATCTCTTTCATTTCCTCCTTTGTGCAAAGCATTAAGATAATTTTCCCTCTCTGAAATACCTTTTCTCCAATTTTCATTTCCAAAATTAACATCACTGTAATAAAGGAATATGCATTTCAGCAAGGAAAATGCATTCTAATGAATAAATTTGATAAATAAACTTGTACCACTGATGAAATTCCTTTTTTAAAACGCACTGCTTTTGGAATTCTGGAATTTCATAGTGATTTCCTTTAGAGTATCAGAAGGTATTAACAGCTCACCCTGTCACAAGAGCCAGCACTTGTGATATTTCTAGGAGCTAGATGGTAGTCTCCTGGTTCTTAATTGCTGTAAGTGCTGAGTTGAGAAAAGTCAGTTTCAAAAACACTTTGATAAAATGCAACTGCTAATTCATCTGGAGAAAGGATTTTGTTTCAGGCAGGTAGATATTTCAAGGAATGGCAAGATATTTGTTAGCAAAGATGAAGTTATAATTTAAGAATTCTTATTTTGGAAAATAAATATATACTGAAAAGGCAAGAAAAATGTATGTATTTTCTTCAAATTATTCTGTGAGTATCACCTTCTTAAAACTTTGATTTATCCTGTCTCAGCTATTAAATCTACTAGATTTAATTATAGCCAGCTTTCATTTATAACCAAACTCTTCTATTTTTTGTTTGCCTCTTTCTACATTCAATACACTACTTTCAATTCAATATACTACTTTCTACATCAAATATACTTTTATGTGCTTAGGCTCTTAAAATACATCTTCATTCCATATGCTACCCTTATCAATTAGAACAGAGAAATAAAACTCCTCTTTGTAAAAGAGGATTCATTAGGCATCCTGTACAACTTCATCCTGTCGTCATTTCCTAGTCCTCCTGCCCTACTTTCCTCAAAAGCAAAATTTTTTTCTTAATTTCCTAGCATAATCCACCTTTGTTTGATTTTGATTTTTAGGAAGCTTAAGGGATACAACTGTAATTGCTTGGATTTCATTTCTTTCCTTCTGTTCTATCACTAAGACTGAATAACAATAAGCATCAAAGCCATTTTATAAGACCATTAGCATTTCAAGCAACTTGGTTCCATTTTGTCTCAAACCTTGTCATGCCTTTCTTTTAATCATGTTTTACAGGTCTCCTCAGGTTGTTTGCATCTTAGAGTTGAAGCAACTGTAGTTCTCTGGAAAACGAAAGCTTGAAAGAGAAATAATCACAGCTACAAAATTCTAGGAAGACTCTGGACAAATGCTACAACCCTCTGGTGCCAAATGTAAGGACAGTGTGCTAAACATTGTGCAATGCTACATCCCTTGTATTAGAAGAAAAAAAAGTCAAACTGTTAACTTATACTGACTGCCTAAAAAAAATGCAGAACACATACAGGAAGAGATGCAATGAAACAGTTTATGAGTCAAGATCATAAAAAGGATATACACAGAAATGACATAATCTCAAATCTGTCATGATTTTCCTCCTAAAGGGAATACTTTGAATACTGTACTTGAAGATATAAGGCAAAATCACATAAAATTTCAGCTTTTTATTAAGCGGATTTAACTCTTTAACTCATCTTTTACATATCTTTTCCCTACTAATGTTCTCCTTTATCAATTGGATTATGGAATGAGAGAAAGAATACACTTACTCATTTACATGTCTTATCTTGGAACAATTTATCACTATATGTGATCTGCTCCTGGATGAAGATCTGCTTGGAAGCGGAATACCTTACTGTAGTCAACTACATGGATCAAAGTAGCCTGAGTGGCACAGTGGGCAGGCAGAATCTGTCCTGGTCTGACTAACTTTTCTTCTCTGAAACTTTGACAGTTAGTGGCTAAGGTCAGCAGCACTTTTCTGTTCACGATGTCACAGTGTTTACAATATCAATACTATGAGGTGGGAATCATGGACTTAGACTGTGTGAAAGGCCATTCAGCTCTTCAAAATGTGAAGATTTGTTCATGAAGAATTAAAGCACTATCATTACAATTGCCTTGGAAAATAAAACCCTCAAGGCAAAGACAATTCAGTTAAACAAAACATCTGGAATCTTTCAGGGATTTTGTTTGTTTTAATCAATCTTTCAGTTTAGTAATTCACCTTTAATATCACCTTGATTCTGTATACAAAACTGAATGTAAGGAGTGGGAGAATATATCTTTACAGGGATTCTGCTGAGACAAAAAAAAAAAAAGTTAAAAAAAAAAAGGGAAAGCAAGCATATATATCTGTCGCAAACTAAAACATACCTTTTTTTTTTAAAAAAAAAGGTAAGATTCTTTTAGGGCAGTAGAATAAAATTGTAAGACTATAATAGTAATCCTGAAGACTAGCAATAGTAATTCTTAATTCTTGTACAATGACATTAAAACATTCAAGATTTTACTAAATATTTCATCTGTCATTTCTTCAAAGTGACAAATCTGCAGGACAAAGATTAATATGAATATTCCCTACTAATTGTCAAAGAGTATCTTATGTCTTTTCAGGCGCATAAGAGAATGATTATTGTCAGTCAGGTGTCATCCCTACTTTGATATAGTGGGATGGTCACTGGGATATAACTGTACTTCTTTCTTTGTGACATTTACTTTAACAGCCTACCGTACTCTATTAGAATATTCTTTTCAATTGGTTTGTAGCTTGGGCTTGTAGACATATAGAACAGATCCTCTAGGATATTAGATGAACTGGACAGGCTTAGAGGAATCAAAACACTAAGGCTGAAAAAAGTAGCAAGCTCTTTATATAGTCAAAGTTTGATTAAGTATTTTTAAGCTTCACTGAAATGATCCTGAGCACTGAGCAAAGAGACATCTTTAAAAGGAATGCTCAAGTCCTGTCTCTGCAATATCTGATGGATACAACTATTTATTCCATAGAGAATGTCAAGGAACCAGACGTCTGATTTAAATTTTTAATCCATAGTTATGAAATATATTCTCTATAAATATAGGGCTCTCATAACTGACAGATCTTATTATATAAAAAAACTTCAGTGAGATTCCCTCTCTTAGAAGGACCGTCTCAGGGAACTGGGATTGTTTAGTCTGGAGAAGAGGAAGCTGAGGGGAGACCTCATTGCTCTCTACAACTACCTGAAAGGAGGTTGTAGGGAGGTGGGTGTTGGTCTCTTCTCCCAAATAACTTGTGATAGGACAAGAGGAAATGGCCTCAAGTTGCAGCAGGGCAGGTTTAGGTTGGATATTAGGAAGTACTTCTTTACTGAAAGAGTGGTCTTTCTTCCAGAGGCACTGGAACAGGCTGCCTAAGGAAGCGGTGGAGTCACCATTCCTGTTCAAAGAACGTGTAGATGTGGCACTACAGGACATGCTTTAGTAGGCATGGTGGTGTTAGGTTGACAGCTGGACTTGATGATCTTGGAGGTCTCTTCCAACCTTGAGATTCTATGATTTTATGATTCTCTTTCCCTAGCTCTCTCCCCAGTGGTCACCACTTACGTGTACAAGGACATGTGAAGTTATAAATATATATAATATGGTTGGAATGTAGAAGATGAAAGTTTGCAAACAGATTCATGAGATCTTGGTTTTTACATTGCCTGCATAGATATGAAATAGCTATGTAAGTATCCAAAAATATTTACTGAAATACCAACATTCTAATACTTATCCAATGACATTCCTGAATGTAGCCAATACTGTTTATCGAATGTTACTATATATTACATGCCTACAGGAAGCTATATGGAAAGCGATAACCACCTTTCCTCTTATAGATGCTTACTTTAGGATGAGATAAATCATACCTAAAACTCTGTTTGAAACGGTGAGTAAAACCCCACCATAAACAAAAAGAGGCCAGAGTGACTGCTGCAGTGGCTGCACAGGAGGCATTTATGACTTTAAGCAGCAGGAATCCCATGCGCATTGGGACAAATTACACTTTAGCAGCAAGTCCTGCAATGTTAACATATTTCTTAGAAAAGAAATCTAAATACTAGAGAAAGTGAAGAGGTCTCTAAGATGTCTTTCTTGCGGTAACATAAAATAATTCACTTATATAAAGACAAAATGATGTTTGAAAACAAGCATGAGAACAAGCATCAGACACACTTCAAATACATAAGAGAATTTGTAATACCTTCCAACCTGTCAGACAAATACAAATAAAACTAAAGTAGAACAGGAAATTCAGTGGCATTTTTTCTCTTCTGCTAATCTTTTGATTTTCAATGACAATACCTCAGATATCCTTCTGTTTCTTCCCAGTGCATCAACTGTTAAATAATCCACTTCTGGTTTATAGTTTCAGTAGTTTTGATAACCTTGATTCCTCACTTCCACTTCTTCAGTTTTTCTCTAGATGCTGCAGACAGTGCAGAAGTTGTCTGCATTTTCTAAATGGATTTATTCCCTACAGCACATGAACACAGAGCTAATTATCAGAAGAATATAAATATCTCTGTGTGAGCTAAGGAATCATTACAACATTAAAAAGGCAAATTAAAGGAAAAATATAAGTACTGAGTGACAAAACAACTAAAAATGACGTTCTTATTTGTGGAAGAATGTACCTTCCCCATACCTCCTACAATAGAAACTCAGTGTGATCATGTTTGTATGTAAAGGGATATTTTAAGATTAAGTCTAAAAAGTTTCTATAGCAATAGCATTCTACATGCACCACTGCAAGATTTGTAGCCGTCAGGTCGGTATGCTCAGAAAATGTGAAGTAGAGGATGTATTTTAACATATTTTACTATCATTTACCATGATATGTCTGCATTTTTCTCACTACATGGTCTCCTGTACCCTTCTTCTTCATATGACCACATCTTCTCTGGATATTATTTGTAAGACCATTCAGGTTCTTCAGCTATGCATAGTCATATTTTCTTTTCAAGATTAAAAGATTGATTCTTTAAAATTGGTCTCCTCAAGATAGCTTATCTCCTTGGAAAGATCTTACTGAATCACTATTGTCAAGAGATTTCATTTCTCTGTACAACAAATCTTGGTAAAACTTGGAAGGAGATAACTGCAATTTGTATAGAGATTAAATTCTGGATGTACTGACTAAAACAGACTCCACTATTGACTAAGGAAAGGTCTCAGGTGAAAAAGTGCAGCTAATGAGTCCAGGGGAGGATTTAATTAGTTGTTAATTCCTTTCTATAACCCCTATCATCCTAAAGCGACTAGGCTGGAAAACTCACTTTTAGTAACACTTGAAGAGCACGGTTGGTGAATAAAGTGTTAAAGGGATGGAAACTCACCTAAATCTTTTTGTGATTGCTAGTGAAGTTTTTGAAAACACACTCCTGAACTCCCATTGAACACAATTCCTAACTGAATCACTCTATCAAAATTCACAGAATAACGTTGTGCACAGCAGAGTCCTTCAAATCTAATGAGTACTTCCATGTCATAAATAACAAGTCTTCTTCTGTTTGCTGATCAATGAAATGAATTAGATGGTTCATGTATTAAAATTTGAATACTACCTCTTTTTGATCACATTGAAAACTATTACTTAAAGTATCTTTTCTCCCATACAGATCAAACCAAATTAAACTAGAAAACAGTAAGATACTAAGTTGTGCTAGTCAGTGGAAGGAGTGGAAGGCAACAACTAGCAGCTGAGGGGAAGAACCAATAACACCTAAATATTTCTTTGGATAAATGGCTGAGTAGCTTTATCATAGCAATACTTAATAGCAAAAGTAATATTTTTAGCCACCTAAATGAGAAGGTATAAATTTACAGAAAACAAGTCTAAACAAATTATTTAAATGTTGAAATATTGAAATATGCTCCACATTTGTGCCTTGATTTGTTGATTCAACCAAGTATAGATTGAGTGCCTGGTCCATTTCACTGCAATTTCAAACAACAAAATACAGTTTTCAGTAAACAGATTGAGAAGTTAGCTACATAAAACAAACATTATTGTACAATTGCATTACTCTAACTTTCCACTGCGGTTTCATATGACCTTTCCACAACAACTATCTCTTCTTACATTTCAATAAGAAGAGCAATTGACATCTAAAATTGTTCAAAATAATTAATCTTAAAATTGCATCTTTAGTAGCAAGCTTCCCCCTACCATTATAATGAGAAATGCGTGGTGACATTTAATGTTTTATAGAAAAGAGATTATTTTGCAAGAAAATAAAAATAAGGTTGTTTGTACTCTTTTGTTCTCCATGCTTTTAATTGTTTTCCTGTTATTATGAGTGTTATAATTAAAACTAGTTTAAAATATTTCACTTTATTTTTATTTTATGACTGCTATCCAGCTGACAAAACTTTCACTAGAATGTTTTCCATTTAAAAAAAAAAATAGGTCTTATAGTTTTTGTTCACTATGAAAACCTGAAAAGCATCCCCATGGTTGGTTTTGTTTTGTTTTGTTTTGTTTTTTTAAATAGAAAATCCAGTTTTTCTTCAGTATAATCCCACGGGTGGGTTTTTTTTTTTGTTTGGTAGGTTGTGAGTTTTTTGGTGTCCTCACTCTCTTTAGAAAACAAGACCCCAATACTTCTAAGAAAATCCTCATATTTCTAGTCCACATTAGAGCCCAGCATTACAGCTGAAGGTTAAATGATACTCCTTATTTGTTAATTCTGTAAGATCCATGCTTAAAATAAAGGTAACGTTTTTTTTTTTATTTGCACTAGCCTTTGAAAACTTCCATGTAATCTAAATCTCCTAGAGCTAAAGAAAATTAGTATCACAGACAGATCAAGACCCTGAGCTATTCTGATATATGGAAGGTAAGAAATGCAGTTATTAGTGTTCATCTACTGTTATTCTAGTGCTCCTGCTGAAGGAAAATCTAATATACTCTGCAGACCACATAGTTACACCCACATATTCCAGGGACTTCCTGCAAATGGTGTTTTAAATTCCTCATTTTAGTAGTACTATAGTATTAGCTTTCTTTACTTCATTAATTCAAATAGAAAATGACATTAGCATGATTTTTTTTTTCTCTTAAAAAGCCTCCAGTCTTAAAAGTAGCACTAAAATTTCTTATATGAGCTTCTTGTTTTTTCAGTTTTGCCGATACAGCCTGGCAAAACTTGCAGGGGCAAATTACAAAAGAATGAGACAAGGTGGGAGGGGATGTGGGTAGCAGACAACCTGAAGTATGTGATTGAACATAAAGGCCTATCAAAAGAATTTGAGTCTAAAAAACTAGATAAATAATTCCTGTGAATGGACTATGGCTTTTCCATGAGTCTGCTGCCAATTCATCTCTGAGCTGCAATGACCCTCTCATAGGCAAGCAACACAAAGATATCAGGTTTATGGAAGGGTATATGTCCATGGTAAGTAAGATAGTGGGAAGAAACTGAAGTCTCTCAAAGCTCCATTACATTGATATTATTAATCTCTGCTGCAAATGATAACTGCTCTTACCACCATGCAGGATGTCAGTGCATGCAATAATAAGATAGTTTTATTTAAAGTAGCCTTTCATCTTTCATTCACTGTTTAATTCACTGTTACATAATGCAACCAGGTCAATCTACAAATACACATACAGAATATTAAAGTCGTAAATATAGGTACTAAAAAATACCTAGTTCAATCCTTACATGAAATGAATTGGAATCAGGTCTGTTCACCTTTGTGAAATAAATCAGAGCAAATACAGTAAAACAACACTTTTTTCTTTTCTTTTTTTTTTTTTCTGAAGCAACTGTGGATTCAAAGCTGTATGCCAGAAACTGAAAAGGTTTCTGGAAGCATAAAAATTAGACTCTTCATGCTAAAATATATTATTGATTCATCAAAGTAATTTTAAGTACACTGGAGTTTGATACTGCAAGCCTGGCAGAGATCAAAGACTACCAGAAACTAGAACACCTCCAAGACACTGAAACGAACTGTGAATTAAAAATAAAAGTTGCATTAAAGGAGGATAATACTGGAAACAAATTAATATTCTACAATAAGCAGTAGTGCTACATCAGTCCTAGCTGAAGTTTTACTAGTATAACATCTGTTTAGTTCAGTCTGGGTTTGACAAAATTAAGATACTTTTCTTGATGGAAGACCAAGGGGCCTTGGGATTTAAAAAGAGATGAGAAAGGAGAAACGAAAAAAAGAAAGATATTCCACATTTTCTGAGATTAAATGTAACTCTTCAAAATGTTCTGTAGTTTTTCTTCAATTAGAGCTGTTGATCATGAAAATTACATGCTGTTTTGGGATTTTGGGTCTGATCAATGCTATATGATTCCTAAAAGATATCAGCAAGCACCAGTTTACACTATGCCTTAATTATTTTTCTTTTTAAAAAGGTATGTTAAGTAAATTTCTAAGTTTACCTGTTTAGAAGAAAAGATATGAAAACTAATAAAAATGCTCAAGGGTCAAGGCTATGCCTCTATCATTTAGAAAAAGTTCTTTTGTCTTCCTAAAAATACGTCTCTGTTTTGCAGCTGCTATATAAAAAAGACCTGATTTTGTTGTCTGTTGCTTCAGTAAAAATCATTCAGCAGGAACTCTACGATTCTTAAAAGAACTCTTCCCTGAGACACACTTAAATCACAACTTTTGTTCTTGAACATGTTAGAAAAGAGCAAAAGAAGTCTGACCTGCAAAGATCCCAGAGATGCATCAAACCTTCATATGCTAAAAAGCAGATATGTAACCACCATCAATTTGTGAGATTATGAGCCCAAATGTCAATTAAATCAGTCACTCCCAGAGATGTCTGATTTGGGAAATGAGTTCAGTGAAACAACACTGGAGAACTGTGCAGTGTTGAGGAGACTGAAAGTGCATTTTCCATCTATGTCACATTGTGCAATATAATGCCAGCCTGGGACAGAAAACAGGATGGTGGTATTAACTCTGAGAGGCACAGCTTCTGATTCCAGGTGTAATGTTACAGGATATTGTTGTCTTGCTTCAATGATTTGGTGTGCACCGTTCCGTCTAAATCTGTCAGCCTGCTCTGTTTTCTAACCAGGCCCTGCCCTGCCTGACAGAGATATGCCCTTAATCCCACTAATCCTTTACTACTCATTGTCCTCTCCTAGGAGAGAAAAAGGTCATGCTCTCAAATAATTTGAACAAACAAAAAAAAAGTGTAATAATTCATATATGAACAATTTCTTTTATATATGTTTCTAGAAACATGATGGTTGTAAATTGCAAATCTTATTAATCTCGTCTTCATGACTAAGATTCAAAAAAACAAGAGTGATTCTTTAACACTTCTTCACAATATTTTTTTTCATTCAAAGCGCATCCAAATGCATTATTCCAGCTCACCAAATCTTCAGAATGAATGCTTACAACTGGTTGCATCATAAGAATAAAATGAATTATGTGTTTCCAATAATAAACAGTTAAGAAGACTGAAATAACTTCCTAATGTACTCATCTGAGAAAACAAAATGCTTTGAATAGTGTCTGCCCTTATATATAGTGCATATTTGTCCTTTCTATGTACACTGCTTTTGAAAAATGATGTGTCTACTGGAAACTGACTTATATCTACTTAATCATTGTCTCAGTCTCAATTTACTTGGAGATATGCTCATGTCATGGGGTCAAAATCAGACATGCAACAACCCTGTTTGAAACAATGTCTAAAAAGTTGGAAAGTACTGTTTCAGATTCTGCATTGAATTCCGGAAATGTAAATATGAAATTATCTTGCTCTGGAAAGTAAAGCTACAGAAAAGCTAATCTTCCTTTCTTTCTTGACAATACTGTGTTTCACAATATCCCTGGTGATTTCCTTTAAAGCTCCTGGGACTAAAGTAGTCCCTTATTCTCACTCATCAGTCAGATCAGACATTTCATTGACTCAAATGCAATTTTTAATAACAGTTGACAGGTCAACAATGGGAGTAAAGAGTTTAAAACTGTGTCTCTTTTGAAAGCTATGGATACTAATTAAATAAAGGTTGTTACACCTCTGCTGCTGTGTGGAACCAAATTCTCCTGCATATGTATTTTGGTGGATTTAGTAAAGGAAAATTATTTTAAATAAACAAAATAGGATTCAAAAGAAAAAAAAAGATATATTTAAGCTACTGAACATACATGTATGTTCATATATCTGTTTCACCCATATACAAATGCTAGGAAACTTAACACTTCTGCATTGGATTTAAAGAATTTCTCTAGAAAGTTTATTATGTCTAAGAGGGCAAGTGAAAAAGCTACACGTTTTCTACATTGTTTAGAGCATGCTTTGAACTTCTGCAGACTCTTAAGTAAAACATTCAGACAAATTTTTGAAAATTTAAAGTTTCTTCCTCCAGCTGCATGGGGGTCAGATAATCTACTTTGAAGCTACCTGAACCTGATTAAATCTATAACTTCTACATTAATGTGAAGAGTTGATTTTTTTTTCATGCAGCCAGTGAGAAGAATCAATGTAGAAATATGAAGCAATTTTAAGCTGAGAGGCAGAATAACTTATTTCTTCAGACTTTATTCTTGAGTGATTGCCCATAGAAGCAGGGTCAATGATATTGATTTGTTAAAATTTTATTTCAAAGTATTTGATCCTAGAAATACAAATATCTAGAAGAAATTAGCTGGCATCTACAGCATCTCCGCTGCAGGTTTTCCTGTCGACAGGTCAAGACCGTAGGCTGTTCCAATAAAAATAACCAGGGAATTACTATGTATGGCTTAGGGCAATCCCAAACACAAATACAGGCTGGGCAGAGAATGGATTGAAGGCAGCCCTGAGGAGAAGAACTTGGGGGTGTTAGTTGATGAGAAGCTCAACATGAGCCAACAATGAGCACTTCCCATGCAGAAAACCAACTGCATCCTCAGCTGCATCAAAAGGAGCGTGGCCAGCAGGTCGAGAGAGGTGATTCTGCCTCTCTACTCCGCTCTCATGAGACCCCTACTGCATCCAGCTCTGGAGCCCCCAACATAAGAAGGACGTAGACCTGTTGGAGTGAGTCCAGAGGAGGGCCACAAAGATGATCAGAGGGCTGGAGCACCTCTCCCATGAAGACAGTCTGAGAGAGTAGGGGCTGTTCAACTTAGAGTAAGAGAAGGCTGCAGTGAGACCTTATTGGAGCCTTACAGACCTAAAGGGGCACTACAAGAAAGCCCCTCTCCATGCATCCATGCACTTTTGACAAGGGCATGTAATCACAGGAGAAGGGGTAATGGCTGTAAACTAAAAGAGGGTAGGTTTAGATTAGACATGAGGAAGAAATTCTTCACTTATGACAGTGGTGAGGCACTGCAACAGGTTGCCCAGAGAAGTTGTGGATGCCCTATCCCTGGAAGTGTTCAAGGCCAGGTTGGATAGGGCTTTGAGCAACCTGATCTAGCAGAAAGTATCCTTTCCCAGAGCAGGGAGGGTGGAACTAGATGATCTTTAAGGCCCCTTCCAACCCAAACTATTCTGTGATTCTATGAAAAATCACCATCAGTCATCAACACCTGATCTGTGTCACCTCCTAAGCTATACATTTCTACACCACTAGCCCTCTCCGCTCCTCTTCTTTTCTCTCCTCTTTCTTTCTTCTGCCTCCATACCGTAATACCGCATTATATTGTTCATTACTGTGCCGTTAGGCTGTACAGTGTCCACTCTCAGTTCAACTTTTGCTGGAAGAGATGACTTTAGCTAGAGACAGTTTGCTAAGCTGTCAGACTTGAGATGGCAAATTCCTTCACAGGAAGGAATCTTCTGCTTTGCATTTTCAACTAATCATAATCTGATTTTACTTTTATCAACATTAACTGAACTTTAAATAAAGAGATACTCAAACTGGATAGAAATATATTGGTATTGCAGTTTGAACTAGCAGAAGAAGCTTCGGTCTGACTTCCCATGAGTATGTGTTGTTTAATTAGGTTTTATTCATATAGACATTGTTAAATAAAAACTCTAATTATAGTATTGACTTATGAATCCTTATAAGCAACATAATGGGTAAACTAGGCTAATCTGCAAAACAATCATAGATATAATAATGAGAATACATTTTCCTGCCTCCATGCAGAATTCTTGCCTTCATTAAAAAAAAAAAAAGAATAAGAATAATAAGTCGTTACTCAAATGTTTTCTAATTACACTGACTTCTAAAAATCTCTTTTAAGCTCATTGAAGACAAGGGTTTAAAATAATGTAAAAATAATGTCTGAAAAGTTTTTTAGGATAATAAAATTACGTGAAAATAAGGAGACAACGTGCCATTGTAAAAAGAATAAAAGAAAGATAAAACATAACAAATATTCCAAAAACCTAAAGAAAAGAAAAGTGATTGTAATTTAGAGAATTCCAAAAAAGTCATATATTTGAATATTACATTTCAAACAAATATTAAAAAGTGCAGTAGAAAAGGATCTCTACAGGCTTTTATCAATGGGGATAACTATCTAGTAAAAATGCTTAGGTCAATTTTGTAAAAAAAAAAAAAAAAGTCTTTGTCCATTCTGAGAGTGGAAAAAATAATTAAAAATTTTAACTACTGGGCTTGAACCCTTCAGAGAAATCATACCAACAGAGAATAAATGTCTCTTTTAAACTCATATTGAATGGTGTGGTTTGTTTGATTTTTCTTTTATTTTACTTGGTTTGTCTTCCGTTGAACAGAAATATTAACGAGTATATTAATAATTTCACTGCATGTAACAAAATGAGATATAATTATGTGTCTGTTTTTAAGGCAGCTGTTCATGCTGCAACATAGTTAATGTCATAATTACTGTACGCAATCAACAGTGGTAACTGAAATACAAACTATTCACACAGACCTAATGCAGTTCCTATTTATTTTCCACTGAAGTTAGTTTGCAAGTTATTTTACAATTAAAATTAAGCAATCTTAAAACACTCGTAATTGCAATATGTGGGTGCTACAAGGTACAACTTTGAGTAACACGATGAGAACATAATCATAGAATCATAGAACAGTTTGGGTTGGAAGGGATCTTTAAAGGTCTTCTGTGAACTTTGATTTAAAATAAATGTTTATTTTTGCACCTTATTTATTGTAAGGATTTATTTTTGTTTTTATTTTTGAATATATTACCAAAGAAAAGTTATTTTCAAACAATAATTTTTTTTAAATCTCCTTGCCTCCTTTATGGATTTTAGCTTTTCTATGTAAAAAAAAAGCTGCATAAATATATCTCATTATCTATATAGGTACTTGATGAGTGGTCAATTGTCATTTGTAAGTATTTAGACTAACCCATGAAAAAAATCTCCTAATGGCTGTCAAACGCCTCATTGCTTTTATATTTCAGACAGATTTAGTCTGAGTTGTGTCTTTATATGTTGAAGACTACTGAAGTGTTTTATCTTCCAGGCTTTTGTATTATTCTTTTCCAAAATATTTGAGAGACAAGTTTTAGCAATTTATTTTCAAGGCCAAAATCTAATTTATCATTAAAAGTTAAGGCAGTCAAGGTATGTGTTGGAAATAAAACGGAAATTTTAATGCAGTTCACCAAAATAATTTCTATCCCAAGATTTTATTAGTGATTTTGAAGGAAAAGAAGGTAACAAATATATGCTAAATAAATTGCACTGTGATTTATACTTGAATAATCAGAACTCCCTGCACAGATACAAGTAATTGCAAATACACAAACTCTCACTTGCAAAGACGTCTACTGCATCTAAAAGTGGTATATTGCATCATTGTGCTGAAACAACATTAAAATGCCCAGTGCACAGGGAGGTGAAATATATGCTTTTGCTACACTGATCATTAATATCTACATTTTACTCAGAATCATATTATGATTTAAAACTTGCTTTTGCAAGCATTTAATGCTTTTTCTTTCTAATGAGCAACAAATGGAATAGCTAATTTTCAAGGAACATATCAGTTTTCACTTGTAGATGAATAACTTGAAATAACTTTTTCTTTTTTTCATAGTTTTGGTCATTTCACATTTAGTGAAGGAAATGCCATTTCTAAAGAAATTTGGTTGTATGTTCTGTACCTGTCTACATAAAAAGATAAATAATTAAATATATTAATATTTTTACATTTTATTCCCACTTTGTGCAGGTTGCCAATTTGTGCAGCTTGCTAGTTTTTTTTGGTGGATGTAATCCTATCAGAATGACAGCGTTGCATACTGATAACTACTAATAGGGATGGCAGTTAAATATGAAAATAGCTCTCACATGGAGAATATCAAAGAGAAAGGTGCTGTATGTGAAGAGAGAAAATTGAAAGAGGCTTTAAAAAGATTTTCTGTTGCATTTCAGATAAACTTCTTTTGGAAAAGAAATGGTAAAAGCATTTTTAAGAGGCTAGAATAATAAAAAACAGGTTGAACTAGGAGGTACATAGGAGCTTTTCCAGTCTACAAGCCAGCCAATAGAATGTCAGAGTACAGAAGCACTCTTCTGGAGCACATAAACCCTTCCAGATAGTAGATATTCAAAAGAAAAAGTTTTTTTTTTTACTTACCTTAATCAGAACCTGAATACATCCCATGGCTTTTGAAGACTTGAAGTACCAGAAGCTCATCACACAAGTCCCACTTGATTCTTTCCATCTGGAACTCTTCACATGGGCTTTTTCATTTTTTAGGCCTATTGCAGTAGCCTCAAGATACAGGAATTGTCCTGAAATCAAATGATGTATTACTGAAAAATTGTTTTGGACTTTCAAATTAGATTCCAAGACTCAGCAAAACAATTGTCATTTGGCCATTGTCACATGGGAAGTATACTTCCCATATATGTACTATACTAGTGAACCTCTGCTTAGGGTGAAAAATGAACAGATCACTTCTTATATCAGAAATAAATTGAGAAGAGCTTATGATTTGGAAGAGCTTATGATTTGGCCTGTGCAGCAGAGAGAATATTTCCATATTTCCCAGCTACTCTGATTACATGTCATTGTCCAACATCATTAGTTGCTATTTTGACAGTACATCATATAATAATCACGCCATGATAAATTTCAGGAGGATGTTTTCTGAAAGATAACCTTCAAAGCAGCAAGTCACACTATACAAAAACTTGTGAAGCAGGCAAAAAAAACCTCTTCATACATTTAAAAATCATTAGGTATCTCTAAAGATTGATATTACTTTTGGCCATCTGTACTCTTTATTGTATGAATATTAACTCATGTTTACATTACTTAGTCAGTGTACATAAACACTGTGAGATATCAGAAGCATATCATATCATGGCATCAGTGTCTGCTAGGAAGACATGGCTAGGCTGAATTGAGTGCTGGGAATGCTGATGTTTGTTAACACCTGTTTTAAATTAGGCAAGTGACTTCTGTTGGGAGGAAAACAAACCAAACCAAAAGTTTTCACAGTCATCTTTGAAAAGAAAATTTGACTGACTGAGGTGAAAGACATGGGACACTCTGAAAGGCACCCTGACCTGAATGACTGGGACCAGCACTATGGGACAGTGGACTGATCACAGCTTGGCTAGGAGATAACAGGAGAGACCACTTAATTCCAACCAGAATTATGTAATTTTAGTCACAAGCAAATTTTCAATATTTTAATGTTGAAAGCTGAGGTGCTAACAGGGGAGTTAGGATGACACTTGCTAGATGCAAGCTCAAGAGCTGTGGTTTTGGAAGTAAGTACCAAAATTCCTCTGTGTCTTTCTTTGTACAAGGAGTGGTCACTGAATACTTTGCCTGACCTGTGAGACATTCAAAAGCAAAGGGTGAAGGCACAGAGCTTGTAGCAAGAACAAGAAGACATAATCGGGTGCCTTGAGTGAAACAAACTAGGAACTGCACTGCCACTAACAAAGGAGACCTATTTATTTATTTATATTTATTTAAAATTACCTAATGTTAAACTATGAGTAGTCACTATAGATAACTTGAAAATTTCAGATCAGTTTCTTAACTCCTAAATAGCTTTTTTTCCACCTTTCTGTGGGAAACACTTCAGATATGATTAAGCAGACAGAAAAAGGATTTTCCTAAAGTAAAAAGACACATGCATCCCCTTTAATCCATTCCCAGGGAGAAATTAAAATGTCTTATTACCCTTTACAGAAATATATTTTTATTATGCTTTAGATAAATTTTTCCCCACTCAGAACTACTAATACCCAGCATACAAAACATTGTATACCAGTGTAGAATTTTTTTTTCTCCCATTCAAAACATTGCAGCATGTTTCAGCATGAGCTGGGGCCTCCTGGAAATTAACTCAGGCTCTGGTGGAGCAGGATGCAATGGATCTCAGAGCTGAGGTAACTCACCCCTGCAAGCTGCAGCCAGACCAAATGCCTCTCTCCTGACAAGTAACAAATTATCTTACTTGATTCACACTTAAACAGGAAACAATTGAGAATCAATTTTTCTTAAAGTCATTTTACAATAATAATTAGTATTTTGATACTGTCATATATTTAATTCATTAAAAATTACAACCTATTTAAACACGTTAGAACATCCCCATAGACTCTGAATGGAGATATGAGAAGCTCCAATTACATCTCGTTTGTGAACTGACAACATACCAGTTCTATTTCCAAATGTGTGGTCCGCGGGAGGTCTAAGACTTTGAGGTGAGCTGACCCCTAGCACCCAGTTAAAATTGTCCGCCAGGGAATTTTGCCAGCCACATCTGCCGTTCTCAAAGGTGCAAGAAGTTCCACATTCACTCTCGTCTGTATTATCCCCACAGTTGTCTTCAAAATCGCAGCTTTGTTCTGGTCTGTAACACTTGCCATTCTGACATTGCCAATAGCCGTGCGAGCAGGAGCCTGAAAAGAGAAGAATGGGGACGTCTGGGTGGATTGCACTGCTGTACATCCCAGCAAGGTTACTGGAAGGTTACATCTCAGAGAGTTTGATATTTAGAAAGAGGAGGGTGGTCCAGAGCACTTTTGTTAAAAGCCTTTGGTTCCCCTGAAGTGCCAACCCATTATCAGTTTATTTCCTTTGTATTTTGTCAAGAGATTGCCTAAATAAATGACTGTTTCCATTGTAAAGCCTTTGAGAACAAGTTCCAGCCAGGCATTCCTTCAGTAACAAAGCTTTCTAGTCTGACTTAATTGCTGACATTCTCCTTTCATGTGATGTAGGAGTAAACCATTTCATTTTAGCTGCAAAATTGAGCTTACTTTAGCAGCTCCAATTTAGATGAATAAGTTTTTCTATTTTAACTACAGAGGTTTGCCTTGTAATGAATTTTTTTTTTTTTTTTTTTTTTTGGCAGATGAGTACAGTGAGGTGATGCTGTCCTTTTTGTGCAGTATTCCTGGTGTGATTGAGGGATAATTCTGCTATTGTACAGCCTCAAAATTGTAGGACTCATTTCACAGGATCCATTTCCAAGATTTGTGCTTTCATTTCTGATCAGTGTCTGCAGGGCTCTGGATAAAAAATAGCCCCTTCAGTACCTTAGCTAATGAGAAACAAAATTCTGAAATGGATCCTCCCTATTTTCTTCTTTCATTCTGCTCTAACCGAAATAAATGCACAAGCGTAATTTTATTCAAAAACAGGAGTAACACTATACTAGCTCATCAGACAAAATTAAAATATGCATATGTATGAAAGTTGTACTGAAAGAATTGGAAAGAGTTGCAAAGAATTTGAGTTAATTAATATTGAGAATCAAATGGTGCAAAAAACATATTTCCATTAGCACTACCTTAATTTAAAGGAGTACTTGATGGAGCTAAATGAAATTCACATAACACTGGATTTTATTAAGGGGTCAGAACAACAGATTTATTAAAAAAAAGAAAATAAGAGATGAGGTATTCCATTGGTGTGCTGATAATCTCCATCCCTAAGACTTGTTTATGCTGGACTCTAAATCACAAATGCCCCAAACTAAATGAAAAAGCTTTGCCACATCTCTTTGCCATAGGCTTTGGGTAAAGTGAAAACAAGCCTTGAAAAGAGCTGCACCAGTCAATAATCCCCTTCTTTTATATATCTTGATGGAACGTTTATATTTAAAATATATAATTAGAACAAAGGTTAATCACCTTTACTTTATAAGGGTGTTTTGCTTAAAGGTATTTTGAAAAAACACTCCTGCAAACGTAAAGGGAGAAAATAATCTTACTAGCAGAACCGAAATATGGTTTATCATCTACATCAATGGACTCCGAACAGTAATAAAGATAACATGGTATATAGGTTGCAGCAGAGAGGTAGCAGAGGAATAAATTACATAAAAGACATCCATATTAAGAAACAGCATCTACTTGTGTTATTCATATAAATGTCAAACTCTGTCAAGAATGGTTGTGTTTTCAAAGAAAGAGAAAAAATTATACTTTAATTTTTGTAACCATAGCCTGTGTTGCAACAGGACTTTTCTACGAGATAACTAATTTTCATATCACTTTACATCGTTGTAATAGTTTTATCTCTATCTCTACCATAACTTCAGCTTCTGTCTGAAAAGAAATAAAAATAAAATTTGAAATCCTGTAAAATAAATTAACTCCATTGATGCATGATTAGCTGATGCACAAGCACTCTTCTATTTATTCTTTTCTTTCATTTTAGTACATGGAGATATTTGAGAAGAACTTGATTTTTTCCTCTGTCATCTAAAAGTTCTTAATATCTTCAGATGATCTTCCTCCATCTTTGTTCAGAAACACCTCATACTTAAAGCTGATTTTTTAACACCCAAATTCTGTGAGTTGTTTCCTCCATAACATTTAGTTTGTCTTTTATTTCAGAATGTTTTTATCCCTCATTCTTCCCTTTATGTAGAATAGCTATTCTTTTTTTTTTTTTTTTTAATACCATTCATTACTTTGCCATTAAAATCCATCACAAGTTCTCACAAGGTGTTTGCACTCATATCTGAGTATGCAATCATTTCATTTTCAGTCAATATTGATGAAAAACTTGTGTCGTATTTGCTTGGAATGGACTTGAAAGATGTCTAAAGGAATTGTCTGGTTACACACTTATATTGAATGACCAAATAGAGCTCAATTAATATAATTCATCAGAGTCAAGCTTAAGAAATAGCTTGATTATGTTCTTTAATTACCTGTAAGAAGACAAACACTGATAGCAGAAAGTTCTAATCTAGTAGAAAACCCTGTAAGATTACAAGATCCAGTGCTGGAAAACTGAAGTTAGTGAAGTTCAAATTAAAATAAAATGATTAATTAACCATTGAACAGATAACCACAGACTGTGATAAATTCTTTATCAGCTAAGGGGCTCAAACAAGGATTGACCTTTTTTCACAAGAGATATGCTTTAGTTTAACTATAAAATATCTGAAAAATCAAGAACTCTAGAATAAAACTAGATTAGTGTTATACAGGAGGTTAAATTACATATTAACACTAGTGTTTTTAGGTTTTAAAAATCAAAGTGCAGTTGCAGAGCTTAATTTGCTTATATCATTAAGAGAATTTATAACAGATAAACTAAACATTTTTCCACGCATATAGTAGCTACAAAATAATGATGAAACCATAAAATTTCTCCATGAGATTCCAATCCTCTTGAGGCTTGTCCTTGAAATATCTTTGCTTATTGGAAATAAATTAAGTATCATAATTAAACTGATAAAGATAAATAAGATCAGAACTCCAAGAAAACTGCAAAATTATGACTGTATATGGGATTACACTAGTTCTCACTCTAGTCATAAACATTTAACATTTAATTCTCATAACTTAAACTTGTTTCTTTTTCATAGAATCATAGAATACTTTGGGTTGGAAGGGACCTTTAAAGGTCATCTATCCAAGCCCCCTACAAGGAGCAGGGACATCTCCAACTAGATCAGGTTGCTCAGAGTCCTGTCCAACCTGGCTTTGAATGTTTCCAGGGATGGGGCATCCACCACCTCTCCGGGCAGCCTGTTCCAGTGTTTTGCTCCTGTCATTGTAAAAAATTTCTTCCTTATATCCAGTCTGAATCTACTTCCCTCTACTTTAAAGCCATTACCCCTTGTCCTGGCAGGCTCTACTGAAAAGTGTGTCCCCATCTTTCTTATAAGCCTTCTTTAAGTATTGAAAGGCCACAATAAGGTCTCCTCACATACTTCTTTTCTCCAGGATGAACAACCCCAGCTCTCGCAGTCTTTCCTTACAGGGCAGGTGTTCCAGCCCTCTGATAATTTTTGTGGACCTCCTTTGGGCCTGCTCCAACAGGTCCATGTCTTTCCTGCACTGAGGACTCCAGAGCTCAATGCAGTACTCCAGGTGGGGTCTCGTGAGAGCAGAGTAGAGGGGGAGAATCACCTCCCTCAACCTGCTGGCCACGTTCCTTTTGATGCAGCCCAGGAAGCGGTTGGCTTTCTGGACTGCAAGCACAAATAGTTGGCTCATGTGTCCCGAGTTCTTCTCCTCAGGGCTGCTCTCAATCCCTTCATCCCTCAGCCTGTATTGATATCAGGAGCTGCCTTGACCCGTGTAGAGGACCTTGCACTTGGCCTTGTTGAACCTCATGCGGTTCACATGGGCCCACTCTTGCGCTTGTCCAGATCCCTCGGAATGGCATCCTGTCCCTCAGGCATGTCAGTTACACTGCTCAGCTTGGTGTCATCTGCAAACTTGCTGAGAGTGCACTTGATCCCACTACGTATGTTATTAACGAAAACAATAAACAGTACTGGTCCCAGTATGGACCCCTGGGGGACACCAGTCACCACTGATCTCCATCCAGATACTGAGTCATTAACAACTACTCTCTGGATATGACCATCCAACCAATTCCTTATCCACTCAACAGTTCACTCATCAAATCTGTATCTCTCCAATTTAGAGAGAAGGATGTTGTTATCAGGGAACCTTCTGCCACCAATTGGCTCAGCCTTGGCCAGCAGCGGGTCAGCCCTAGGCCCGGCCGAGTCCACTGAACAAAGGGGAGCAACTTCTAGCAGTTTCCTACAGAAGCTACCAGCTTAGAGCCTCCCCCCCGACCCCCCAAACAAAACCACAACAACCTCAAATGAAGTAAGTCTAAATACTCACTGCCGGAACTCCTTAACAAAGACACAGAAAGAAGAAATGTTCCTTAGGTGTAAAATCGACAATCCTAAAAATATCCTACACATTTTAAAAATATTTCATTTTTCTTTCATTTGCTACTTTTAGTGGAAGTATGCATTTTTAGGTCAAAAGGTTTAAATTCAGTCGTGCATCTCCAGCTTTCTCCACCATAGGAGGCAGCCATACAGACCTTGTGCCATGTTAGAATATCTTGGTGCAGCAGATCTGGAAGGAAGCCAGTCAAGCTGCCTTCAGAAGATCTCCAGGCTTGAGTCCAAGTTGTAAACGCCCTTTAGAGGTAAAATTCAACAGCTCACCTAAAATGCATTGTGTAACTGTACACTGAAACCTTGCCTGAGCAACTAAATATTGTAGTGCTTTTATCAAAGCCAGGACTGACGCTTAGCTGATGACATCTCTAACTTAGAGTCCAAAGTGGTTTAGTTGTGACCTCCAATTTAATGATCCAATTGCTATCTGATTGTTTGAGGGGTGGAAGAAGGTATGGCATCTGCATTTCCTGATGCCTAGTGCAGACTCTGGTCAGTGGTTTCACTGTCTATGTTTCTGATGCAAGAAAAATCTTCAGATTGAGTCTAAAAAATGACTTGAAGGGTAGAAACCCATAAATCACAGAATCACAGAATTATCATGATTGGAAAAGACCTAAAAGATCATCCAGTCCAACCATCACCAATACTTCTCAGCTAAATCATATCCCTCAACACAACATCCAAACGTTTCTTGAACACCCCCATGTTCGGTGACTCCACCACCTCCCTGGGCAGTGCATTCCAGTGCCTGACTACCCTTTCCGAGAAGTAATATTTCCTAATGTCCAGCCTGAATCTCCCCTGGCGCAGCTTGAAACCATTGCCTCTAGTTCTATCACTGTCTACACGAGAGAAAAGGCCGACCCCTAGCTCACCACAACCTCCCTTCAGGAAGTTATAGAGAGCTATAAGGTCTCCCCTGAGCCTTCTCTTCTCCAGACTGAACAATCCCAGCTCCCTCAGCCGCTCCTCATAAGGCCTGTGCTCCAGACCCCTCACCAGCTTTGTAGCCCTCCTCTGAACACGTTCCAGGGCCTCAATGTCTTTCTTGCAGTGAGGGGCCCAAAACTGAACACAATACTCGAGGTGCGGCCTCACCAGTGCCGAGTACAGGGGGACAATTACCTCCCTGTTCCTGCTAGTAACACTGTTTTTGATGCAAGCCAGGATGCCGTTGGCCTTCTTGGCCACCTGGCCAAGAATCAGAATAGTTTGAGCACGAGAAATGGGGTGCACAAACTCTGAAGAGCTGAAGTACGTCAGAAGGGAATTTCTATAAGGAGACTTAAGGAAAGCTGGGTAGACAACGAATTAAAAGGATTTGATGATATTATAACTTAGGTGGAAAGGTCTTCACTGGCTGCACTGGAATATGTCTTCCTTTTACGTTCTCCACCACACTCCAAGTTGTTGCCCAAAGCATACAGTGGAAGGTGGAGATGCAGTGCAACGATAAATCCCCTTTGTACATCTTGCCAGAGCTGCTGGACTGTGCTCAGTAAATGTGACAGGGTGAAAATGCTTCCCTCATACATGACTTAAATCCTGATCTTCTGGCTCTCTTTTACAGGCTCAGCCCTGGCTCTGAGACCAGAGGCAGGACACTTTCCTCATGAGATCTAACCTAGGAGAAAGAGGGCAATGGACATGGAGGCCCAGAACTTGAGAAATGCTAGTTTCACAACTGGAAGTATAAGCCAAAATACTTTTAGAAACTCTTTCTCTAGCAAATAAAGGCATGAAAAAAGACACAGCTTAAACAGTAAAAATACAAAATAGTCACTGAGTGATTATATTACATGTCCACAAGACTTCAGAAGTCCCTTCCAGGGACTGGGATTTTTTTTTTTGCAAGTTGGACACTATGAGGTAGTCCAGGAATGACTTTAAATGGGCATAATGCTATTCAAAAGGGAAGATAACAAATAATGTATATCTATTGTCAGCTGGGGATCTCTACTATTTATGAATGTCAATCTATTCCCTTAGATCAGTATTCATATTCAACAATATGAAAACAAATTAGAAAAGAAACTGCTCTGGGATATTCTCAGTTATGTGTAGGTGGGATGAAAGTGTGAAAGAGCTGCAGGAAAAATAATATGCACAGAATTTCTATTAAAAAATGACAGCATTTAAACAAAGCTAGGTTTAAAGTCTGCAGCAATACTTGAGTAACAGTCAGATGTAGAAGAAATTTAAAAAGTCCAAAACCAATTAAATTTAATCTCATGACCCCTATGAATCCTTCACCTCTCATTGCTCAGAAGGAATAAGTTTCAGGGTTACTGTATTTACCATATGATATTACAAAACTTTCTATCTACATTGTACAGAATGCTACAGTGAGCTGAAGAGGACATGACAATTAAAAGATTTTATTGATGTCTTGAACAGCCTTCTAGATACCTTTGAGCCTCCATTGGAAATGTCAGTAGGAAAATGAAAAATGTTATGCTTGATGGAAGACAAAGATACCAACAAACTCTTTAATCACTCAATATCTCAAAGAAACTTAACTTCTTTATGGTTAGCTTTTCCCTTTCTTCTGTGTTACAGTTGTGTTTGTTCTCAGACAGTGAAAGAAAACATTGAAAAAAATACACCTATAAAGTCAGCATATGTCATTTGAGGTGAGATTCTGCAAGTAACAACAACTGCATTTGGAACCTGTATGCTCTAATGTCGCTTATATTGTTAATGTCTCCTGATGTGATCAAGTAGTTCTATTCCTTATTTTTTTTTTCAGTCAGTAGGAATGATTAAGGAAAAAGCATTTTAATTGATTATCTTCACTTAATGTTAGTCCAATCCAGCACAATCTTCTGTTCCCCAAAGTAATAGCAGGCTCAGTACCCATACCTCAATTCAGCATGTGTTCACGTCTAGCAGCACTCTTTTACGTAAGCAAATAGTAACACATAAGCTTAACAGATGACTGAACAATGAAAGAGCAGACAAAGTTTATGGCTGGAAAGAGAGCCGTGATGAAATTGTTTTATCCCACTTCATAAGAACCTAGGTTTTGAAAGAAATTGCTCAAATCACTAGGTCTAGTTCACTTTTATGAAAGTCAACAATCTCAAGCAATTCCTCTGCCTTCAATACAATCAGTAACTTTCTCCATTGCTGCTACCAGAAGGCTATTTTTCAGTTTTCAGATAAGGGACACTTTTAGCTTCTAGCCAAAACTTATTCATGACCAGTTCAGATACACCGATTTGTATGCAAGTTCTGCTATTCAGTTCTCCTCTACTTGGAAAAGAAGGCAAGGGAAACATAGAAGAAACTACAAACAGATCTGAAACTCAAAAACCAATGCTACTCAAAAATCTCATCTTTACCTGGCCCAAACTTCCATTTGAAGGTCCAACGGAAGCTGAATATTTTCTTACACCAACTTTCTTTTGAAGTGTAGCTGCACAATACCAGACAACTTCAAGATACAGAAGAATAACTTTATATATATGACTGTGACAAAAGCACGAGAAAGACTTTTCCTGTGACATTTCTGTTTCTTGAGAGATTAAGTCTCACTAATTTGAAGTTGGACATCCAAATTAAAGATTTTTGTAAAATCTAAAACACATTTCTGATTCTTTCCAAGTTCATAAATCAGTGGATCATATTTTATATGCACTATAATATTGAATACTGGCCTGGCTAACCAAGTCCTCTAATTAGCAATTTCGCCTCTTAGAACTCTCTATCTCTGCTTAGAGGCAAATGTTCTCTCAAAACTCAGAGTCTCAATTCTGGGTTATTCTTCAGGGACAGAAGGAAATAATTGCAGTAAGGCTAGGTTATAGCAGCCTTACTACTTTAGCTTCATGACTGGAATAGCTTTTTGACCAATGTATCGCATCTGCTTGGAAATCATCCTCTTGGGCATTTATATTTGGATGCATCTGTACATCTCCTAAAAGCCGCTACACAGAATCACATAAGCATCTTTCACATAAATGGATTCCAAAGGGAGTAAGTTGTAGGATGCGTATGAATCCATCTCTGTGCCAAGTAATAGCCTTTCTGCTATAGAAAGGATCTTTTCCTCCTTGTATGAAGAGATGGGGAAGATTTTTGAGGATTTGCTAACCTATTGCAAAAAGTTAAGAATAATTAAGTTTCTCTCTAGGATAGTGAATCTTTATTTGCTGTGTCAGCTAATGTTTATTCCTGATCAGTAGACAAAGTAACTTGTTTCTGTCATCCTAATTAAGTTTTATATATCCCACTAAACCATTTGCGTTAATAAGAGAAGTAGGCTTAAAAGGCTATGATTAAAATAATGCCTGAGTTTATTATCATGGAAAAATTTTAACTTGCTATTGATATTGTCACTTGGAAGGAGTCGGGTGTACCTGTTACACATTTTCTCAGTAGGGAAATACCTTCTTTAGAACAGACATTCTGCTTGCACAGAGCCTTTAGATGTGTGCTAATTTTTTGCAGAAGAACAAAAAATGCCAAAATATCACGAGACATTTCAGCCATGTTTCCCAGGTTTACAGCCCCAAATACTTTGAGAATTAGAAGTCAGTATTTGCTCTAGGACTGTGCACATGGAGAACTAAATATATGTGCTCTATTGGAAGTGAGAGTAGATATAACTCTTGGTCTGGGGGGATAGTGTGTTCCTTTTAACCTCAAGAAATAAATAGTTAAATTTTATCCAATAATTGGCTGTTAAGTAACCACAGTTCGTTTTCTGTTGATGAATGTCACATTTCGGTTTTTAAAAAATGAAAATAGAAATTTGCTAAATGAAAGATTATGCAGTAAAATTTAGACACAAACTGTTGCTCTAGATAAGCATTTGCTTTGCATGGACTTCTTTCATCTTAAATTGAAGAATATAACATTTCAAAGATTTTTTTTCACCCTTTCTCTCCACTATCCTTCTCCCTAGGATTACATATCTCGTTATTTCCATTAAGATCTTCAGTACACATGAAATGAAAAACAACTAATGCTTACAATTAAACTGCTTTAATTACCTAGTTAATTACATTATGAATGCATAGAGTATGCACTGTTGCTGCTAAACAACCTGTATTAATTAATACTGAGATTCAGAAACTGATCTTTCAATCATTTTTGTTAGTCCTTACTCTATGGTCATTTATAGAATCATAGAATTATAGAACAGTTTGGGTTGGAAGGGATCTTTAAGGGTCTTCTAGTCCAACGCTCCTGCAAGAAGCAGGGACTTCTCCAACCAGATCAGGTTGTTCAGAGCCCCATCCAACCTGACCTTGAATGTTTCCAGGGATGGGACATCTACCACCTTTCTGGGCAACATGTTTCAGTGCTTCACCACCCTCATTACAAAAAACATTGTCCTTATATCTAGTCTGAATCTACCTCCTTCCTTTTTAAAACCATTGTCCCTTGTCCTATTGCTACAAGCCCTGCTAAAAAGTTTCTCCCTATCTTTCTTGTAAGTCCCCTTTAGGTAATGGAGGGCCGCAACAGGGTCTTCCCAGAACCTTCTCGTTTTCAGGTTAAACAGCCTCCACTCTTTCAGCCTGTCTCCAGGGCTTCTTGTGCAGTGGACAGCCTTCCAGAGGACATTAGCCACTGTTGTAGGGCAGTGAAGTTTCCTATAATCCCAGTAACATAGCTGCCAGCCCCAAGCAGGTGTGCTAGGTATCTTATACAACTACAATGGAACTAAACAGCCACAGTTAAGCAAATGAATTGCATCCTGAGTGACTGGCAATGAAATTTAATGTTAATTGAGTTATACAGATCGCAACCCATCTTCACATACGGGTAATGAGCTCCAATCACTACCACTACTAAGGAGTGACAGAGTAAAGTACTGCAGATAGCTCCAGGAACACATTAGCTCAATGCTCAAAAAGGGCAAAGAAAATAAAACTTTAGGAATTATCAGGAAAGGAAGCAAAGAGAAAATAATTCTTTTGCTATGGCGTCATTCCACTGGCCATTCATTTTCTAAATACTCTACACAGACCTGATCTTACATCTCAAAGATTATAGTAGATTTTTTTAAAAGTCAGAGAAAGGAAAACGTATGGAATAGTTTCCATGTAAGAAATAACTTGGAACTCCTCTAATGTGTAATGCTGCTTAAGGATGATTGCATAGAGAGTGGGTTGGTTTATCAAACAGGAGAGCAGATGAAAACAGTCGCTTTCTCAACAAGTAGCAGACCTGTACAACTTGCTGCCAAAAAGGAGAAGGAGGTTAAACTTTTTAATGTATCCCCAGGGAAAGCAGACTCTATATAAAAGGCAAATACATTTAGGTTTCCTATATATATATAATAGGTTTGAGATATATATATATATATATATACATATATATATATATTTACATTCAGTTCATAAGGTGTCCTAAAAAGGAAATATTAGGAACATTAGGAGAAAGTACCATATATGCAGGTCTTTTTCTGGTTCTTGCTCAGCATCTCATTAATATCCTTGGAGACAGGATATCAAGTGAAACGGACCTTGATGTGATCTTCTGTGAATATTCCTATGTTCTTAAAGGCACGTGAAACACTTCAGTCAATCTCTTTTAACTTTTTGGAAATAACAACTTTCTTATCTACAAAAGTGAAGTCAACAGCCACCAGTTTTCTTGTCTCTGGGAATAATTTTTCTCTGTTTTAGTCTGCTAATCTGATCAGGCAGCCCTTGGCAGCTGTAGTACTCCCAGATAAACAGTACAGGGTAGATACTCTCATGGAGGGATCTGCCATTTTATAGCCAGTAACAACTCTTTAGGAGGGAAGAGAGGGAAAGGAAACAGAGGACAAGCAAATTCGGAGATCATGGAAGTTGTTGTCAAATCCATGATGTCTGTTTTGTAAAAAAAAATATTAGTATAAAATATGAGTCGTACCAATGGTCTCATATTTTGTAAGCACAGTCAGACAATATCTTAATCTGTGAACATTGTTGAGGGGATCATAAAACTCCCTTTGAAATTATGGTTGCTGCACGAAGAAAAAGAGGATGTGAATGTCTCCTGGAAAGGCCGTGACTTTGAAAACTGTTAACTCCCTTCAACTGGGAAAAGAATATAGAAAATAACCATCATTGCATCTTTTAAATGTAATGGAGAGAAAGAGTGGTTAAGTGTGGGGAAAATATACTACCTGACCTACACAATCCTGCCAGCTTGCCAAGCCTACAGGAAAGTCTAAGTTATTTCAGAGGAAATAAGACTGTAATTGCAACTTTTCAAGGTTCAGTGACGCCAAGGGCAGTCCCTTGGGCTGATATGGGTACAGGCGGCCCCTTAAGTGGAGCAGAGTCTAACTTGAGAATCTGGCCACACTGCAGAGACAAAGTAACAGGCATAAATTGTAGAATCATAGAATCATAGAGTGGTTAGGGTTGGAAGGGCCCTAGCACTGTAGTCTTTGTATCTTCCTACATGTGGTACTGTTGTGGAACATGAGGAAAACCCAATATTCCCCCATACATCACTATTCATACAGTGAAGAGTTGAGAAGTGCAGCTTTTTAAGTGTCTCTCAGTGGCTTTCCACAGCAACATCATGAGGACAGTCTACACCAAATGACAATTTATGTTCAGAAATAACAAGCACAGATCACCTTAGTATACCTGTGTTACAGAGTGATATTGCTCATAATATTCAGAAGAATCTCCCTTGATGTGTGCATTACGATGAATTCTGATATATATAAAAAAACCAAACCAACATTAAAAGGAATTGTGTCAGATTTTCTAGATGTGTTTAGTTCAGTTTACTGAATACCAGTTGTAGATTGGTATGTCATAAAAATTACAAAGTAAGCTCTTCAAATTGTGAAAAAAAACCCACTGAGTAACCAAACTTCATTTGGGTGAAAAAAGAGGAGGAAAACATTTTGACAGTTACTGTTCACTGTGCTATTTTGAGTATCTAAAATGAAGGAAACATTCCTTGCAAATCCTGAGAAAAGGAAACACATGTCCAAATACAGTAGAGTGAGCATATTAACCTGCTAGAAAAATATGCATCAATATAAATTCTGCACTGTCATGTTATGAGAATAAAGCTCAAAAGCTATGAATCTCTCTTTGTGAGAAAATATTTCAACTTTATTGACAAATATTCACTGTAGCTGGAGAAATGAAAGAGGCAGATCTCTCCTGCATGATGTTCTTCATCCTCAGAAACTTTAAAAATAATTGAGAAATGAATATAAGTGTTTCATTTTCAGTTAAACTCTCCTTTGTCTCTGCATATAAGTAGAGAAGTCTAGGAGTCCAGATTTCTGTAGCTGGTCATCATGGTCATTCCAGCTGGCTCTAGTTTATAAAGTTACATCACAGAGCACTTTTCACAGCCTCCAGCATGCATTTTGCCACTGTTCAGAACATTTCTGTAAGAAGGAGTAGATTTCCTACTTAGGTTTCTAAGCCTACGTTTCGAGCAATGATCTAAACAGTTACTACTACTAAATAGTAGCTGTAAGTTGGAACCCTCGGTGGCTAATGCAAACTCTTATCCAGAACAAGTTGAAATTGTTGATCTAGAAAAGATGGTTCACTATAAAGATGAATTTAGATCATTATCTCAAAGTGATGTGAATCTAGAAAGTTCAAAAAGTGAATCTTAGATGAGCTACATGAAGAAATCAGTCTCTGGTGGCTTTTTTTTTCTGAGATTTTAGTAGCTTTTTTGTTATATACATCATGAAAGTGTTTTGGAACATCCTTTACTATCAAAGCCAAAGCTTTTAAAGTTTCTAACATCACCATAGGGACTTCCATCTACCATTAAGAGGACAGAGTCTGAAAAATACCAAAAATAAAGAATCAGAAACCTCAGCTAGTGTTGCTCTTGGGATAACATTCATATAAAGCTGAACTTTAAAATACCAATCTCATCTGCAATAAATTTCTGTGACTGTTTTGACAGAAGTAGGAAGCCAGTACTATGTGCTGCAACTGGCAACTTATCAGAGGTACATCTGGAGAACATTGCCCATACCTTTCCTGCTTATCTTGTGCACAAAGGACAGTGTAATTTCTTAGGTCTGATGTAGTCTCATCAGTGTTATTTGCCAGTGCCTGAGCAGTGCTTAATGATAGCCTAAAGGGGAAGGCTACTCATTAGCAGCAGTAACAAAGCAAAGCAGCTCACATAAATTAATGAACTATTCTCCCAATAGTCCTTGACATTGGGAAATATTCACTTTGTTTTATTGATCAGAGAGATAGTGAAGTGAGATAAAATAACTTGCAGCAGCCGTGCAGGAAATTTGCAGTAGGCCCAGGAACAATATGCATCTTATGGTGATAAATGTGCAAGGAGGAAAGAGATTTGTCCTGTTCAGTCAGAAAGAGTTTCTCCTCCATCATTTTTGTCCAAGCACATATTAGTAATGAACATCATCAGTGCTTTCAGGAGCAGCTCTTAGCTTGGGGTTATTGGGATCCATCCCCATCAGAACATTATTATTTTTGGTAAAATTTTTCTGACTCTTATTTCCCTTGTGCAGTAAGTGAGGATGATGTGAATAATTTCACCAATGCTAGCACCACACCACATGGGAGGAGGATGGATATAGTGCCTAAACAGTATCAGTAGGAATTCCCACTATCCAAAAAGCATTAAAGCCTGCTGGCCTTAATATATCCATGTTTGTTCTGTCTCACTCTTAGCTCTTTATTTTACAATAACTGTATTTTACAACTATTAATAAATAAGCCTCACTGAATTAGCAGCATATTGTCTAGGTATACATATCTGGACAATAAGTCCTGCATATTCACAAGTATTGACTCTACCCAAATAATTATTTAATAAAATAAATTTATCAGAATTTCAAAGAACTACTTTAAAACATGTTACTTTCAACATATATTTAGCAAGCTATATATTCTATTTCTCTTTTGAAGGAGAGACAAATAAATGAAAGCAATACTGCTATTCATTCTTTACAGACTTACATAGGGTGTCCACAGTAGGAATATACCTGTTGGAGGCAACGTTGTGGGTTCTGCTGGTAAAAACTCCTGGGATGTTAAGCACTCCCTGGAAAAGGTGAGGTCATCAAGTGCTATGCCATCTTTGGGACCTTTTCCAGCTATCCCTTCAAAGACCACTTGGAAATCTTCATCTCCATCTCCAGCCAGAATCAGTGCCTTGCGCTGCCAGAAATTTCCCTGGTTTCCAGTGAGATTAAGGAGAACTTTTTCATGTTTTGCCATAGTTCTCTGGTAGACAATCAATGATCCAATGTGAGCTCCATACATATGGTAATAGAATAGTATCTGTAAGCAAGAACAATGACAAGTATACAATAGGTGACTTCAGACATGTTCTGCTATTGTACTTACCCTAATTGTTAAATTGAGCATCATTAGTAGCATTCAGAATAGCCCTTAATTTTACTGATTCAAAACCAATTTAATTACATGCACAGAAAAAGACTTACTGGTGAAAATTTTTGAACTATTCCATAAGCCAGACTTTGAAGCCAGCATTACAATACCATGACAGCTTATCATGTATCCGTTTGAATAACTCTTTCATGTAGATGTAAACGAACTAAAATACTTGAGAAAGAAATAGAGGAATGGAGTAGTGTCATTTACAATTTGGGAAGTAGTTAGTTTACTGAACACTTTTCTGGTAATAAATACTTTTGTGCTAGATTACAGAGTGTGTAGTTAGAAAATAATCTTCTCTAATCTAATATAGGAGCAAAAATTCTACATGGACTGCAGAAACACAAAACAATAGCTAAACCAAAACATTAGAGTTCCTTGGATTGCAAAACAGTGACTTTTTTTTTTTAGTAAAAATGAGGAAAACAAACTATTAAGTATGAATGTAAGATCAAATACACACAGAATATTAAAAAAAAATCACTGTGATCAGTCATCACAATTAACTGCTCTCTTAATTATTTTCAGTTCAAGAGAAACAAAGAAATACTTGTATTTGATCATATGAATAATTAATCTAGTTCAACATCTTGTTTCGGACAAAGATCAGAATATTTCCAAGAATGATGTAGGATCCCAAAAGAAGGCAATTTATGTGATAATATGTGAGAACATGTCTACAGCTCAAATTTCTTCCTATTCTAATGCACAGCACAAGCTCTAAAGAATGAAAACTCTCTTATTTATTATAGCTGCAAAAACATAATAGCGAATATTATTTTACCCATATAAATGTAAAGTCATGTCCCATTGTGTTACCTAGTGCTAAAGGATTTCATAGGTTCCTGTAGTCTATTGCATTGCATAAATATACTAGTTTTTTAAACCCTACATATTTCTATTTAATTCATTTTCTCTAATTATTCATTAGTAAAGCCCCCAAGTGCTTTATGTTATAATTCTTTTGAAAGTTTTATTGTGTTCAGTTTCAGAATCTCCTGTGCAATGAAGTAGTCAAATATATTTTTTTATAAGTCAGTTTCCTTGTGTGAAAGTATTTCCATTCACTGTCCCACTTCCTGTCCTGCAACTACTCCATTTCTCTTAAAATCTTTCTTTAATTGAGGTTCATCTATTCAATATATGTGTATGTATTTAAAGTATATAATGATTTTCACTTTTTTAGGATTAATCTCTATTTCTTTTTACTACTGCTGAATTTTGTTTGATTTTCTAAATGTCATTAAATTCCGAGCAGATATTTTCATAGAGCTGCCCACCACACTGCTCCTGAGTTCTTTTCAAGACTACCAGACTCTATTTTGCATGTTTGCCTTCCTTTTATGATGATTGAATTGGCACCTACTCTTGGTCCCCAATACTACTTTCTGGACTCCACATTTATTTGCAATAGTCTTGTGTCAATTACACAGAATGATTTTTCATATTAGAGTCAACATACTGGTCTTCTGTTCTATCACATAATTTCTAGATACATCATCTAGTAGTTACGTCATCTTGATAATAGCTATGCACAAATTTAATTTTAAACATGTATCCAAGTCATTTCAGGTCTAGGACCCCACATTATTCAGGCTTGAATTATAACGCATGTGAAATATTTCTTCCCATACTTAATTTGCTTTGCATGAGAATGTAGGCTAGCTCTCTAGTCTTAGTCCTTCAAGGTTGTCTGGTTGTCATCATTCATAAGTTGGCTACTTAATATTTTCAGATCTATCCTGAATAATTTGTCATAGATTTTTGAAAACTAAAAGAATTACAGTAACTGGTTCTGCTTGCAACTAATTTTCTGATACTGAAACAAAATTGGTAAGGCTACAATGCAAACACATACAGAAAATACAATACTTGCAAGAACAAACAGCCCCCATACCCTCATGCATACCATAAAGGAATTGCTGATACTAATGACATCTTGTATATTTTTTATTAAAATTCTTTGACTTCATTCTTAAATTTCATCAGAATCACAATATATGCCATGCTTTTGGTTACCTATTACAACTAAATTGAAAACTTTGTTCTAACACCATCTCTTTTGACACCACAGTCTGCAACTTTGCTGCTTCAACACTGGTTCTAAGGAGCAGCTCTCATGCTGGTATTTCTGCACAATGTCCAGCAGTGAATACTATTCCAAAGAAGGTATTTAAGATTTTTTAAAGTATTTTCAAAACAATTTCTTTATTATTCTAAAACAGTATAAATAGATTTCCTGGATTTCTTATGGGTTGACATTTCCAGATTATTTATTACTGATACCTTGATGCAGAATCAGATTTTCTTTTGGGCATAGTCTTACTTTCTTTCTACTTAAACTGTTTCCTTGGATCTTTATTCTTTTTGAAGACACAGGATGCTTTGTGAAAGTCTTGTATACAAACAAATTATTTTCTTTTAGACGCTTGCCTAAATGGAAGTTTCAGAACTGGTCAGAACCTTCAAAAAGCACTAGAAAATGTCAGTAATATGGCTGACAGTTTCAGGACACATCATGGATGTAGAAGGTTTGTCTGTAGAAGGTGAATAGACCTGCTGTTTTTTGTAAATAATTTCCAGTGTGACAAAAGTAGTAGTTACCAATAGTTATGTTTCAAGCATTTCATTGCATTTAATGTGTGATACATTGCAAAGATTTGGATATGAACCTGTCATTCTCAGTTATTCTGCATTTCTTTGCATGTATGTTTTAGTCTTCATAGATAGAAGTTAAAGAGTGGAAAAGTTATCTTTAAAGCATAAAAATAGGTAAGATTAAGAAAGAGATGTTTTCAAATATAATGCTGGAAAAGAAGCAAACATCTCCAAGCCCATGTGAGTAGAGTTTTTTAAAATATATATATTTTAGGCAATATAGAAAAATTAACTTAGAAAACATGAGATCGTGGCTCAGATTTTGAAGGTATTTTAAGTTTAAGTTTTGCTACTGATATAATGAAATTAGTCAAGTTTCATTTGGATCATAAAATCAAGCTGTTTACGTTTAATACTTCCTGATTTTCTTATCTATAAAGAATTTTGGAAGTTTTCAAACAGCCAGACGAATTTCAATCAAATGCACTGCTTCAAAATCTCAAGCATAAGCAGAACTCTTTCCAAGTTTCAGACAGACTATAGGTTTTGATTTTCCTCATGAGTAGTGAGTATGAGATAAATGGAACCAGAGGCAAGTGACTGGACTTTTTCAACAGAAATGTCAAAGGCATATAAAGTAGAACTGTTTAGGACTATTTCAGTTTAGAGAATTTTGGTTGGAGATGAGCATATCTGTGAGCAGTGATCACACAATCAGTTCAATTCAAAAGCTTTTTAAAAAAAACCTACTCTTCTTCACTGATGATATCCCCTTGAGAGAGCTAGTTATTAAATAGATATATAAAGGTGAACTTGCAAAATGAGACCACTGAGAACTAAATCTAATGTAAAATGATTACATATCCTATTTTACACATAGAAACTCAATAAAATTTTACATCTTCCATAAAGAAACTGATATAATCTCTCAGGCAAGCTGCTAGACCAGTATCTCCAACAAATGAACGGGATAAGAATTCCAAGTGTGGCATCAGTAGTGGAGATGTTCCAAACTTTGGAGAGCAAAGTGGCTATTTTATGGTCAGATCATTAGAGAGCTCTTGAGCTTATTAACTGGATAAAGTTAAATAGCCAACAAACATTCCTGTTGCCAAGTTAGACTGATCGTGTTAATAGCAAATTAATTAGCAAAATAATAGCCCAAATGTTGTTTTTAATCACAGTAGTTCCAAAATTCTTTACTCTAGATTCAAGGCTGTCATATGACTTAGACCACGCTACATTTCTTCACACTTCCTTTCAACTCTAATAACTCACAGAATGGAGTAAAATAGCTTTAGCAACTGTCTGATCTATCAGGATGAAGTTCTTTGTCTTAAATAACTATTTGAGAGATTAATTCTTTCCTCTCAAATAAAATGTTAAAATAACTTTATATATTAATACCTCCTTCTTCTTGTGACTAGGTCTTTTTTTTTTCTTCAATCCTGGAAATCCATTCACAAATTTAACCACAAAACAGTAAGCCATCCCTGCCTTGCTAATTTTCTAGTCTTTATAAATTTTCATTTGCTAATTTTCCAAGGCTAAAAGGACCACTTAGCCTCCCAAAGTGTCTCAATTTATGCACAATATTCCTCTCCATGTAAATTACATACATAGGGGGTTTTTTTTAGCTCTAATTACGATTTTTAAATTATAACTGATTTTTTTTTTGTAATTAGAATTATTGGCAACTGTTACAGTTTAAGCTTCCATTTTGTGTTTAACACTGGTGTTAGAAACTTAGATACCACTAATTTTTGCTTTGACACGTAAAGACTGTGAAAATTTGGAAAAATACAATTTTGAATTAACGCATTGTTCAACTTTCTGGAAAATTAAGTTTTTCAATATGTTGTTCCTGTAGAAGTTTCTGATAGATGTGTTCTGAAAGATGTCTTATGAAACTAGAAGTTACTGCTTTAGCAAAGACTATAAAAGATGTATCAAAACTATAAAACTTTTTAATCCAGATTTGCAGAGAAATGATCAAGCTAAAATCACTACAATATGCCAATATGCTGTAGTGTTTTTGAAAATAAAGGCTCACTTTTCTCCATTCTCTAGAACAGAGTTGGTGACAAAGCCCTATGTCACGCATTCTTCCTTTTGCAGTTGTACTCTTTGAAAGACAATTTTTCCTGTAGTTATACACTTTTTCTCCATAAAATCACAAACCATTACATAGTTGTACACTACTTAGGATGAGTGTCACATAGGACATATTCTATATCAGACACTGCATTCACTGTCAACTTTATCTGAATCTCCTAGAGTCCTTATTTACTCAGAGAAAGCAGCCTTCTCTGGCAACAAGATACACGTTTTCTTATAATTTCAAGGAAATAAGATCAGGCCCTGACTCTTCTATAACATGCTTGATCATCTTTATTCATTTTAGGAGTATTATCTTGGTGCAGCCTAGAAATCAAATTCTGCATTCCTGCTAGCATCACACCCCCACGTACCTTGCAGTTTTTATTCCTTCTGCTTAGGACAGGACTAGAAATCCTAGCTTTCTGTCCTGGCAGCTGAAGAAATGAATTCTTTATAAAAATATAATGACCAGACGGCTCTTGCAATGTATGATCAGTAGCTGGTCCAGTGCCCATTTTTGTAGTACTGCTAGTTCTGAGGTTCCAGTCAAAATCATCGTTTTTGTCTTGCTTCCATCCACAAAGATCAAACTCAAAATTGCAATGCCCAAAAGATGTACCTGAAATACATTTGGACACACATGAAAAGAGATTTTTTTTCCAAGAAGTTAATTAGGTACATATACTACAATCTAATAGTCAAAGCCATTAAGAAAGGTAATGTCTCAATATAAAAAATAATATCTATGTATCTTATTAAACAGAACATCTTTACTGTTCTAGGATACAATAATAGGATAGGATAAAACTGCATATATATGCGGTAGGTCTTCGTGCTTTCCTTACTGTAGTCAACAAAGTCCTTGATATAAAAGTAATTAAATATAGCAATTTACTTCAGGTCAAGCTGAAGAGCTCTTTAGGGTCTTACAGGGAGAGGTCAACTGGTGCCCTCCATAGGATATTGAAGACATCTGCAGAAAACTAGCCTCTTTTTGGAGGAATATGTTAAGGTTAGGTGAAAATGATAACAAATACCTATATTTAGGGAACAGAAACCCCTTCAAATTAATGTATTGAGTACCATAAAGACCCAGCCTCCATAAAGACACATAAGGTAAAACATAAATGTAGGTGTGCTAACTTTGAGTTGAATCACACCTATACTTAGTTTACTTTTTCATGTTTCTAGAAGAGTTCTCATGTATTTTCTTAGCCAATATGCAAACATAGATGGTTATCTACATTTCTCCTTAAATTGTATTTAATGCCTAGAAAAATAGAAATCTCTCATAGTTTTGGTTGATTTTTATGTTAAACAACATGCATGCTCTTTACTGATTTTCCAGTCTTGGATGTCAAAACAGCCAGCACGTTAAATTGACTGTCCATGTAAATTAAGGTTAAGTCAATTGCACCACTCCAGAATTTTAAGCTGCATACATTTTTTCTTCTATGCATCTATGACTTCATTATCATGATTACCGAGTACGACCAAGCTTGATGAAATAAGCTGGAATTTCCGCAGGGCTTTCAAGAGACTTTTAACTGTGCCCTGAATATACTTACTATTATTGCTGGAAAGGAAAGTGCTTTGAAGATAAATTTGGAAACTGTATGGATCATTTGGTCTGACAATATAAGAAATGACAAAAGCTCTCTTTTAAAATGTAAACAGAACCTGAGCCTCTTCTGGGGTCTGATAAAGTTCAGCCACTTAAAAATAGCTTTGTTTAATTGACAGCTGGTCAGAAGCTTCAGTAATGAGGCCAAGGAGCTAAAATCCATGGAGTCTACACAAGGACAAAACTAGTACAGGCAGCTACCTCTAAAATTTCAGGCTGAAATCAGATGAAAGGTTTCTTCCTTGTGTTTTCCTTTGTGGAGGTCATAAGGGTGAAAAAGAAGCTAGGAACTTTTTCTTAAAAATATGGATTATTTAGCAAAAATAACTTCACTGCCTTTTACCTTTGTCTGCAAATATGATGTCATCTGAAATAACAATTTTAAAAATCCTAAACCTGATGTGCTAAATTATATCATTATAATTTATGCAAAACATAGATTGTAGTTTACCTCCACTGAATGTAACTGCCCATAAGATTTGTCACTCCTCATCTTCTGCCATGTGATCGTTTAGTTACTTAATATTTCAGAATTCTAGTTAAAAAAATTCCTTCCATTACTTACCAATTCCATCTTGAGTCAATAAAATTCATGCATGCAGCTATTATTCTAAAGACTTATTTTTGAGAATCAAGATGTTAAGGCATGAACATTGAACATCCCTGCTAATGCTGTTTATATTTTTTGTTACCTAATCTAAATTTAGATGTCCTTGTAGGATCTTTACAGTCAACCAAGGAAAATGCTCATATATATAGGACAATTTATCTAATCTAATTAAAACAACTGATTTTAAATTACATGAACTTCAGCCTGGAAGTGAGTCACTCGATGAAAAAGAGAACTTAGATAGCCTGCTTAGAAGCTCGAGTTACAGCAGATGACTGTGCACTTGCATGTTAAATCTTTGGTAGCAGACACTTTTGTGAAGAACTGTGAACTCTTAGTAAGAAAGTGTGAAAATAAAGCTAACCCTTTTGTCTGTGGAGTAGTGACACAGGGCTGCTGAATTAGTCTACTGGATGAGAGCTTAATAATTTAAGAAAATCACTTAATGGTATATGAATCATGTTATATTGATCACAAAAGATATAATAAATATTTTTAATAAACTAAGTAATTAAATGGAGAAAAATGATATTATTTTAAGTTGTATTGTTCCCCAAAAATACACCTAGATGAACAAGAGGTACAGCGCTATAGGAGTAGATATGTTGAGCAAACACCTGATGACATTTAAGGGAGCAGGAAAGGAAAGAGAACTGAGGTGGTATGGGCTGATCTTGCAGGCTAAATGACCACTAGTAGTTACAATGCATTCGACGCCCTCCTGGAGCTCATCTTTCAGTTTATTTTCTAATGAAAGAAGCCTAGTTCATGTACTTGAGCACACTCTGCAATGCAAATCAAATCACAATAAACAGGAATAACAGAGGTTGGCTTCAGAAGCACACTGATGAACTAAACTAAACATCTACCAAGCGCAGCCACCTGCACTGGCACAGATCCATATTTCAGACTGGAAAAATGCTACTGCCCCACAGCCTTTATCAATAAATTTAACTTACTAGATCTCATAAAACATCATTTCTACTTCAAGGAGTCATGCCCAACTCAATCTAATCAGAGCTACCTCAGAGCCCTTCCTCTGATATACTGGTAACCTCAAGCAGCATAAGGCAAAACCCAGTGGTTTCTGAACAAGGTTGAAGGAGTGCTACCACCCATTACCTGTCCAGTACTCTTGTTTATTTTGGTCTTAAATACTTGTAGTAAGAAAATACTACTGGTGACTTTATACTTAAAGTATCACTCATTCAGTATCTAATGGAATCATTTCTAAATGTTTGATGAATCAGTATATCTGTTAAAATGTGTACGACTTACATTTTGTGGCACTGATGTCATGCAACTAGCTAAAAAGGGCCCTCTACAAAGCAAATAAAATCAAGGCACAGATCTCTCAATAGTTATTTAACAGCTTTATGAGGCATAGTTTGTATCTCTGCAGCACTGGCTTTGTCTAGACTTCGCTAATTGGATTTGGTGAGTATCATCATGTGATATAGTTCTATTAGCATTCTGGAGTTTCAGGAATGTAACAGACATTACGAACTAGTTTCCTTCAAAATGGTGCAGAAACGTTTCACTAACTAAGATATGATGACCATGCACATAGCAGACCACATCTACAGTTAGAGCTAGCGATTCAAGAAGTTCTACTGCTGAAAGGTACTTTGGAGATGTCTGGAAGCTGCACAGTTTTCAGGTGTTTTAAACACAATTGCCATGCCTAGGCAAATCTGCCCATTTCTTGCTTCCTGTGCTTTGATCTATCGTGCTTTGCCTTACTAAAGCCTTCCCCAGGCTTCTGAGTTTGAATTTTCAAGCTACCATTCTATGGTTCAGCAGTGAGGAAATAACTCTTCTCTGATAGCTGCAAGGAATGGAAAAAAAAACTTCACAAAGAGTGGAAATATGTGTTTCCTATCATTATGTTCTCTTTGAAGGCAGGCTACCTTGTGAAAAAGCTTGGAAAAAAGAACTAGCTTTTTTTTTGTTAAGTGTGTTTTCAGCAAGTGTTAAAGATCATATATTTCTACTTTATTTAATATATAAACCTGGGGCATCACCAATAAAAGAAACCCAAATACTCCAGTAAACAGTGGAAATTTAAAGCAGAATATCTATTTCAAAACTAAAAAAAAAATAAAAGGAAAAAAAGAAAGCAAAAATTAGTTTAATTCCTGACATTTTTATTGAAAATACTCTTGAATAAAGCGTTCTCAGACAACAAAGAAAGCCATAATTGGTCACCAAGCATTTTTTCAGCACAATTAGACACTATGAAATGGGATTAATTTTTTATCTAAGGCAAAATCCATGCCGATACAGAAGTTGCACCCCAGTAATGACCTCTGTGTTTTTAAGGCTCCGTAATACTTCTTTGTTAAGCTTCCTATTAAAATGCAGTCACAAACATTCTTTTCTTTTTTTTTTTAAATAGATTTTTTACTTTTTTTAAAGACTTAAAAATAATAAGTTAAAAAACACATTACAGGAAAGCATTTTCTTTGGGGGACTGCTTCAGTTCACCTCTTTTGCAATGGGGAATCGGAGAGAAATACTAACTTTAGGGAGTCGAAAAACTAAATCCCATCAGCTTGTTTAAACCATCTTGCCCCTAATACTTCAGTCTTTACTTGGCTGATAGTGTTTTGTGGGAAATACAGACAATCCAGAAAACTCAAAAAAGTCACAGGTAAACAGCTTTTAAATATTTCAGAAAATAAAAAACAAAATACGATAATGTTTTTCAACAGAGTAATTCAAACTTGATACACTTCCCATTTTCAGTTGCAGAAGATCTGAATTGGTGCCCATATAGCTTAGTACATGGCATTCCTGGTTTGGAAATCACTGGTAAGTTTAATAGTATGAAAATAATTTGCAAAACACAGTCCCTTTGCTGTGTGCCTTAGCTTCATAGGATGTCAGCATACTCTTGCTTTGTAGAATTGTATTCACTGTGAATTTGATAAACTGAATTCATAATCTCAAATAAAAATTAAATAAAATAGAAAACCCTTGCTCATACGGTACTAAACAATGTAGATTTGATTGTGTGAGCGTTTTCCATGATTGCACTACAAAAAAAAAGGAACTGTTAGTACTATATATTGTGATACATTTCTCCAGAGGAGAACCCATTTGATACAAAACATCATTCCTTGAATCTGGTACCACAGATGCTGTTTTTGATATCTCTTGTCAAACCAAAATTGTACAACATTGAAATTAAAATTATTTTCTAAGAGACCTGACAATCTTTGAAATATCAAAGGGGTAGGTCCCTCATATCCCAAAGGTATTATACTTGAAGTATTTTTTTCAGCCTTAATACATTTTTTTTATATGGAAAGCAGGAGATTTTTATTCTGCTTTTAAAGTCATCTGCTTTCTGAGTTATTTTAAGAAATTCCCTAAAAACTCTCTTTTTATTTTCTATCATATTATTTCAAATTAAATAATAATAATTTAAAATCCATAAATGCCAAGGAATAGAATTAAATTATTACCTGAGCTGCCAAAAGTATTCAAGTAATAACAATACAAAGCAGGCACAGTTATTTATAATAATTATATTTTAAAAACTACCTACTACTACTTACTGCAAATAGTAGAGCTCTCATCTGAGTTATCTGCACAGTCATTTACAAAATCACACAGATTATCCTTTGGGATGCAGTACTTGTTGGCACATGTGAATTCCTCTGATGTGCAAGGTCTGCCTGGGATGAGCAAAGGGGAACAATCTTCAAAGGTAATATCATCCACTGCCACGTCTCCCATGTAACTGACACCACGTTTTGCCCTGAAAACAACCTAATAAAAATTACAGAATTATTACAGTAAGACACCGTTAAGATGTATAAAAGCTTATACAAGCAAAATGAATAGAATGGAGACTGTGATGGTCCTTGCAAATCTTGGAATATGAAGCGGTCAGTCCTTACTGTCAAAGGACAGTCCTATGAAGCTTGTACTACTGCTTGTACAGTTATTGAAGGATCATCTTCTAACGTGAACCAAGTACAAAAAAAAAAAAAAAAGAAGGAAAGAAAATGAGCAGCATGAGGAAATACTAGTCCCCACCGAATTAATAGCAAGGGTTTCACCTACTTCTGCAAAGTAAGCACGAAAAAGACTGAGTCTGAGTCATTCATTTGTTACTCCTATGCAAGTAAAAAGAATGTTAAAGTTTTGTTAAAAGCCATCCAAGTCAAAAGTACCAGGGAATGTAATGTATTTTAAAATATGTTCCTGGCTGTCTCTGTTTTTTTTTTATAATGCACAATTAAGCATGGCATACCCATGACTAAGTATCTCTAAAAGGCTTAGGAATCACTTCATATTTCAAAGCAAACATCATTTTCAATACTCTTTTTTTTTTTTTCAAAAACTAGATCTACTACTACTACACACCAAGGAGAACAAAGTGGAACAGTTTAACCTGAGTTGGGTTTAAGAGTACAAGGGATTATCCATCTTAAAAGTGGATATCAGTCTGAGATTGAGGGGAGTGAGAAATCTCCAGAAACTTGTGTTCAGCAAAATATGAATTTTGCTGTTCAGAAGGGGAGGTATGGTACGTATATGGGGCAAAGAAGGGAAATGAGGAGGTGAAGAATGCATAATATGAAAGTTCCTAAAGCCAGCTGTCTAGGAAACACGTAATATAGGAATACATACCTGAAAATTTGAACGAATGCCTAAGAACACTTCTGCTCTGTTCCACTGGGGACCTTGGCTGCCACTTTGAGTCCACAGTTTAGATGTCCTGTTACCAGTTTTACAGAGTACCTTAAAAGGAAATAATTCTAGGTCACAAAAAATCTTTCCATTACCAACTCAGTTTAAGTCCCTTAATTGCATACAAGAGTACAGGAATATCTTGTACAACTAATCTCTATACCACCATCAAATATCATAGAATCATAGAATGTCTGCAGTTCAAAGGGACCCAGAAGGATGACTGAGTCCAAATCCCTGCTCCTCACAGGACTACCTTAAATTAAACCGTATGACTAAGAGCATTGCCCAGATGCTCCTTGAACTCTGACTGGCTTGGTGCTGTAACCACTTCCGCGAGGAGCCTTTTCCAGTAACTGACCACCCTCTCTGTGAAGAACCTTTTCATAATGTCCCATCTGAAGTACAGGGATTTGTCAGTGTAAATGACTATTCTAAGAAAATAATGATTTAAGATTTTCTAATCTTCTCATAAACATGCTTCTTCCAGAGTCTTGCTTGGACTACTTATCTTATTAATTTATCTAGAGTGGCTAGTCAAAAATAAAAATTGCTCAATAATGGGTTGAAAAGCATTTGTAAAACATGGAAACTGCATTAACAAGAGTTAATGAAAAATATATTAGTTCATGCATCCACTAGATTGCTCCATTCTGGGGTAGATTTTCTTGTCCTGATTCTTATGAAATGTTTTTCATTCTACAAGTAAAAATTTATTCTTTACTTCTAAAGATCAAATTTCATCAGTTGGAACTCTCGTGAATACCCTTATCCCTGCAAATAGTCATCGAATAGAGGAAAGCTGACATTTCTTGACATGAGCACTGAGTCCTAAATAGGCTTTGCTCCAAACTCTTGGGCATCCAAATTCAACTGAGTTGACAATAATATCAAGATAGGTGTTTGATGAAGTGTGTCAACCTGTGTCTCCAGCCAGTACTCGCAGACCTAAACATCAGTTCACTAGTTGCCTGAACCACTTCTGCTTTCAAGGATTTATTGCTACTATGTGTAATCTTCCTAGGGCAGCCCAGGCATTTTTCATCTTAACGAAAAAAAAAGGGTTTTTTTTTTTGAATTTATGCAGTCCCATGAGTGTATATGATATTGCATAACAGGCAAGTTCTGCCAAGCAAACAGCAGATCCTCACACTGAAGAGCTTTCATTTCAGGGGAACAAAAGAAACAAGTGAAATATATTAAATTGAATAGAAAAACAAAGTGACACCTGGCTTTATGAACAAGAAGAACTGCCTGCAGAAGACATGAATTTTAAGGGAAAAAAAAAAATTGAGAGAAAAAGAGATTATAGAAATTATTTGAAAGAATAAAGGGTGCTGAGTAAGAAAAGATTTTTCTAACACTCAAATACAAATTACATATTTATATGAATATATATGTAACTATGTAGACACATGCTTTTACATACATTGTAAATTACCTACTAAGCTATAAAATCCAAGTCCTTAATCAGAAATTAGTATTTTTATGATATCATGCTAAATGTTGTCATTTTAGTCACATAAATGTATGTGCGATTAAAATCCAAGTCTTTCCTGTAGCCTGAAGCCCTATGCCTTTCAATTACATTGCATGTTATCGAAAAAGCACATTAATACTTTAGTAGAGTTACCAATGCCAAGTCAGATGGCAGAAATCAGACAAAAATTGTTCCAACAAATATTCAAACTGAGGTTGCACAATACAGTGACAGTTAATCAATGTTTAAAAAAGTAGTAGAAACATAGGAAGACAGCCATTCATGCAAATAGCAGGAAAGTCTTCAGCATGTCCTACATGATATTTGATGGCATGGATGCAGACTAACATGCAAAAATTCAAATTTTTGAATTAAATTAAAACCTAGTCTTGGGGGAAGAGATGGATAAAAGGTCTTCAATGATTTTTAAGGACATAAAAGATTCACATTTATATAATACTTAGAAAATTTAGAAGAAAAAAATGAGAAATTATCTAAATAATCTTATCTTCTGAGTTATTTCTATATTCATTATTAATTGCTTAATTAAGCAATTGAAATCAAGTAATTATTTACAATGTTTAAAATGCAAAGGTTGTGTGATTTTCCTTTGGTATATCTTAAAATCAATTAAGTTGGGGAGGGAATCAGTTAAGTCATGGAGGGAAATTGTAGTCTCCTGTATTGGAACTGTGAAAAATAAAAACTATATGCATTTGCCTTTATGGTGGTAATAGCAGGCATGGCTTCATAGAATTTTCTGTTAGTTTCAACAAAACACTCTGTGGACCTGATTCCAAGTAATGCGGGTTCCTTCACTGTAAAGAAGCCCTGGAGTATGGAGTAAATGCAAAGAATGGTCAAAGCAAATTGTTCTGTCCTGAGTCTTAAAACAGAGGACAAGTCATCTTTATACTCTGGTTTCCCACTAATTTTAATGAATTAAAACTTCGCAACTTGCCAAGCAACCTGGCAAGATTTTTGCTTTTTTGGGAGAAATTCAGTGAGATTTTTAAAAAATTTTAAGAAAAATTCAAGAGAAAACAGAACATGCTTCCTCTGAACATCTAGCAAGTCACATGTATGGGGTGAAGGATGAAACATCTCAGATTTCAGTTCTAATTTCAATATACATTTTAACTTAATCTTCAAAATAGTTGAATTCTGCCAGCTTTTAATTATAATTTGTTATTGAGAGTAACCAAGCTATTAAGAATTTATTTGTACAATTAAATCCACGTGCACTGGCCGTGCTCAATTTGATACTGAGTGCAGAGGTGACAGGGAACTTATCCTGAGTATTTTTTTCAATCCATTTCTGATGCTGTAGTTATTGTGTAACATTCATGGGAAATCCTATTATAGTTACTCAGATATGTGGCAAAAAATTGTCCATAACAATGTTGCTCTTTTATTCATTCACTTTGCATTTGATCTACAAGCTGCTGAATGAGTTACATTTCCTTTACAGAACTGGAGTGAAGAAAAGGGTATGGGTAAGAACGTTTGTTACTGTTACGTCCTAGAAATAGTTCAATGCTGCCTACGCTAATGTAATCAACCTCTGAAAGATATGTGTTTAACTTTCTAAGGAATAAGCTGGTTCTACAGAATTTTACAGCAAATTTTAATACAATTATTTCTTTTTTTTTTCACACTCACACATTCAACCAAATATCTCAATGTCCAAATATCTAGGGATGCTTTTCAGTCTCAAGGGTTATTGTGCAGTACAAAGGCTTTTTCTTGTATGGAAGTTCCAACCATGCTATGTCTATGAAGGTCATAATTTTTTATTGTTGTAGAAAGATACATTTTCCATAGCTTACTTGAGCTAATATTTCCTTCAGATCATAGTATACTGAGAGCTGTGGGGTGTTAAGTAAGTGTCCATTTTAATTTATTAGCAGCCTAGGCTTTAATGAAACTAAATGACAAGGCATGAATTTTCTCACAGCAATTGTGGGTAGTAAAAAAAAAAAAAAAATAATCCAAAACAAAGAACATCTCCATACCTCCAGAGAACCTATTGTTGAACCATTCATGTGGTTCCAGAATACAATTTTGCATTTGGGCCCCGTAAGGGAGATGACTGGTGTAGCAATTTCAGCTGTGTGACCAAATTCTCCATTTGAGCTGTCTGCAAACAGATACCAGCCTTCTTCAGTATACCTGCTCAAAGAGAAAGTTTTTTTCTTTATTAAAACAAAACATTTAATCATAATTAAGTACTAGTTAAAGTTAAAACGGTAATATTTCCTTATATAAATATAGCATCTTCTTACTGGGTATCTGAATACATTTTAGTTTATCAGTGTGTAGCCCAAAAAGCCCATGAAAAAGCAGCTGGTGTTTTTATATCAGAGACTGGCAAAACAAAATACAGAGCTGAAGTCAGCCTTTACCAACAGGGTTGCATAGATGAGGGCTGGAAGGCCTCTGAGTTTCGCCGCTCACTCTCTTTCCTCAGAGAAATCAAAGGGTTTGATCCTGGCTTGAAGTCAAGAAAATCCAAGATACTAGGTGACATTATTTCTCCTGAGCTGTAGGGAAAGATGAGCCTGACTTTGCGGTAAGCATTAGACAGTGAGTTTACAGAGAGACTAGAAGTGGAGTTTTAGTGGTTTGGATATCAAGGATTTGTGGCTCCTAAAAAGCAGCTGTTGACCAAAGATAAGATTCTGTTCTCTTCATTGGAGTTGCTACACATTCATCACTTCTCAAAAGAATAAACCTTTCCAACAAGGGCTCACAAACCTGACAATGGGTTCTACTTTTTTAAAAAGGTCCTGGTATTAGGTTTTCCATGCTTTTCAGTTTTCCTGTTTGGCCAAGCTCTGAGCAACCACTCCACAAAGTTGCACCATTGCAACTGTGAGAAAGCAGTGACCAAGCCCAGTGAGCACTGCAAAGAGAAATGCAAGGTGCAGAGAGGGCATTTACAGACTGAAAGTCCTGCTGCAGAGAAAGAGTCAGGAATTTGATGGTACAGATTCAAGAACTTTTTTTCTTTTTTCACTAGCCCTCTCTAAGTTTTTATACTTAGAGTGGTCTAAAGGACTGAAAGACTTTGGTCCCTGTGGTAAGAACTCATTTTGAGGCAGTCTGTGCTGCAGTAGCCCTGCACTATTAAATACAATAAAAGCTACCATTTCAGTAATCTACTGAAATTTCTTCGAAATCTTGTAAGAAGATTGCTTCTTTAAAACATGTTATACGTTTTTAAAAAATATCTTCACTATGTATCTAGACACAATTTACCTCAGATTGCAATACTTAAGTTGAACTCAACTTGTACAGATCTATGAATTTAGCACATATAGGTTTATCACTGCAAAGTTACAACAAAACTAATAGATTACTTTTACTGTATAGAATAATTTACCCTCAATAATCACAAAATACTTTAACATATATTCATTAATGCCTGTTATGTACTCTGGAAGTCAAGGATAGACTGAATTCCACCATATATCCAGTCACTCTAGGAACAGCTCAATCTATCTACTATAGTACATAATATAAGGTACGCTAGAAACAGGCAAATTTTATCTCTGTACTCACACAACAATTTCCTCTGCGGATCTGAAGCCCTTTAAATAATTCACTCATCCTTAGAATCACATATGGAGTAACTTGTTTCTAGTATGACCAGTGAGAGATTGATAGACTACAAACAGCCTGATCTTCATCTTGCTCAGGGCAAAGAATTTCACAGAGTATCTCCTTATCCTTCCTGTAACCTGTGATTAATCTTAAGGCTATATTTAAATTAAAATAATTTTCCATCTCTTTCTTTTTCTTGATGTTTAAGATCACTAAATTTTTGCTTCATAGGAAAATTAAAACCTAGTGATAACCATTGAGACAAAACAGCCCTTCAAAAATCCTTACAAATCAGTGGCTGGTTCATTGATTGTTATGCAGAGTACTGCTTCTGCCTACCCCAGTGCCACACCAAAAAAAAAAAAAAAAAAAAAAAGGAATCAAAAAGGCAACCGCTATAGCCATGGCAAACTATAGTAAATATTTTGGCCGATGAAAACATGAGACAATTCTGATGGTTATAAAACATTTTGGTACAGAAATCCCAGGCCGTTTCCTTCAGCAGGGCAAAGTGCAATTCTAGCACTTCCCCATGTGTCAAAAGTGAGGGGAGCACTTTTACTAGTTAATCAGTCACAGTTCAATCCTGTAATCATTACACACTTTTCAGAGGTTTCCCAAAACCTTATCTACCATGTAAGAATGAGAGAATCTTTGTATTTGTGGATATTAATAGAGATTAGTATGTAAAATATCTGCAAATGTCAAACGACACAGAAGTGAATTATTCCAGTAATTTCTCTTCAGCTAGGAAAGATGATTCTCAGCTCTAAACTATTAATACATTTGTTTTTGTCAAAGTGAAGTACTGAAAGATCCTGTAAAATGAAGGAAATTATGCAGGAAAATAAATCATTTCTCACATGTTAGTTGGAGAACATGAAGTACATATGATTCATAACTGAAAAATGAGGACTTTGACACAAAAAAATCTGTAGTGTATGGAAAGGGTTGCCTACACACATAGTTTTAGGTAGAAATCAAATACATGCAGAAAAGTACTGATAATGATAAGAGTTAACATTTCTACTGCCACTCGTAAAATAGAAATAATTACTCAGCAGAATTATAGTCTTCCTTTCTTATAAAAGAAATGCCCAGTAGTTTATAGCAAAATTTTATCTTTCTAAGTCACATGCAAATAGATATTTTTGAAGGAGGAACAACATCTTTTAAAAACATATATCTTAAAATATGTGGTAGACCTTAGTTTGGTGTAGGTCAGACATGTTACTGGTGAAACCTGAGGACTGCTGATAAAAGCCACAGGGACTCTTCTAGAAGGAAGAGTAATGATCTGGGGAAATCTGGATCTTCTCCACAATCTTATTTTTCTTTTCATTCAGAAGCAGATGGGAGAAGTGTTACTGAAGCATTTCTCTTATTACTGTATCCTGGCAATTCAGATATCTTTATAATTACCGCATGCATTTACATCATCCTTAAGACAATAGCATAAATATTTGGAAATAAACTACTGCAGAAAATAAGCAAAAAAAAATAGAGTAACATGTATGCAAACCTTAGGGCAATGAGGCAGACATAATCTCAAAATAAAAAGTACTAGAGCATTTTGGTTAAAACTGCTTCTCTAATAAACTGCATGTACTACAAGTGATAACTGAAAACTTTGAAAACTACATAGTTACAGATCTTTCAAGCAAGACTGCATCTGGAATATTCATTTATTTCCCTCCTTTCTGCTGAAGAAAGATGTTCTTTCAATGAAGTAATTTTTGCTTTCTTTTTTTCCTCAGCGCTGAGTATTCTACCAGAGTCTTTTCTGGAAGTAAAAGAATATCTATTGTCTTAGGGTTTGTAAAAACATTTAAAATTTCAGAATTGACTCTGCTACTGGGAACTCATGCCTTCAGTGGTCCAAGAGTGTCAGCATTCTATTCACAGCAGCATTCAAGACGGGCTGTAAGAAGCAGAATGATAAAGAGCTCTAAAAAGCAATAGCGCTTACAGCCTTCATATTTCCCAGAGCATTCAGTATTATGTCCAGGCCTCTCAGTGAGATTAGTTTGAAACAGTGGTAGGGTACAATCAGCCCAAAAATTAAATTCAAATATCTGTCTCTTATTTGATGTGTTCTGTCAGATATGACTTTGTCCCAAAGGTAGATCAAAATCACATCTCAGTCTGGATACCACTGGTCCTATAGTGCATTCTAAGAAAGCAGGCATCATTACAAACGTTTGTCCTTGTTTCACTGTTTGCTGTAATGTTACATCTAAAACCAGTAAATTGAATTAAAATCCCCTGTATGATACACTTAATGGAGCTCTAGCCATTAAACATGGTGGCAGTATGTGATTGCAAAGATACTAAAGATGTTTGGGAAAGTAATGGGAAATGTAAGGATCAGAAGGGGCTGGATAAATGTGTGTAGAGCATCCTTGTACACCTTCACTCCTATTATGGAAATTTTTACACTTAGGACTCCAAGACTGATACACTGGTGACCTATCCATGTTGTTGTTTAAAAAAAAAAAGGTTTCTTCTAGTGTCTGCAGCTGACATTAACTTGCATCATGTTTACTGACAGAGAAAAGCAATCTCTCCATCTTGAATTCTTTAAGATGTCTGGTATGGCAACCCGCAGGGAATTTACAGGGAGATGCATATTCTACAGGCAGAAAAGTCTGAAGAAAGTGATGAGAAATCATTGTATTCGTGTACAGTTTGCATGCTAGAAGACCTGCACCTTCTATGGATACATCTTTTGTATCAGAAACAGATAAAGTACATGTAATCACCTGTTCAGTTTGGCTTTTGTAACTTTCAAAGTGAAGGATTTCCTAGCTCTCCCACACGTATTTTAAACCAGTAAGTAATATACAGTCTCAAGGTATTCCAAAACTTTCTGCTCAGCAGTTGTCCTCTTCCTCACCCCCGATCTTTGTTCTTTGAGCTATCTTCAGCCAAGGTTGTAGTTTTTTCATTGTGCAATTTAACAACCTGACCCCTCTTGAAATTCCTTTCTTTCCTATTCCATGGAAGTTCTTCTTTTTTTTTTCTTTATTTTTTTGCAAATGAGACCTCAAGAAGTGGATGGTAATGAGGTAAAACAAGATACTGTTCAACACGTATAAGAGTGAATAAATTCACCTTTCAATTTAGATCTTATGCAAGTACTGAAATTCAACAGAATACATGCATGCTCCCCTGCAAGTAGCTGCAAGATCTCAGGCTCATTTGGAAAATTATCCCATGGAAAATCTCTTCGTTGGCAGCTACAATACATGTCATTAAAATCTTGATATTTACCCTTTGAAAATGATTAATTTTGCCTCTGTACTGCAAGCATTCCCTATACAGAGACACTCCTCTGCCAGTGCAATAATCCTAATTAATTTCAGAGGGAAATTCACAACATTTTAATGGACATTAAAAATTCAACATAAACAACTGAGCTACATTTCCATACCTGACTTTGTTAATAGCTTAATATTTCAAGTATCTTTTAAAATGTAGTTACCAAAGAATAGGCATACATAAAAGAATCTCCACTGTATTTTCTCCTTTAAAGCATTCAGAAGAACACAGGAAACTGCATGTACTAAATAGGAATGAGTACTGAGGGGAAGATCAAGTGTGTTAAAAAAAAAGTTAGAGGCTTATCCAGAAAACTAGGTCCAGCTTACATCTGGTAGTATTATCAAATAAATGCTTTGAATTACACATTTTACAGGAGTAATTGTTGTAATGTCTGAAAGTGGATCAAATACTAATCAGCTGAACTTTCCCATACAGAAAGTTCAAGCCCTGATATAATTAATTGTTGGACATGTCTCTGTTTTTAAAGTGTTAATTCATCTATGTATCTTCTTATTTGAGAATTTCTGACTAAGCACTTAGGTGGACTTATAAAATACCCTTTACTCTATTTTTTTGTTCAGAGAGAAAACTAAATCTAGTTAGAAAACAAACAACTCAATTTCCTTAAAGAGTTGTGATTTCCTTCCAAATCTCAGCAACAATGAGAAAAACAAACAAAGAGAAAAGGCAAACCGGAGAGAGAAATTTCAGTTTTCTTAGAGGGATACGCATTCTAATGATTAGCACACCATACTAAAATTTGAAATTCAAAAAGCAGCAGCTCCCATATTCCTTTCCATTTTTCCGGGATATATAAGTCCATAAACACTGTGCAGCATTTATACAGGAAAGATGGGGAGAGACAGTTCAGTAGGGCCTGTTGTGATAGGACAAGGGGTAATGGGTTTAAATTAGAAGGAGGTAGATTTAGATTAGATATTAGAAAAAAAATTTTTACAATGAGAGTTGTAGAACACTGGAACAGGTTGCCCAGAGAGGTGGTGGATTCTCCATCCCTGGAAACGTTCAAGGCCAGGCTGGATGAAGCTCTGAGCAACCTGATCTAGTCAGGGAGGTCCCTGCTCCTTGCAGGGGGTTTGGACTAGATGACCTTTGAAGGTCCCTTCCAACTCTAGCCATTCTATGATTCTATGATTCTATAGCAAACCAGAACACCATAAACGTGTTGGACCTATTACACATTTAAAGCATTATTTTTCAGCTCTCCAACACCATCTGTTCAGAATCTGTCAAGTCAGTGACTTGCTATTAAGCCAGGTGTGTTCCTGTACAGACAGAAACTCCAGTCTAGTGGTAAAAAAAAGCAAAACAGTAGGACCCTAGATGACATCCAAAAGAACTCTTTTGACTAAAGGACAAGGATTGTGGGATAGCAGACATATTAGGAAAATTTGGACCATCAAAGCTCAAGGTGATGGTTTAAATCGGACAAGACAGTGGCTTTAGTTTGCATTTACCACAACCTATGCATCCTTTATCAGAGCAGTGAGACTTGGGAGGATCAGTCTCTTCTTTATCTATTTCCTTTCCTCTAAGAGTGTAGGTACCGACAAACCTAGTTCTTTGCACAGTGCTAGAGATAATTTTTTCTATCTTGAGCATCTAACTTCTGGCACATGAGTACAGGACTGAGCTTCAATGATTAATTCAAACTGAACAGAAAAAAAAGGTGTTTAACACACCAAAGCACCAGTCACATGCTGAGACTTGTAGTTGGACAATGAGATTAGAAAAGTGCTCCAAAGAAAATAACCACAAATGTGAGAAGGATTTCTTGCACTAAATCAAAGTGCACTACGTTTATTATCAAACTGTAAGAGTCAGAATTCCAAAAGAAACTTGCTATCTTTAACCATGATATAAATATACCACATAAAGCTTTAAGTACAATTTTGATGGCTTGTTTTGTATAATAGATATGAATTTCAGAAAGAAAATGTGCTGGTAAAGTTTTGCTCACAGACAATGATTAAATTCTTCAAAGTTTAATCTATTTCCATTATGAGATTAATCTCATGCTCTGACTTCCTAATAGCTAAAAAATACTTTGAGTACAATCTCTTTCTTTGTACAAAATTAGGTTTGATTAAATTATTATTACTTGAAATGAACTATTTTTTTTACATCATCCTGCAAATAATTTCCAATCATTAGCTTATTCTTAAAAGTAATTAGTATTTCACAACTACATATTTGAGTTGGACACACAGTAATATAAATACTTTTGCTCCCCAAGTGGACAGTGCAAATATTAAAATTACCTTTTCAGCACTTTTCAACCATAACCTTTTTTTTTTCTAAAACAGAATTATTATATTAGCTTCAGTTTTATTAAACACACAGTACAAAGATTTATCTTATAAAAATATTAAATAAATACTCTTTAATGTTTAGTTTTTAATTGATAAATTTCTTCAAGTGATAATAATATGTATTATCTATACTACTGTGACAGTTTTGTGCACTTTCAGATTATTTTTTCCACACACTTTCTTCTCAACTTTGACAGTAGTTACCTAAGCAGATACTGACAAATCAATTATGCTCAAGTCAAAGGATAATAGTAACCTGAAGTCTGCTAAGACTCCAGACTTCATTATTGAAGATGCCTCATTTCTTGTAAGTGCTGCTGGAGTCACCTGATATTCAAAGTTGAATTTACTGTTCCAGTTCTAAAGGGACAAGAGGAGAGTGGAGAAAGCTTGTGCACAATGTTACGGGGGGATTCTTCAGAGGCTGTACTGCAAACACATGTAGCCTTCACTTTTTTTTACTGGGTATAACAAGAGGAAATATTAGATATTCTGAGAAATACTTTTAAAGTTGGGAGGGAGGATTAAAGTATGTGTATTAATAATTCTATAAATACATAAAAATTAAATCAATTTTTATTATTTACTGTTACCGTATTTCTCTAGAAGCCCTCAAGTCTTTATTCTGATGAAATCTACACCCATTCAACTCAAGGATCACAAGAATTGCACAAATAGATGCACAATATCCATCAAAGCCTGTGACAGATAGAGACATTGTAACATGGTAAATAAACTTGTCTTTACAAGGCTGATGTATCCCCTTCCTTTCGTTTTCTGTTGTCTTTGAGACTACTATAAGTGTCTTCTTAGAGACAGCTATGGAGCTTGGGAGGCTTAGTGCTATGTGTTTCACCTCACAGTGAGTACATTTCTCAAGCAAGATCAATAAGTATATACATACATTTGTCTAAAGTACATAACACTATTGAGAATAGGTTACAGATTGTAAAAGCACCACATAAAGCTCATACTTTTCCTCCACTTCTACATAAAGGTGTCTAACTATAGTACTCTCAGGTATTATTTATACTTTCCATGTGTAAAAGGCTCATTTAAAAACATTGTCATTAATTTCAGTTTCTTCAGGAATTCCTACTTAGAGAATAGCAGTCAGCACAGCCTAAACAGAATAAGCCAGCAAGTCCAACATAAACATGTGGTAGTAAATATGTAAAACTCTTCAGACACACATCCACATAAAATGACAAACACAGAACTGGTGTTTTCAGCATTTCTTGTGATGTATTGCAATGAGGCTTGGTTTGTGCCTTCAGGAAGGAGTTTCATCTCAGGAGCTTTTTTTTTTATCCTTTTGGTTGGAATAATCCAGACAGCTTTTTGTTAACATCTATCAGTCTTTTAAAAATTATTCCATATATTATAAATGCATTTAAGCAGCTTTTGGGATTACCTCTGCGAAGCAGAGGTTCTGATTATGTGATAAAAACTTGTTTTAAAATAAATTAATGGGAAAAAAGGTATATGTTAGTTCAATTGCTCTGTTAATTAATATATCACTTGCTAAACATTCAAGAGAAGCAGAAATCTGCCTTATAAGAATTTTGATAAGAAAATTTTAGACAGAAAGCACATGTTAACTTTCTAGAGTATATTCTGAACAAAGCTTTACAGGAGAAACCAGAATTTTATATATGAATCTTAATTACCTCTTGCAGATTCACGTGGCAGTATTATTCAGCTACGGGGAAAAGAATACAAATGGGTATGCAGACCTGGTTGGAGAACAGACTGGAAAACTGGTGCACATCAACCTGAGTCTAGTGCTTTAGAGATAAGGTGTAATCACAACAGAGTGGAGGTGAGTGAGGTGTAACCACCCAAGTCTTTGTTTAGCACTCCAGGACAATTTTGTGTACCATGCTGAGTGCCATACTCCCATACTATGGCCCTTGGAACAAATGGAAGGTAAAATTGGGCTGGAGCAGGTGTATCCACACCAGCTCTGATCATACTTGAACTGCAGTGCTGATACACAGTTCATAATCACAGGGAACTGCACAATACTATGAACCACAAATATGATGAAGCACTTCAAATCTCATCTTCCTTCTCTCACTAGCTAAGCAGAACAACATTTTGGAAGTAGCAACAGCTATTTTAAAAAAAAACACCAAACAACTATATTTCTTGCTCAGACATGATCACTGCAAAACATGATCACTGCACAGTCGTGTAAAAAAGAGTTGTGCCTTTCTGTATGGATTGTGCATTTGCAAATTTTGCCAGTCTTTAAACCTCTGACCTGTAGGTATGACTTTTAAAAGTGCACAGATATGCCTCTAGAACTGCAGAAAGTGCTGGGTCCTTTAAGGGCAGAAACGGTATCATTGGTTTGAAGGCTACCTTAAAATAGCAGAAGGCTAAAATAACAGAATAGCTGATATTGAAAACTAAAGCCTAATAAATTTAACCACAATCAAATAAACATTTATATTTGAACAGTAGAACATAGATTAGTGTGTTATTAATTAATCTAATCCCCCCTCCCCCTTTTTTTTTTCTTTATCCTGTCGTTATCATTGTTCTCAGACAATCTCTGTTCAAACTCTCTCAAGATTTACCAATGGCAATTTTTCACATTACAGTTTAGTTCAAAATTGTACGTTACTGTAGAAAACTCCTCAGTAAATACATTTTCACTTAACATCAAATGTCTGATCTATGATCTGGTTTCTTGTCTCATCATCGCCCTGGATATTTACTAGCATGCACAGTAAAGCATTTTATTACCTGTGATGTTTTGTTAGTACTTTAATGAAGTACTAGCAGAAATTAGTCCATATTTCGCAACCACTTAGAGAACAAGCATATATTAAGCGGCACCTTGTTCGAAAAAAGACTACAGCGGAAAATCTGTTTTCTGTACCTTGATTATATGAATTCTTGTTCACTGAAAGATTCCTAATTAAACAAAAAGGAATTATAGAATAAGTTGTCACAGATATTTTTTTTTTGTGAATGACCTAGTCAAGATTTCGATAAGTCTTTAATAAGAACATAATAATAAATACAAAGATAGAAACACATTACTTTGATCTTCCTGGTTAGATAGAAAGGCTAAGTTTATGAGTTTATAAAAATATTTGGCTGAACCACTTTTGTAAGAGAATATGTGCTTTAAATATCTGCTGGGCTAACTGTGAACATCTTCCTGCAACTTCTGCATCCCAAGTCACTCTAGAGAAGCTATTGTCTCCATATGAGAGTACATGCACTTTCAAGACACATGTAGGATAATCCAAGTGTAAAAGTCACCTTTTAGCCTTTCAATGAGATATCTTCATATAGCACATAAGTGTCTCAAGGGCTATATCTAAACATCACATCGACAAAGCTAGCCCAGTATCATAAAAGGATTTTAAAAGGTTTGCTTTCAGATACAAAGCACTCCTCGAATCCAGAAGGTGTCTGGAATGAGAAATGAAGAACTGTCATGCAGCTAGTGGGAAGACAAGACAACCTCAATAAAACCCTCCTGTAATTGTCAAGGAAGTAGCTGCTCATGCTGGGAGTGTCAAGAGGACTGAGAGCTCCAGCTGTCTTTTTGGTAGCACAAGGCAGCTATTGCGGTGACTGCATGAGGGGGAGCCTTGGCTCCTCTCATCCTCCTATTTGCAACTCTACAGTTTGCATTTGACTTCCAACCTTACACCCTTCCACCTAGGCACTAGGAGGTCGCTCCTTTTGTTGTTCTTACAGGTTGTGTCGTGCCCTTGCACCTCACAAACTCTGAGACAGTTCAGTCGTGACCAAAAATTTGTAACTGCTATCAAAAAAGAGGAATAGGAAAATATATGCCGTGTGGAACAGGATCCTCATCTCTGAAACACCCTATTGCTTCTCTTGCTGCCTGGCCACTGGAGACAGTTTTCCCTCTCTCTCCTTTGTTTATCCACAAAGAGAATATCTTACCTTTAGAGTCCATGCATCCAGCTATGGATGCTCCAAATAAAGCTTTGTGCATACAAAGCTGTCTCAACATTCCTTGCACAACACTTTCCAGGTCATAGTTGATCACGTTTCTGACCCCTTCACACAAGCTCTTGCTTAACTGAACTATTTTGGAGACTACCTAGTATTTACCATGCAGTCAAAAATGCATTGCAATGTAGATTTCAATGATCCTTTATTATCTCTTCTTTGTCAGGCTCAATGGCACAGAGCAAGGGTGATTTGTATGTGCAATATAACAGAAATAATTTTGAATTTTGGTTGTATCAGCTAAGTGAGATGCAATATGAAAAAAAAAAAAGTGCCTTCAAGCACTTAGATTCAGCTTTCTCTTTTCCAATGTTTAATAAGTGGTGTCCTGTGGGATTATATTTTTTTTCACCTATTTTGAAGTTCTTGGACTCTTAACTTTAAAACATTTCTTGAGAGCTGAAAAAACTGCTGGTCTTAACTGTATTACCTAAAGCTTTTAATTTTTCCTAATTTTTCCTGTGCTAGATTCTGATAATGATTGTTTGAAAAGCAGACACAAAAGCAAGACAGATGTGTTAAACATATAATTATCAAGAGAGCTATTTACACAGTGATAATTATCTTGTGAGCTTAGAATTTTAATTCCTCATCCTTTTTTGGTTTGATTAATTTGTTTTGATGACAGAGTTATGTATGAATTATCATATCAATTAAGTGTCTACAAAGTTTTCAAATAACAGTTGTACCCAAATATCATTAATAATGTCAAAGAATTTGCTGCATCACTAACCAGTTTCCCTAAAATAGAAATAAATTTATGGAGTTATCTATTTGCTGCTGTCTGTTCTATACACTTGTTTAAGCCTACACAAATTGGTAGTTTCATTATTATAACATTTAGAAACCTAACTGCAATAGAGAATTCCCATTTGCTAGGTGTAGAAACATGCCATAAGAGCTCTACGTTCATATATGCATAATAGTCTTTTCAGCACAAAATACCAATGTCACCTAGCTCTTTGCAAAACACGTGCCAGCCTTTCTCTAGCTCAAGCCAAGGACTGTCAGGTTGCCATAGCAGAATCCCATAGCAGCTTCTATTCCTCCAGCTTTGGGCTTATATACGCGAGCACACACACTGTTCTGTCCTCCATTTCTGAAGTCATTACTTTCACTTAAGTAATGTAATTACAGCTTCAAAGACTCACCCCTCCACCTTGCAATTCATCAGCCTACATATGGCTAGCCCAAATACATATTCTGTGGGAAGCAGATGGTTTGAATTGCCAACTATTCACAGGTATTTCTGCTGAAAGAACTCATTGTAAGCTGTGCTGTCACCCACTCTTACATCAGGATGAATGTAAACATTTCTATGCACAATCCTGCATGTTTTATTTTAATAAGCAAACACACAGGATTACAGTATTACAGCTTGTCTCCTCTAACTCCATGGAAATTTGGCAAAAATGCATGAGAAAATTAAAAAAAAAATGTTGCAGGTTTTTAATTCAACAAAACTGCTGCTCTGCATCTCTTGCTGTAATTTGGAAGCATAGTGCCCCTGTTCTTTTCAATAGGCCAATAAATAAAGGGAATGGGGAAACAGTACAATCAAATTACATCTCATGTGGAATATCACAACAGCAATACATTTCAGTGTTGCCTGAAAGCCGCAATCTCTATGAATCATTTACTTTCTCTTTTCATCGGTCCTTTTCAATATACTATTAGTTGTATTAAACTCTGAAAATGCGTTGAAAAACAATAATACAATTTCAAGTATCATTGTGCCAATGCAAATCTGTAGTGGAAAGGCTGTGAGAGGATTTACTAAGTATATATACAGTGCTAGTAAGGGCTAATTTATAATGATTAAATATCAGTCAATGAAAGATTTGACACCCAATTTATCATAAATAGCTGCTCTTTTTTACAGAATACACTTCCTTTATAGATAATGTAGAAATTTTGAAACATTTAGATTAGTAATTATTTTTGGTATTCTTGACTGAGGACTTTTTGTTGTTTGTTTTTTTTTTTTAGTAAAAAATATAGTGATTTTAATGAAGTACATAGTGAAACTATGAAACATATTGAGCTGATTCTTTTATAGTGATAGAAATACTCTCAGACTGAGTAAATCTAATATGATTCATTTTAAACCAGTAGTAATACAACAAAAAATCTGTTGGGATGGTTTTAATTTAAAGTCAATTTTTACAATCTACAGACTACTCTTGCAGAAAGTAAACATCCTTGTTACTTGAACTAGATGAGTATTTTTCTGTTCACAACAATGATGCTGTAAAGAAATTTCCTTATTAGATGAATAGAATTTTATGACATTGAAAGTTTTTTGTACTTAATATATTCACTAGTCACCTGTAGGGATTTTATTTCAATAAATCTTAACTGCTACTTTTAACTGAAATATAAATTGCATTAATGCATTTTTCTATATCATGTTTCTTACTTTAAAAAACAAACCAAAACAAAACAAAAAACAAGTGAACCCAAATCTCCATGGGAAAAAGCTAGTTTTTGCTCCTTGAGACAAATCAAAGGAATATCTTTAGGAGGAGTTAGTAATCATTATAAACAGACAACCTAGATTCCAAGATTAATTTATAAATCTTCACTGGGAGAACAGAAATATTTTTAATTTTATGATGAAATGATATCATTTATCAGAAAAATGGTAAAATATCAACTAAATTCAATTTAACTCTAAGTATAGTCATTTTGAACTGTATTAGTTAAGCATTAAATGACAGCAGAATTCAGAACACCCATTGTTGGGCAACTTGAACTGCCCACCCTTTGGCAAATCTGCTGGGATAACAAAACCTAGTAAGCTAGAAAAGTGAGCGTACACTGTCTGTGTTAATAAAGAACATCTGAGAAGGTATTCATCCAAAGCTGATCAAGATGATGGCCACCATCATCTAAATTAAGCAGTAGCCAGTGAATTGCAAAGACAGCTTTCAAATAAAGGAGGAGTCAGTTTGAAAAAAAAAGTATAAAATTAGGATGAAAATTTGTAGTACTGCGGAGAGATTATTGAGTGGAAACAACAGCAGCCAAATCCAGTTTCTGACATGCCAGAGGCCATTTTGTTGGTGCCACAACCACTGCATAGAGCAGACAGAGTATCATGTCCACTGGGTGCTGCAAATAGCCTGCATCCAGCAGGTAGGCTGACAGTTTGGGATACTACAAGGAGGGTTGATTTCTCATGGAGTATGTATTTACAGATTGTTTGCAGTGGCATGTGTAGAATTAAAGCTGGAGCAGGCATGTCTCCAAACTTACTTTCCCATAAGGGGGAACATGCATGTACTTTACAAGAGGAGAGGGGGTGCACGCGTGTTTCTCTGGATGGGGAGGTATTGAAACTTTTGTAAAATTCTTACAGAACGATGTTTAGAAATTTGTACCTCTTCAATAACATTTTGCATTTTGATTCGTCTGTTGTATTGATGCTATTGATCCTGTATATCTACTTCACTGATTGTGGGTTAATTACATGCTATTAATAAATCAGTACACTGCTCCAATACCGCGAACTGAGAAGTTTTTGCCCCAACAATCCACACATGGCTAAACTCACATGGTTCAAGAAAGATTCAAGTACCTGAATAATTGTACTTACGTAGTATGATCAATTAATGGGCAGTGTTTTTCTTGCCCAGGGTAGAGATTTGCCCCTCTTCCAAGTTCCCACTTGAACACATTTGTGATATGGATGGAATCATTTCCTGACATCTCTTCCAAGGCTGGCTGATACCATCCACACAGGTTTCTATCTTCAAAGTTGCAGACTTCCATAACTTTAGAGATGAACAGTGAATACTTCATGTTTATATAAAAATTTAAAATCATTAATTGATGTTATGATAAAGTAAACAACATGACAATAAAAAGGATTCAATTTATAGTATCCATGAATACTCACACAGTACTAACATGCATAGTTTTTCCTCTCTATATAAAGTATCAATTGTATTTTCTATGTTCTTTTCTATTAGGGAATTTTGGGAATACATCCGTTCTTTTGCACCTCAGTATCTACCTTCATAGACCAGCTTTCAGGCCATTCTAACAATCTGTTATATGATATACACTGAAATGCATGCAAGATTCACCAGCCACAAATCTGCCAGCTGCTGCGTGGTTCTTTCTTCAGTCCTGTAGACTGAAGACACCAGCAACTCATTGCACATTGTGTACAAAGACCATGACCAAAACTCTAAAAAGCCAGATAAATTTTTCAAGCAGTCCACACAATACCTGAAAGCCACATAATAATGCGGGTGTTTGGTAATGGTGTCAAATACTGAATTGTTATCTTACGAAATAAATATGTATCTTCCTGTGCCTCAGTTCTGATTCCTGAGCAAATGGACAAGAAAAGTGAGCTCACTACTGTCCCTCCCTGACAATGCATCCCCTGTAAGAGTATTTAGGGGAAAGAAACTCACTTATTTTCCATTTCTGCTAAGAATATATTTATTATCCAGTACATCTTCCTGAATATTTTGCAGAAACATTGTCTAGGTGATTCAAGGTGAGTCTTGTCACTCTCCAGAACTTTGAAAGAGGTTATTATAGTCAAGTGTAAGCAACTGCTGTGAGAATTGTGCAGGGAAATGAGAATTTATTTTAACCCACAAAGGTCAAATGCTAGCATAGCTGAGGTAACTTCTACATCAAGAAATCATAGTGTGTTAGGAGAATGTGCCTGATGCTTCCTTCCTTGGAGGCTAAAAATGGTAGATGAAGGAGGGATTGAGTTCTGATTTGTAGCTTGTGTATTTCCAGTAAGGAAGCAAACCGCAGCCAGTGTGATCTCATGAGTTACCCATATAACGATTGGTGAGGTTTCCTGAGAATGATGAGTGGCATAGTATTAAGTGTTTATTTCTCCTTTTTAACTTGTCTTATACACATTATGTTTCAAACGCCTCCGAGATAGAGAACACCTTCCTGAGAACATATTTCTGCCCTCAGTCAGGACATGCTTAACTCCTATTCCAGATTTGTCATTTGAGTGATAAATTACCATCCTTGCTGTAGTGATGGGAGACTTCACACAGAGAAAATATGCAAAAGTATATTCTCCACAGTATTTATGTCTCTCAGAAGTATGTTTTGTAAGGTAATGTAAATTTCTGAGGGGAAAAAAAAGTTCTATCCAAAGGGCTCTGCATTTAGTTTTCAGAGCAGAATTTCAACAGTTGGTGGGTTTTTTTACACTATATAAAAATACGATTGGGTATTTTCCTATCAGATTTATTTCTTCCAGAGTTACTCCCATATAAGAAATAAGTAGAAGGAATCTAACACTACTTTTCTTCAGCCCTGAGAGAGGTGATTGAGCTCGCTACATAGTGTGTAATAAATGCAGTTTTGATCTTCAGTGAGAATAATTTGGCTTGCAAAGGCTGATGAGGTCACTGTCTCTAGATGTCTATCCTTCTCACTAATCAGCTTCGGTACAGCAATATTTTCAAGTACTGTTCTTTAAGGCAAAACAGTCATTGAGAGTTTCTTCCTAAATGCTATAGTGTGAACTGCTGCAACTCAAAAGCAATCAACAATTGTCTTAGACCTCTAAGGACAACATATGGTGACCCTCTCCATTGTCCCAATTCCAATGTTCCCATCTGACTACCAGACCTTTAAGAATTTGCAGGCTGGAACTCACTTTTGTGTGGAGTTTGTTGAATTTCACAATCATTACTCCTGATGAAAATAATTTGTATTAAAAAAAAAATCCCCAAACTCGTATTCATTAAAGCAGGTAAGAAGTGGACCCACATCTCCCAGATGTGCACCCCAAATATGAGACTGTAAAGTCACTCTGTCTTCCAGTCTGGACTAGTGGACATTAGAAAAACTTAAATACGTCATAGACCATTTAATCTGAGTAAGTCTCCTCTCTTTAAAAAGTTGTCATGTATAGCTACCAATCATTTGGGAACTGAGGATTCTTTCCCTCCCCACTCCATCCATTTCAGTAGTAAGTTAAATTGGAATGTCAAGTCTGAATCAGTCCATTAGAAGGTAGAAAGTGCATAACATCTCAGACTCCCACATTAAGATCAAAATGTTGTTATTTTTCTGGGGAAAATCACATTAAAAATAGCATCTAGGTTCTAATACCAATTGCAAAGGTAAATACAGAGTAGTTAAAGCAATGTGTTTAACAGTCACAAATAGAAAGGTAGCAAAGTACAAGATTTAGTACACTCACCACAAGCTGATTCATCAGACTTATCAGAGCAGTCAGATCTAAAATCACACTTCTGGATCATCCGAATGCAATGACCAGAGGCTCTACAGACAAATTCCTTCTCTGTGCAGTTGTTCATGGGGAGCGTGGCAGGAACTGAAGTTCCTGAAGTAGTTGTAGAGATTGTTGGCAAGTTTCCTTTGAAAGACAAACCAACAAAATGTTGAAAGATGGAACTAAGGCATTATAGTTTTATAATGATTTCTCCAGTCCCATCCTTTGTCAAGGGTATAGCCTTACTGAAAACATGTGTGGGCAGCCAAGTTGAATGACTTAAATGCTGCCCAGCAGGAACTGAATTGAACATTTCCTCAATGGAAAGTACTAGGTTGGTCATACTAGTCAACAACCTTTCATACAATCCTTGACTCTTGCAAGAATTTATTTACACATCTTACCTGTCTTTCAAATTTGGATTAGATCAGTGAGTCATTTAAAAAAATTAATGCCACAGACACTAATAGAACAATCGCAAAAACTTAGTTTCCCTGTGAATTAAGGCTAACAGATTACTCCAATGGTAATGGCCTTTTTTTTTTAGCACATCGATTACTACAAGTGTCTGTGGAAATTACTATGCTACCTTCTTACCTTGCACTTTCATCACTGATTTTTTTTTTCTAATTAGAACAATTATTTTGAAATCATAATCTCGTTCTACCACTTCCTTTATGTTACATTCAAATCCATTATCACTTTTTTCAAATCAATTGTGTTTGCCTTTCCTCCTATTCTTTAATATCAACGTTTCTTCAGGTTAACTCTCATTTCTTGAAAACCCTTGCTATTATCGGCCATAAAAGGAATTGTCATTATATAACTCCTTCTTTAAATTTAATCATTAACAAAATTACTAGCTGTAGTGCACAATGCACCTGAGCAATACACCTGAGTTAATTGAAAAGTACACATGAAGAATTTCATATAAAGTGTGTTTGGGACAGCAAGGAATTAATTTTTTTTCCCCTGAGGCCTGGAGTGCTAAGACTGATAATAAATTCCTCACAAGCAGGAGCCATTTCTGTTTCATAAAGTAGGAGGCACATCTATGACATCAAATGAATTACACACCAACCAAATGAATGATACTCCCATAATATCCTAAGACTCAAAGAAAAGACTTAGGGGAAGGAACCTTTTGAAGGAAAAATTACATGAAACAATAACTATATCTTCAACTCATAATAATAATGAGGAACTTATTGGTCAGAAATTTTTAAATATAAATGCCACATTCATGTCTGCTCCGAATCCACTGGAACAGGAATAGAAATTTTGAAGTACCATAAGCTTTATGACACCTGAAAAGAAAGGAGAATCTGCTCCTTTCACTCTTTTGAAATATTTCATTTTCTATAGTTTATGAAATACCACTTTACTCAGAGCAAGCAGTATGCTCATGTTTTGACATCTTTAATACTACTTGTGAGGGGCTTCACCAGCAAGCTGTCAAGCTCATCTCTCCTTGGTCAGTATTTAGTTATTGGAAGTGGAACAAGAGCAACTGCGCAGCTAGTGCTTAATTCTAGGGTGCAGGGACATGGGAGTTCTGCTTTTTTTTTCCCTGATCCAAGTTGCTCTAAATATGGTGGAATATGCCATAGCTATTGACTAATTTGCAAACTACTCCCACAGTCTCTTTGACTCTTTTTTCAGTTGCTGGGATTTTTTTATGAGGTAAAATAGAGGCAGGACTCTGGAGTGTCCCAAAAATTGCTCTCAATACTAAGAGTGCTTAAAACTGTACAGAACACAAAACATGTTTTGATTCAGTTCTGTCCACCATTATACCTGAGTATTTTTGATTTCTCTTTCCATACAAAATTAGCTTTTTTTTTCTCCTTATTTTTGAACTTTGAAACTCTGACTTTCTGTACTTTTCAACTTTCTTTGTCTTTATTTTAAAAACATTTTTCCATACCTCATTTGAGAACATGTAGGGATTCTCCAATTACTTCTTTTAAAGTTTTTCTTTTCCTCGAATATATGGCATTGTACATTAACTGAGTATTTATATAAAACTTTATATTAAAAATGTTATAATAAATGTTGTACACTGTATAAACCTGGTAAAATGTAAGCTAATTATCAGCAGAAGAAACACGCCATATATACTCGATATTCCTATTAGACCTTATTATTTCTAGAAGAAATTTTTGGAATAACAGAATAAAATGCATCTGCACTAGGCTGTTTTATAGTTGGTGCTAGGATATTAATAGACAGACACTAATCTAAACTGTTTGCTGTTCTACAGCCCTATTATGACTGTAGATCAGCTGTCACACCATACATAAAGCTGTAATGCTTGCTGCAGGTAACATTAGTCCTCTTAAAATCCCTTCTGTGATGAACTGACAAGACTGGAATCTGGTGTCTTGAAGTAAATGTATTTTGGGATATGATATTTTACAATTCTGTAGATATTGTACTCCCTAGGCAGCAGTGACTTCTGAGGACAGGCTGCTCTATCACCTGAACTGTTTGTGTGCAGTAGCATGAGAGCAATTGGCACAGTATAAACATTAAGAATTGTTGCTCGGAGGCAGAAGGCTGTATCAAACTGAGTTTGCTGAATGTAAGGTCAGTTTACACCCAGTTAAGTTTCTTTTCCATTCTGGGAACCAAGAGCTTAAAGAGTTTGGAAGTCGCACACTTCTTACCGAGGACCTCTTTTGGACCTTATGTGCACAGCAGAAACTGCTTCGTGCTGATACCTGGATATGACGGTCTGAGGAGCAGGGAAACAAGTCTGGATTTCCTTGTCAGGTATGAGTCACAATTTAATCAGGTTTTTGCTTTTCCCATAGCAATATTTACAAATGACAGCAAAGAATCAGCTCACAGCTTGGAGATGTGCACTTTAACTCTATTCTTACCATTATAGAGAGTACAGCCTAGAAAAGATGTGTCATCAAGTCCAATGTCTCCAGTGAAACCGTCTCCTACAGTACCTTTCACCAAGATCTAGGGAAATAAGAATTACAAAAGCATTTTTCAGTGTATGGTATACTTCCACTTGTCATTAAATATTTCTTTTGAGAGAGAAGTAATGTACCACATTCCACACTTAAAAGGAGATTAAATTTGTTCTAGGGATATATTCTATTTAGTGACACTTTATGAGAGAGACTAATTATTACCAGCTTTCATTGGTGGCCACATCAATCACAGTGAACCATAACAGAATGGTTGGCTTCACAATCATGTAAATCCACTGAAACATCATTGTGATATAAACGATGACAAGACATTACCATAAGTGGCATACTGTGATGAGCTCCTTTGGTACTTATTGTAATAACATTAATCATGATTAATTTAATAACATTCATGTGAATAAATTATATACCCTTATACAAATCCCACCGTGAGGAAAATAATTAAGCAGGTTAGAGATGTGCTATGGAACCTTTCAAAGAAAAATATTCTACTATTTCGTTAGAGTTGCAACACTTACTTTCTCTACTGTCAAAGAATGGGAGAGGTTAGTATTTGTGAAATACTCTCCGGATGATTGAATAAGCCTCTTTCCTTCTGACTGTTGCTGAATGGTAAAAATCCAAACAGGTGATTGGGGAAAGATTTAGTAAAAATTTTCCTAATCTAACTAATTTATCTTAATGTAGTTGATCCCTACTTATTAAAAAAAAAAAATAAAGCTTCCTCAAATCATAGAATTTTTTAAAAGATAAATAATGTTTTTGCTGATTCAACAGAGTTCAAATGTTATTTCTTTGTCTTTGTTTTAAATACTTATGTCGCATCTTGCACACGCACACACATTTAAGATTCCAGATTATTCTGGAATGCTGCATAAAATTTCAAATACATTTTTAACCATTTGTTCCTCAGTACAACAGACAATTCCTACAAAGGAACGAAGTATAAATAGTGGCAAAAAATACTTATTCTGTTAGTTCTAATACTTTTGGTGTAATTTACTTATTTGCAATTTTATTTGCAAAGAAAGCTTATTTTCAACAAGTAATGAAGCACTGCTCTGAACTTAAAGATGCAATATGCTTCTGTGTAGATAGGTGTCTCAATTCTTTTGGTCAAATATCATTGACATTTTGGAAATAGTCTCATATGAAATGTAATTTCAAAAAATATATGCTTGCATTTTACATTTCAGCATTTCTTTTTTCCTATAGTGAATGAAGTCCTGTAAAGGATTTCTAGTTTCAGAAATCAGCACTGTGTATTAAACAAGCTTCTCAGTAACTTGAGGCAAATAAGGGAATTCATCTCCACATTAAGAAGCAGAGCTTTTGGAAGCCACACTTTAAATTTATTAATGTGTAACAGGAGGAAAAGATATTTAAAAAGTGCAAGGAATGGCCTTAACACTGAAAAAGTAAGACAAATTTGCTTCTGCTATTGTGAACTTGCATGTGAATATTAGATTTATTACTGATGCTGACATCATCAGAATAAGTAAAAATGATTACGCTTCATTTATAGATTATGTCTATTTAGACAAAATAAATAAGTAGGCTAAAAGAAGATGGATATATGTCACTTACTAAAGATACGCTGATGATAGGCTATTTTAGTATTTATCTAATATGAATGACAACAGTAAGTGACAGCATTGCTTCTTATTGCTCTTGTCTCAGTATGGGATTCTTATTTTTTGCTCAGAATACCCACAAATACTCTTTACAATATTATCCCAGTCTTTTGTTTATTGTTTAGGTTAAAATGGGGGCAATGCTACAGTATTGATACCAGTAACATAAAAATGCTTAGAAACAGGACAAATCAAGACATCTATCATTTGGAAATGCCATGCAAGAAAATTCATTATTCCAAAATGTCAAAATTCCTTTCAGAGTAATTTTGACTGGCAAACACATAGTAGTTTAAATAAAATCTTAAATTTGTTTTCAGAGCATGAATCATTAACTACTCATAATGAATTACTCATAAACAAGCTAAAATATAGACAAGAGTCAGAGTTTGTTAGCTCAACTTACACAGTTATTACTAAGACAAACTCAAGTGCCCTCAAAACCACACGATTTTTCTATGTGATTGTGCTGTGCTGTGATGGGTGTTAACCAGTAGGTCCAGGGGCTTCTCTCCCCATAGCTCCCTGTGCACATCTCCCTAGCCATGACATTCACATGATCTGAGGCCGTCCTTATGTACTATGGTAGATGCTCCATCCCTGGAAACTTTCAAAGACAGGTTGGATAGTCCTCTGAACAACCTGATCTAGTCAGGGATGTCCCTGCTCCTTGCAGGGGGGTTGAACCAGACGATCTTTAAAGGTCCCTTCCAACCCAAACTATTCTATGATTCTACGATTATCTTTCATCAACATTTCCCTAGAGGAGGTTGCGCTCCTGTACCTTAAGAAGGAATGCTTTAATTAAGGGCATAAAAATATCCAAAGATAGAAGTGTCAGGGCATAGTTCTGCAGGAATAATTAAATTCAGAATACTTCTTTATTGTTATGGTGATGATTATGCCAGTATTACTCAAAACCCCCCACTCCAATTAAAGGTTTTTTTTAAATTTATTTATGTACTTAATTGAGGAGCCTGACACTTTTGCATATAGTGTTAAATCAGTAAGTAGCAGAAAACATAACAGAGGTGTAGGTATAGACTTAAAACTGAGAATAGGATCAATTTATGAGTTAGTGCTGCTGTATAAAACTTTTTGCAGCTGTGTTTAAACATTGACCACTGAAATTAATTTGCCAGTTGAAATTCTGCAAACTTCATAAGCTATTATTAAACAACCTCCAGGGAACTCATCTACCATGAAGCTCATTTCACATCTCATTTGTTATTTGAATGAGGGTAAATATTTCCCAATTTCTCCAGTTTTCGGAACTCTAGAGATGCAGCCTCAATGAAACCTATAAAGATAGTAAAAGGTATGCTACATAAAAAAAAAGGAGAAAAAAAAACTCCATGAAAAGCAAAATCTATTAGAATGACACTGTATACAGAAAATGATTGATCCCTTAAGGTTTTGAACCAGACAGGTTTTTGAAGCGTGAAGGACCGTTATGACAACTGTTAATAGAGGAATTACAAAAGGTAATACTGTTCTGTATAAATGTTCTGTTTTTACAGTAATGCTCATTTCTGTCACTAGCTAATTCCCACTGAAGGTTAGCGAAATAAAATCTTAATTTCCATACACGTATAGTTTAAACTATTGGAATTAATTAAAAAAATGAGAGGTATTCATAATTCTGAAGATTTATGTGTGTCTAGGAAACAATAATATTAGTTCTACTGCATTTTCCTAGTAATATAGACAGACGATATCTCAGTTTGTCACGGTAACTGTTCACTGTGTTACTTAGTGATTTTTTTAGTAGTTAGAGCATGCTGATTTTGACTAGCTTTGCTATGATTAATTCTGGCAAGAAACTATGATTTGGTTTGAAGAGGAAAGAACAACCACACAAGTGGATAATAGTAAAAGTAACCAACAGAGCAGTTTGTCATCAAAAACTTTCGTCATAACTTACTGAAAGCAAATGCAGGATTACAAGTCGAATATATTTGACAGCATATCTCTGAAGTAAACTACTCTATGTTTTAATGTTAGGTTTTAATAAAGGAAAATGTCTCAAACTTTTCTTGATTAAAAGTAACAAATTTCTTATGAGATGATAGAACTTTTGTAATTACAGATAAAGGACAAGCCATAGAACTATGAATTGTATGAAATCCATATTAAAAATTCCTACTTAAAAACTCCTTTTTATCAAGATATGTTCATCCAACAATCATGTCACAATAAGTCTTCACTGTAAGATGATTTGTTCAAGAACATATGAACATATTCCTAGGATGATACCTCAAGAATTATATAAAAAAGAGAAAATATTTACAAAGCAAACACAAACATTTTTTCAGAAAATCCGAGATTTAAAAATAATCTAAGAAATTTAGATTTAATTTTGACTTCTTAAGTTATTAGTTCATGTCAATTAAGACTTATTGGCTTCTTTGATAAGTGAGTCCAAACATAGTAATTTATTCATCCTTGGTTTTATCTCTTTGCTTCCTCAGCTGCCATCAAAGGAACAGGCACTGTGGAATATTACACCATTTACCAAATCTCTCATCTAGGCTGCCAGTAGTTGCTTCCTGACTACATGGCACTGAACTTTTTCTCTAGACTTTCTGCACCATGGTTTCTCATGGGAAAAAAAAAATTTGGTTGCACTGGCAGAAGGGGTGCCACAGCATTCTCCTCATGGGAGAATTACTAGCTAATCAGGGCTGCTACACATAGTGTGGAGCCCTTCTGTCCCCAAATGCAAGCACAACTCAAGACAGCCCGTCAGCTGCTGGAAAAATTGTTAGATCACCACAACTTTTTAACAACACACGTAAAAAACCTTGAGATTCCACCGCCCATCTTCAAAGCCCATCAGCCCCTTCCTTTTGGTCCATCAAAAATGCATCAGAAGTTAATGTCTCAAGACTTCAAAAGTTGAAATAAAGGTCTTTCACAAAGGTGTCCAAATGAATTCTTACCAATGATCTTAAGAATACACACATCAAATATGAAAAATATTATGTCAAGTATCTGATGTATTACAGTTTTACAAGATACTAAAAAACACTAGTTCTAGTTCAGTAAAGCACTTTATCACACTTCAGTATAAGCTTGTGAACCCTCATGCTGATTTATGATGTTTTTCTAAGCATTTCTCTGAAGTGCAGGGAAGAATCACATTTCTATCCTATTTCAGACTTTTCACTGATGTCGGTGGGACTGCTGACAAGCATAATATTAATAACTGTTTACATACTCTAGGAGTCAGTACTTTGCTGTATTAAGGCCGCAGGACTCCACTGTTTTTACTCCATGATATTAACATTGGAAGAATTATTGCAGAAGTAGTATATAGTCAGTGCCCAAAAATTTCTGAGATTCCAGCTTTATAAAACAACATGGTTAGCCTGCCCACTTGGGTAACATCTATCTAGTAAATATAATGATAAAGCTATATTTAATCCAATCTAAGGTCATGGTTATTTTTTACTTAATCTACAAAAATTTACAGAAGTCTCCTCTATTTCACAAGATTATGGTAGAATGACATTATTTTCAAAAGCAACTCAGATTGTAAATACGAAGTGTTAAAAAAACCCATACCAAAACCAACAAAAACATGGGAAACCAGACAAAATTCCCTTTAAATCTGAAGATATTTTTCAGTCTCAAAATTAATTTAATTTCTGTTCAGTTGGCTACAGGGGTCCAAAAATGCATACACATCCTTTAGCAATCCTACTTTTTGTAATATTAAAAATGTAAATATATTGTTTCTCTAAAAAGGATGGATTATGATATTTTAATGACTTAAAAATCACTAAGTAATGAAAATACCTGACAGCTAAGGACATACTCACAGATAATATTAAAACATCCATGTTTAACTGGGCAAGGGCAAATACAGTCCTGTATTTGCTGTAGATTTTCTCCACATCTAAGGTACAAGCCTCTTCAGTATTCCTGCATAAATTTAGGGAGTTTTTAAAGAGCATCAGTCATTTCTAATGGCCTTGTGGTTAATTTTACAGACAGTTCAAGGATCCCAAGGCTGGATCTAACTCTTAGGCTGTTTTAACAAGGATACATATAAGCAAAAGTGAATGAGTTGTAGCATGGGAACAGCAAAGTAATGACAAGGCTAATGATGTTCTTTCATGATCAGCCTTTACTGACTCTACTCAAATTACAGTACCCTGAACTACTTCCAGACAGAATGTTGTCACCACTCCTTTACCATAAGTGGGTTTTTGCTGCTAGGACGCTGCTAGATTCAGCAGCTTACACATATATTCACTTATACACTACATAGATTTTTTTCTCCCAACCATCATTTCCCCAGGCGTTAAGAATAAATAAATAAATAAATAAATAACTACATACATAGATTAATTAATTACATTAATCTGCCTGAGTTACTATGTCAAATTCCCGGGACTTTTGATCCTAAAAGATGTGTCCCACATTGACCAGGATGGCTTGTTCTGACCTGAGTACTTTTGTCCCTCCCTCTCATACCCTGGAGCATGTCAAGATCTCAAGGGCTGCATGAAGACCTCTCTACATCTCTATCCAGTGAAGTCTGAACGGAGTCTTCATGGATAGTCTTGTATCTGATCTATGCAATGCTTACTGCTAAGGCAGTTTTTACATGCTGAGCTAAGGAGTATCCTAAGAGAAGACGGGCATTGCTATCTTTTAAATTCTTATGAAAACACTCGTGCCAGTAACCCAATCAATTATCTATTTAGTAGCAAATGCTAGTAAGCAAGGAGATCACTATTACATCTTTTGTCTAAACATGTGGACTTTTCCTTATCCAAAGGATTTTGTCTGACTGAGACAGTAACTTATACAGAACTGCTGCTCCTACAGCCATGCATATGGCCTTAACCTCCAAAATGAGAAAACAACATATGGATATAATTGGAATATACGACTTGCCATGAAATCCTGTCTTCATTAAAGATAACGAGAGTTTTGCTATATACTTCAAGTGGGAGTAGAATTTCTACTTTTTTTTTTCTTATTTCTGCTATAAGTATCCTCAGTAAATACAGCAAGGTTATAAAAATGATACAAAAAACCTCCTGTGTTTGACGCAAAACATAGAACTATGGAAGGAAACTTAATTAAAGCTTCAATGAAGTACTGCCTTCCTGTGATCTTCTTGTTACTGTTTCAAACACGACTTCTAGATCCAGCAAAGGAATGAGAAAAATATCACTAACATTTTCCTTCTCTTTGCAAAGTTATCCAGTCTAATTTTCCTGCAATTCCTAACAAGTAATACAGTGATATCAACAGCAAATTTGAGACACTACTCTTAATTTTTAGGAAATAAAAATTTCTTGTTTACATGACTCTCCTCAAATTCAAATGACTCAAAGCAGTCAAGTTATTCAAGGTCCGGTTGGACAGGGCTTTAAGCAACTTTGCATCTGGTGCAAGACGCCCCTTACCAGTCAGTTACCATGGTCACATTTGGACCAGATAATCTTTAAAGGTCCCTTCCAACCCAAATCATTCTGTGATTCTATGATCAGTGAAAGATTACAAAACTCTTCCCTGCCAATATTAATCTATCAACCAATTAAGAAACAGTTGCTTCAGAGGCAAATGCATACTGACCTGTGCAGGTCAGCCAGCAACCACAGGCTTTACATTACCACAGTGAAAGTAAAACTGAGAATTATGACTATAATCAGATCAGAAACCAAAAGCACAATGTATATTCAGAAAAGAGCATATAACATGCCAGCATGTATCAGGGATGAAAGAAGCCAACACATAGATCAGAGGTGAAGAAAAACAGTTCCTGCCCTGAAAGAGAGCTACTAAGCTGCAGCAAATATGGCTTGATATCCATGCACTTGGAGTAGAACTGGAGGAGTAAGAAGTAAAAAAAACATGGGGTAACCTTTAAAGGACAAAAACTAAAGAAGGCGAAGAAAAAAAAAGAATCCCTGAATACTAATCTCAGCAGATTATTAGGGAAAGTGCAAAGGAGAGGAGTAGGAGAAGGAAGATAAGGAATGACAAATTGAAATTGAAGCTGCTACTAGAGTGGAAATCTATGATGACAAAATCTTTATGTGAAAATTGCTACCAGAGAATGGATCAAAAGCAGTAACAGAAAAATGATCACAAGTGGGTATTAGAGATGTAATAAACATCTAAGAGAAGTCCTTGATAAATTCAGAGCTACTTCAACACGGGATTTTAATGAAATATATATGTCTGTCCAACTAGACATTAACAAACTCCTACTGGTATGTCAGCACACACTGACAATCAGGCCCTGAACAAGGAAGCAAGCAGACAATCAAATCAAGGCAGGAAGCTAATAACATTTGACAACAATAAAGTTGGTTCAATAAGGGTGAAAGTGACTGCAGAAAATCTGAAATCATAGCTAGAATATCAAAAAGGGTGAGCCTCTCGATGCACCGAAAGCTATCTACAGCACAATGTCTCACAGCATGAAGACAGATGTACCAGAGGTTAGGTCAGGTGTGCAGCTAATTGCAGTGCGTCTCTCCCAGTGGACTGCTGCCACATCCACAACGAAAACAAAACAGGGGTGCAGCGGTAGCTCCCGGACTTCTGGCTCTCTATCACAGGTGGGAGGTCATAGCCTCTTTGTTGTGTTAGTAGCCCTTAACAGACTTCTCTTTCGATAAATTGCCAAGTTACTTACTGATCCCAGTCATACTTCCTTGTATCCAAAACACCCCTCAGCACAACAGACCACCCTAAAAATAGTATTTCCTTTTGTTTTGATTGTCTTGCCTAATAATTTCACAGAGTATTTCTCATTCTCTGCATTCAGAGAACTCATTAATGATCATTCTCCATGCAGCATCTCTGTGACGCTGTTGATTTTATGTTTCTCTGTTACATCTAAACCATCTATCTTTCTAAGAGGAATACTCTTTACCCAAGTATTCTAGAAAGGGTCAAACATTTCTACTTCAATTTCTTTTTTTTTCAGCTTAATGTTCCAGTGTAAGGGCAAATACATGATTATTTTTATTTGTTTTCTTAGAATATATAGGTGAAAGAGCACAAAGTGTTCAGAACCTGTTTCCTTCTAACAACACTGTGAGTGGCAAGGAGAAGTCCTAGCTGCCTGTGCTGATATGCAACTTTAACAGGCTGAAACACTGGCTCCTCACATTACTTTTCACGCTAGGAAACAGTACTTCTCTTTGAAACAATAAAAAGGTATGTGCACTCTTCCAATGAAGCTGCATGCAAGAAGAAAAATATGGCTGAGTTTGGTTAGCTCAATTTTCTGGAGTACACCAGAATAAGTCCAGAGTTTCAACTTGACCCTTATCAGTTAATGATTAGAGAAGACTGAAAAACTCACACAGTTAAGTGGATCTACAAAAGTATTGATGTTACAAACCTCACTGAAAATTTCTCTCAGAGGTACTGTGAAATGTAATATGAGATCTAGAACCTGCAGCAGATTCAAATCAATAGTTCTGATACTTGTTATGTAGGAAATTAAATTGTAATTTTTCTTACTTCAAGGATATTATAGCTGATAAGGAAGCCTAGTAAGTCATTATCTTTTCTTAAATTGATACAAAGGGTATTTAGTTTACTATAACAAGTCCTGCTATATTATTCACATATGAAATGTAACTATCACCACTAGAGATGCATGAAATAAAAACACTAAATTCTGAAGCCTCAAAATTTACCGTAGTACAGTTTTGGGGTGTTTTTTTTTGTTTTGTTTTGTTTCAAGCAGAACATAAAACCACTTTGAAAATAGTTTGTAAAGTAGAATTATGCCAAAAAGTCAATTTTTCCACTAGAACTATGACTTTTTTGTTACAGAAATGGTCGGGGGTGGGAGGTGTTGATGAATCTGCTCTCTTCTCTGAAAAGTAATTGCAAGAAACAGTTAGAATTACAGAAATAACTGACAAGCAAGATTTGTGATCCTATTTTATTTGTTGTGGAGCTGATAATCAGAATCCCAAAGAAGAATCACTATCTCATGTCACCGAGGAATGAAAAAGGAGTGAGTAAAGTGTAAGAAAGTAGATACTGCCTATGTGACTGTGACCAGCTACCTGGTGCTACCTTAAATATATTTTTTAGCCCTTCCTGTCTCTCTTTTTAGATTAAGGGTAAGAGCCTGGATGCAAATAATACACTTTTACTACACATATATTTGACACCAAACTGGTCTTATGTCAAGGGCATACCAAAACCATAATATAAAAAGGAGCTGGATATAATAATAATAAACCTAACACAACCCTATAATCAAGATTAACAACTTAACTGTAACTATGCACCTCCACAACTAATTCTATGGCTAAAAGAAAAGAGTAACTGAAAATAAAATGTGCTTGGAGTGAGTTAATTTGCTTTGGATTTGAAAACATTTGTAAGAAAAGGTATAATACACCCTGTATCTCCTTAATAGAAATGGAAAGATTAAAAATTAAGATTTAAATGAATATGTGAAAAAACAAAACAATCACCTCAATCATCTAGTGTCTCAGAAACAAAAAAAGCTTCCTTTAGATTCTTACCTGTCTTTAGACAGATTCTGCTGCTAAAAAATAAAGTCAGTTCTTGATTTAGCACCGTTCAAGAAGTATACTTGAGAACTTACATATCGGAACTAATTATGACTAACACTTCACCTTTCCCATTTGAATGGCCATACAACTGATATTATATTTGATGATCACATCACAGATCACAAACAATACATTGGTAGGGCTATGACTAACTTAGCTGACAGCTCAGCCTGAATAAGAGACTGGGGTATTCAGAACATTAGAAGAATGCAAAGACACAAGACACATTTTGCTCTAACAAATCAGTTAGTTTTCAGGACAGAAAGTATTTTTTCCTCAAACTGATAAAACTTTTGAATATACAAAATTGTCTTGTTTTATATCATGAGTAATGAACTGTGCAACCACTGTACCTGAAACCAGCATGTTAGAGTGTCAAAGGTACAAATAACAATGTACACATCAAAGGGAAAGGGATCCACTGTTCTTCAGCTGTCTGTACTCCCACATTTGGTCATGTTTGGTCACGCTGGAGGGGAGAGATGCGGTCCAGAGGAACCTTGACAGACTGGAAAGGTGGGCCCGTGCAAACCTCATGAAGTTCAACTAGGCCAAGTGCAAGCTCCTGCACATGGATCAGGGCAATCCCAAGCACAATACAGGCTGGGCAGAGATGGATCGAGAGCAGTCCTGAGCAGAAAGACTTGGGAGTGATGGCCTGTTGTGACAGGACTAGGGGTAATGGTTTCAAAATAGAAGGAGGTAGATTTAGATTAGATATTAGGAATTTTTTTTTTATGCTGAGGGTGGTAGAACACTGGAACAGGTTGCCCAGAGAGGTGGTGGATGCCCCATCCCTGGTAACGTTTAAGGCCAGGGCTGGAGGGGGCTCTGAGCAACCTGATCTGGTTGGAGATGTCCCTGCTTTTTGCAGGGGAGTTCGACTAGATGACCTTTAAAGGTCCCTTCCAACCCTAATGAATCTATAATTCTGTATTGCAGACTATTATATGTGGTTTAAAATCCTGCTCATGTGCTTGAGAAATCTAATTTGCATCATTATCAATACACTCAGGCATATATGTTTCAGAATCAGGCTCTTAAAATACAAACAGTTGGGATTCTACGCTGAGAAGAACATAAAGATAGCACAACAGGTACTAAAAACAGTAGCTGGAAAAAGAAGATTGGCTTGTATTTGTGCTTGTAGAACATAGTGCTATTCTATATTCATAGCAATTGCTTCATTCTAATTTTCAATCAATATTCCATTACTTTCTAAGCTAATACATAATTGATAATAATAGTAAATTATTACAGTGGTTTTTGTTGTTTACTTTTCTTGGCACTTCTAAAATAGGAAAATACCAAATGCATTTTATATGCACTTAATTCCAATTTTAGCTTCCATAATCTAGTATTTTTCGATAAATTTTCATTATTTATTTTTGCCTGATTTTGGTCCTTGTTTTTCACACTTACAGGCAGTAAGTTTTATATTTGAAGGGAGATGTAAGAGTTTACATATAACATTCAAAATACTAAGATTTTTAGTAATTGTTAATTGTTGTCAATATAGCATTAATAATGCATCATGTAGATAAACAGTGTATTTGTATTTTTAAGTTTCATAACAGACACCTTATAAAATCTAAACTGATCATTATAAAATCATCACAGAATATCAGACTCCTTTATGTATTACTTATACTTTGGATTATCAAAGACCTATAACCATCTTTTTTTTTACAGAGATACACATACATGTTGCAGATGAACAAAAAGTGAATTGGATTGGGGTAAAGGTGATTTTTTGGGGTTTGTGTTTTGGTTTTTTTTTTTTTTTAATAAAACAGTTAGCAATATAGCAAAGTTGTCCTAGATATCACACAACAGATATGGTAGATAGGTGGTTTATATCATGGATAAAAGGAAACTACACTGCCTAAAAGGATTGAAATACAGAACTTTGCCATTGTTCATGTAATATCACCATTTCCTTCTTCTGTATCCATAGAAATCTGAATGAATAGAGGAAGCTAAGACAGTTACATTTATCTAAGACGTTAAAATAGGAGCTTTGCACTTTCTTCTGAGCAAGTACTACGATTATTCAAGGAAGATAAAAGCAAACACTATTTATCATCAATATAAGTAAGCTACCACAGACAGATTGTTATTTTACTACCTTTTCAAATGTATTTTAAGGAAAAAAACATGTAAGTAAACTTCTCAGAGACATTAAAATAAATGTAGATCAACTAAAGAGACAAGTAGACTCAATAACCTGCTATTTTTCATGTTTAAAGAAGTGTCCTTTATAGTAAGAAGAAATGTCTTGAAAAGGAATATATTTTTAACTTTTTACAAAAAAAAAAAAAGTATAATTTCTTGCAGATTTTTAAATCCTTTGCAGATTTCAGTCATACCAGTTCTGAATTCAAATAGAAACTCTAGATCATCAAAGCTGATAGATTGTTATAAACGTGTGTATTTAGGACTGGTTTCCTTACTTGTCAGTATTAGTATTTGAGAGAAATGCTTAATTTTGGCTCAGAGAACTGCATTCCTTTCATTGAAATAAGTTACCTCTAAATTTCCCTTTCCACTAATCCAGCTATTTCTGTTCTGCTCACTGATGTCACATTTAACATTCTGATGTAAAACATCTAATGGAAGAGCAACAAACTTGAGCCATGGTTTGATGGCAGCTAGAACAAAGGTTTTCTGTGAAATTTAAGGTTCTGAGGTTTAGTGGGAGCTGATGTGAGCAAATGAAGTCTTAATGTGTTGTTCCCTTTGGATTCCTGCCAGAGCATTCAGTTAAAGACCCTACAGCTTCATATCTATTGAATTCCAAACTTTCAAAAGGGGATCTGCCTCTTCTTTCAGGTGCCTCTGTGCAATCACAGTAATATTAAGGCCTTTTCCTGCAAAGAGGACAGAACTTCTCTCCACCTGAAAATAGTCTTTTGGGAAACAAATGTGGGACAGTCTAAAGCAAATGTTGAATTACATCAGATTTGAAAGGAAGGTGTTTATTTTTATAATATGTTTTGTAGGGTTTTTAAAGTTAATTTTATGACCAGTTAGCAGTCGAGAGAACTAATGTCGCCTCTAATAAACATGTATGTTCATTAACACAACCAGAATAAACAGTTTGTGCATAGTGAAAGGTAAATAATATGCACAATTTTAAAAAGATTATAAAATAAATCAAGAATTGTATCTGTAATTTACTATTACTGTATCTTTCTTCAAATGGTATTTGACCTGTTAGCCCAGCCTTGCACTCATGTATTTTGAACTGGTATTTCTTCTCACATTACATAATGAAAGCTTAACACGCAAGTCTGGAAAAGTAAGGCATAGGAAAGGGTGTTCCTTTTAATAGTCCTTTTTTCAAGAAGAAATAAAAATTTTTCTAAGCTGTTCTCTAGCAGATTCAGGTAAGTTTGTTTCATCAAATGCTTGAAAAACAAAAATAGAACCTACTTTAAATACCCCATGTTCCTATTCAAAACATTAAAATCATGTGTTTTAGGGGGAAAAGTAAATTCCAGAAAAAACAAGTGTTTCAGACATTGTTCCTCAAAAAACCCCTACAAATGTATTTCAAAGTCAATTTGATCATACAGTTACAAATAGGTTTGAGATTGCACAGTCATTTATACATTTGTAGTGTTTTACGAGGCAGCAAATAAGCACCTCACAACCTAGGAGCTTCATACCTGGAATGGCTTAGAGCTGCTGATGTAAAGTGTCTGTCTGATCCATCTGTTTCCTTGATTTCCAAACCTGTACCACAACAGCCATCCCTTGAAGTTACTCACAGTTCTCTGGAAGACTGATAGCTTATAAACTTGCTTTCCAAACATATGATAATGGAAACGGAAAATGCAGGTTCCGTTGCCAGGAGGATTGAAGAGAGGACTAAGCAAAACTGCTTTGTCTTGGAATTGGTATGGCTTGGAGGATTCCATGTATAGGTAGTGTCCCCTGGCTGTGCCTGTCGTGTGATCCTTCAACGGGCCTGTATTCACTGTGGGGGTTGGACCCTGTATTCTGATCCAGTCAAAGTCATCCTCAACATCCTGCTCCCAATTGCACAGCCCATTTTCAAAGTTACACTGTAGGTCAGGATCTGAAATGTAAACAGAACAGACTGTCAAGTGGAAGCAGTATCAAAAGGTGATCGTGCTTTAATATACTTTCATTAACTTTCTAACATAATGAAAAAAAAACTTTGTCTTCTTGCAAAAATGTCTTTCTAACATAGAGAATAACATACATCATCTTCTCCTTGCAAAAACTCACCTCTGAAGACTAAATATACACCTACCTGGACAAAAAAAAAAAATAAAATTCATTCATTAAATTACCTTCTCTTTCAATATATATCTGGAAAACTGTAAGTAAGTAATTTATTGAATACATAGAACTGTGAAGAACATTTTCTTATTCATATTATTAAATTTATGTAATTTTATAACTAAAGTATATAAAGTTGTTTAACTGAGTAAAGGATTTTAAACTAAATTTAATTGAAAGACATAAACAACAGGATATAGTCTCATAGGTATGTGTAATAATTGACTTAATATGTTTTTGCATGGCAGAAGTAGTCCTAAAAAGAGGCTGAGTTTTAAGTGTTTATTATACTCAGTAGTTTCAAAGCTTTATCAAAGCTAAATTAGAGAGAGGCCTCTAACACAATTGCACTTTATTATTTGACATCAAGGCAAAATATATTGATTAGGCCAATTACTTTTAATATATATTAAAAAAAAAGGTGTATCAGAGGTTGAGAACTTGCATTTCATCTTTGCATCTGCTATTTCTAAACAGTAACTGACATAATAGCCAAAACTTTATTTCTTTTTTTAATTAAGCTGCTATTTTTTATGGTGTTTAAAACTGCAAGTCATATAGTATTTTTTTACTATAGACCTCAAAATGGGTTATAAAGAAGATCTTTTACAAGTGTGAAAACTGAGACAGGCTGGAAAGCCTTCACTTTCTTTTAAATTCAGACCAGTTTTAAGTTGACATACGGCAAATATCAGTGTAGGCTTGTATATCCTCAGGCATGTAAGGTGTCCCCTGTTTCTCAAACTCATTGCAATTTGCATAATACAGTTACACAGGAAGTGATAAAGCAACTGCTAGTTAATTTTATTTTATATTAATCTTACTGAGTTCTTAAAATTAATAAATGCATGCTTTGGGGAGAAAATCATCAACAGCAACCTTCAGTACTGCAAAGTGACTTTTAAAAACATGAACAACCCATAGCTTTCCTCGGTTCTTACAAGTTCTTTCTTTGAAGGGACAATTAAGCCCAGAATGATTAATATTTTCTAGTACAGGTATTTTAACATTTTCTAGGTAGAAAGAGTTATAGGTCATAAAAAGAAATGGAACGCACGCTCCTCTCAGTCTATATATGTTCTCCGCTGTACTGCCATCAGTGTAATCAAAGGCAGTGCATTAACACAAGTCAACTGGCAGACTGTGAATTCTCTCTTTGAAAATAAACTTGTAACGCATGTGTGTGTTTTGCAAAAGTTAAAGAAATATGACTTGTTTGAATAAAGAGGATTGAATTAAATTTACCTTCAGTTGTAACTAATCATATGCATTTAAGTTAAAAACTTTCAGAGTCTGTTTTATTAGTAACTATATTCAGTTGAATCATCACTGGTTGTGACATTTGATCTGTAACTGTACTGTGGTTTTGTACCCCAGGGATGAACTTGGCAGGGAAATTTTGGTTTGCTGTCAAGTAAATGATAATAGAAAGTACTCACTACAGTTGTTTTCGTCTGATCCATCTCCACAGTTATCCACAAGATCACAGACCAATGAACTGTCAATACATGCTTTCGTGTCTGTGCACCAGAAATGGTTAGGACCTTCACAACTTAATGCTGGAGGTGGAAGAGCACAGTTTTCAAATGTAATATCATCAATTGCTGAGACACCATCATAAAAACCCAGACTGATTTTATCAAGTGATAATTGGAAAGGTTGTGGAAGTCGTCCAAGCTGAATGACTGCCTTCAACCACTGATCTCCCTCGTTGTAATATGCCCTCCAAAGGACAGTAGGCTGTTTCAGCCCATCCACAAACAATTGCATCTCTGCTGCTCCAACTGAGTGTCCATAATTATAATACCTGAAATGATAACAAAAAAAAGTTAAGGGTGCAAAGGATGAGAATGGACCACATCAGGTATAATGGCCAGTACCTTTTCTGTCATAGCTCCACTAAATACAAGAAGTTCATAGTGCCTATTTCCGATTTTACCTGTAATTCAGCCCACTTTCTGTATGATGGTAGAGTAGGCTGCCGTATCAGTCTAGGGTTTGTTTCAATAATTGAAGATGATGAGAGAAGAAGTATAATCAATTAAATTATAATCCACAGCTTAAGGGACACATCTGCTTTCATATTAAGCAACAAACAATGCTCACTCAGGTGCATAATATGTTTTTTCTAAATTTAATTCAATACATAATTGTAAAGATTCGAGAAGGAAAAGCAGAACACTTACTGAATGCAAAAACACACCTTCTATCTGTGTTAGTTACTGTTAACATGTTGCATTTTTACAACATTTTTGGAGGATCTTAAAGCATTTTAACATAATGTGTACATAGGTGAGCTGTCATAAAACAAAACTGGGAACAGAACCAGGAACAGAACCAACAATTTGTAATTTCCAGACCAGTACTCCAACTTGAAGTCTTGAGTCTCTGATAAAATGACATTTCCTTTTCCTATGGAAAGTATATTTGACATTACTAAGAAAAACTACACTTAATAATGTCAAAGTCAGGCCAAACATTTATTTAAACAACAGCAACACTTTTGACCTGAGTACATAGATCGTCACAGTTTGCTTTTACTGTCTCACTTCGACAAGATTGCACAGAGACTGAGACTAGACAATAACTCAAAGGGGGTGAGTTTATGTATAAAAAAAAAAGGCTTAGAAGCAAAGCTCCAATTCTTGCAGTAGAGCTTTTGCTTAAACATAATACTATCTAACTTTGGATACTACAGGTGACTCAATGAGCTACTAGATTTTTTGATGTTTTCCCGTTCTTGAACAAAATTCCATAACATTTTCAAATTTACTTAACCAAAATAGAAATGTTAGCAAAATGACTATGGTATTTGTCTTTTTATATGCAGACACAATCCTTTAACAGATTTTTACTCAAAATCTGACAACAAAGTCATCCCATGTTTCAGTTCTGTTCTCCAAGTGCTTCAGTTTATTTCTGTGTATTGTTCACAATGAAGACTATATGATTAAAGAATAAAAAGAAATAAATACTTCAGAGAAAGGTGTGTCTATTGCAAACTATAATCTCAATTTCAGTTCAAGACAAGCCATGTGAGATGATCCATTAATTTTAAATCTAAATTATTTCATACCAAAAGGACAGTGTGCAATTTGATCCAGTTTGCCTGAACTCTGGGCTTCGTAGCTGAGCTATTTGTGAAATGCTGTTGCTGTTTTTCAGAATGAACATAAAATGACCTATCAAAATAAAACAGAAAACAACTTTTCAGGATGGAGAAAGAAAGTGTTTTTAAAGGTTTTTAAAGCATTCATGGTCTCCACTTTAAATTGGGTTAAAGAGCAGGTATATTATGCCACTTCTCTGTGGCTTGTCTTACCTTCAGATTTATTGTAGGTGTGATCCTGTGGAGGAGCTTGGTTCTTAAAAGCAGGTGCAAGAGCACTACTAGAACTTCTTACCCAGTCAAATTCATCTGCCTTTGCAGCTTCAACCCAGCCACAGCTGTCTCTTTCAAAGTCACATATAGCAGCTGAAATGAGGAAAGAGGAATTTCACTTTATCTCTGTACGTGACATTACTAAACAAGCAAAATACCTCTGTATGTGACATTACTAAATGTATCTGTACTCTCTGTACATATCTAAGTGTATCTATAATCTGTGTGTGTGGCATTACTATGCAAGGAATTAAAATGTTTCTAATATGTCACCAATATTCTAGGAAGAAATCTAGAAAAGGGATATGGGGAGACAGAGTACAAGATGGGGCATTTGTTTCATAACAGTTGGGCAAAATAGCAGCCCCACAGGATCAACCAAGTCACTGTAATATGCATTGGATCCAGGAAAACAAGTCCTTCCCTCAAAAGGCACTGTAGCCAAAGTACGCAAAGCAGGTGAGGAGCTGCTGACAACAGGCGTCACAGTCCCCATGTTACAGACCAGGAACACAGAGCACGCAAAGCAGTAACAAGCCTTCTGCAAGGTCTTTCAGTGAATAAATATTGGAGAGAGAAACCAAATCTCTTATTTCCTGAATCTCAGCAAGTATGCTAATGAAAACAAATATCTTCCTCTAGCTATAACTGGAATCAAGTTAAATATCAGGCACTACTGAGACAGTATGATATCGGTAGAAGTAAGAAATGTCTGAAACACAAACTACTGCATTGAAAAAGATTTGAAAACATATTCAGTGGCATTCTTCAATTGTTCACTTAAAAGAGCAGTGATATTTTGGAAAATGTTTATAACACAAAATAAATGAAAGAAAGGAGTGGAATGATGTCATATATGAATGAATATAAATTGACAAATACTTATTAAGTTAAAATGAAGAAACATCAGGTTCCTCTCTTCTGCACTATCAAAAAGCCTCATTAAATCACAAAATTATATTTTTAAGTTCTGTAATTATAACAAGCTTTTAGTGGAAAACACTAAGAAAATTATTTCAATAATTTATTAATTATATACCTGGAATAAGTGAACAAATATTCAGATGACTGTCAGAATTCTACCATTATTTTACAACATCATCTCACAACTTCCAGCAGCCATATCATTTTGGTATAGAAAACATACATTTCAGAATCCTATGAAGTCTCTTGCAACATGATTACCTGCATGTTTATTGATGGAAGATATGGGAGTTTCTTTGGTTTGGTGTTTTTTCTTCTTTTTGGTCTTCTTTAAGAACTATGTCATTCTAAGTTATACATTGTTTGTTAAATAGAATAAAAAAAATATTAACCAGGCCAGTTAGTATTATTGTTGGTTAGGGCTTCTAAAAAGACAAGATTTTGTGGATTATTAAGCCAAGTGCGTAGAAATGCAGTTATTAATGCTTCTTAAAAAAAATCCACAAATATGGAAGGCCAAATAACATATAAGAGACCAAAGAACATATGAGTTTGCTATATTTGTGGTGCATGTGGGTCAGAAATGTCAGTGATAAAACGATGTAGCTCAAATGTGACAAAAAAAAAAAAAAAAAAAAAAAAAAAAAAAACAACCAAAAAAACCACCAAACAAAAAAACAGAAGGAAGACATGTTTTGACAGGATGTTTTGACAAAATAAAATGAAGATAAAAAATATATACAGACATTCAAGGACCTAGGCATGATGGAAAGGACTGAGAATTCACTTACTGAACATAATAGTAAGGGAATATGGAGAGCTATCTCTGATTTACTTTTTGCTCAATAGAAGAAACTGTTTCATATTCCCAGAAGAACAACAACAAAGAATCTTGGACACAGATGCTTACTTCAAAAGAGGCAAATCATAGAATCATAGAATGGTTAGAGTTGGAAGGGACCTTCAAAGGTCATCTAGTCCAAACCCCCTGCAAGGAGCAGGGACATCTCCAACCAGATCAGGTTGCTCAGAGTCCTGTCCAACCTGGCCTTGAACATTTCCAGGGATGGGGCATCCACCACCTCTCTGGGCAACCTGTTCCAGTGCTCTACAACTCTCATTGTGAAAATTTTTTTCCTAATATCCAGTCTAAATCTACCTCCCTGTAATTTAAACCCATTACCCCTCAGCCTATCACAACAGGCCCTACTGAACAGCCTCTCCCCATCTTTCCTGTAGGCCCCCTTGAGGTACTGGAAGACCGCTATCAGGGTCTCCCCGGACCCTCCTCTTCTCCAGGCTGAACAGCCCCAACTGTCTCAGCCTGTCCTCACAGGAGAGGTGCTCCAGCCCTCTGATCATCTTTGTGGCCCTCCTCTGGACCCTCTCCAACTGGTCCATGTCGTTCTTATGTTGGGGGCTCAATAAATAATAAAAATAATAAATAAATAATAAATAAACAAGATAAAACTGTTAAGCCTGAGCCCAGACTTATTGCATCTGTAACTTGTAGCAGGGACAAAATGTAAAGGAAAGGGTGCATCAGACCATACGTTTAACTTAAGCATGGATGAATACATTGAGATAAAATAACCCTGAAATCTTCAACTAAATCTCAAATCAACTATTTAACACATAGGGAAGATACAAGAATAGAGCAAGTTGGTACAGTCTGGGTTAAAAGCACTTGGTTTTTGATGCTTGATAACACTTCAATTACCTAATTCTCCCATAACCTCTTTGACTGGCACTTCCATTTCAGACAGATTATCCAGAAAGAAAGACTACGGCTTAGATACCTCTGTAGTTTCTTTCACAGTGAACACACACAAACTAATCTGCCTTCTCTTCCAGTACTTTATTTTCTGCCTTTCTCCTGTTTCTTATTTTCTTACATAATCTCTTTAACCATTCAGTAATCCTACAGACTGAGACAGGCTTTCTGCTTCTCACATGTTTGAGGAATTTATTGCTAGTTTTTCTTAAACTTTTTTTTGTCGTCCTTACTGTGTCAAATTCTTGGCTTTCAATGTCCATTAGAATGCTCCTTCTATATAACTGAAAGGGAATGTTCCTATTTTTATTGAACTAAACAAAAATAAGATCTGATAGTCATTATTCAGTCCATCTTGTTATTTACCTTGTAGTTCTCTGCCACTGGAGTTCATGCAATATTTGTTGTCACAGTACATATTTCGCAAAATGGCATTTTAGTCCAGCCTATTCCTCATTTAACTTCCACAAACAGGTCCTAAGGCAGTTGTCTACGCAATTCTAGTCTCAGGTGCCTTATCCAATTTACAAGCTGATAATCTTTTCACTCCTTGAATTTAAGTCCATCAGCCAAAGACAGAGTATGAGAGATGAATTGCCAAATGTCAAACAGAATGCCAGGAATATATTCATGTTACCAGATTACCTTCCTATCCGATCTTATTTCCTATTCCATCATCATCACTCTTAGGTTGGAAAAGTGAGCATCTGGATTCCACCAAATGCATAGGATGTAGACCTTAGAAATTATACTGTACATTTGTACTGGGTTTGTGTGGCAAGGTTTTGGTAGCGGGGAGGCTACAGGTGTGTGGCTTCTGTGAGAAGCTTCTAGAAGCTTCCTCCATGTCTGACAGAGCCAATACCAGCTGGCACCAAGAGGGACCCACCACTGGCTAAGGCCGAGCCCATCAGTGACAGTGGTGGTGCCTCTGTAATAACCTATTTAAGAAGGGGAAAAAAAACTCCTGTGTAACAACAGCAGCAGAGAAAGGAGTGAGAATATGTGAAAGAAACAACTCTGCAGACAGCAATGTCAGTGAAGAAGGAGTGGGAGGAGGAGCCCCAGGCAGTGGAGCAGAGATTCCCCTGCAGCCTGTGGTGCAGACCATGGTGAGGCTGGCTGTCCCCCTGCAGCCCATGGAGGCCCACGGAGGAGCAGAGATTCACCTGCAGCCTGCGGAGGACCCCATGCTGGGGCAGGCAGATGCCTGAAGGAGGCTGTGGCCCTGTGAGAAGTCCAGGTTGGAGCAGGCTCCTTGGCATGACCTGTGGATGCACAGAGAGAGGAGCCCACACTGAAGCAGATTTGCTGGCAGGACTTGTGACCCCACAGGGGACTCATGCTAGAGCAGTCTGTTCCTGAAGGACATCCCACGGAAGAGACCCATGCTGGAGCAGTTCATGAAGATCTGCAGAGTGTGGGAAGGACTCACATTGGAGAAGTTTGGAGAGGACTGTCTCCCATGGGAGGGACCCCTCAGTGGAGCAGGGGAAGACTATGAGGAGTCCTCTTCCTGAGGAGGAAAAAGCAGCAGAGACAACATGCGATGAACTGATGACAACCTCCATTCCCTGTTCCCCTGCGCCGCTGGCAGGAAGGAGGTAGAAAAAAGGGAGAGTAAAGTTAAGCACAGGAAGAAGGGAGGAGTGGGGGGAAGATGATGTTAAGATTTGGTTTTATCTCAGTATTCTACTCTAGTTTGATTGTTAATAAATTGAATTAGTTTTCGCCACATCGAATCTATTCTGCCTGTGATGGTGATTGCTGAATGATCTCTCCCTGTCCTTATCTTGCCCTAGGAGCCTTTTGTTTTATTTTCTCTCTCCTGTCCAGCTGAGTAGGGGGAGAGACAGAGTGGCTTTGGTGGGCACCTGGCATTCAGCCAGGGTCAACCCACCAGAACATTCATCTTTCAGAGCACAAACACACAATGTGATAAGTATGTTAGGTCACTGCTGTAAATCTCCAGCTTGAAAAAGGCAATCACTTTTCTCTTCTGCTTTAATGCACGGAAGTAATGTATAATAGCTTTACAGCCATAGCAAATTCTTCAGCTGTAGAAGAAAAGCTGAACATTCAAGAAAGAGAACATTTAATAGCTTATGTTTTATATTTTTTTTCTCAACTCATCAGAATAAATTTGAATTTTTTTTCAGTCCAGACATTTATTTTTGTAAAATGCAACTAGAAATCTGGAAAAAAAAGAATAATCTTGTCACGCATCAGGATCAAGAACATGAATATGGTTCTGAGATCAAAGAGGATGTCAGTGGAGCAAACAAATTCACTGACAGTCCTGTGTATGAAAAGAAGTAACAAAGATCGTTTCTCGCAAGAACTGGGAACTCAGAAATCGATACTGAGATAAGAAAAACACTCAGAGAACTGGAGATCTTCAACTGAATTCTTCCAGTCCTGACAGAAAGAACAACTCTTTTGAGAGGTAATGAAAGTCAAGAGATGACTCAAGGACTGATGCTGTGAGATGAGAAAATTGCATGGAGATTGTGCTTGTTCAGTGGACTTGATGGATCTGAGCATCTAAGGAAATCTTCTTGATGGACTTTAAGATTAAAAGATTTAAATGCAAGATATTTAGAAAGATATTTTAAGCCCATATAATATGCTTGCCTGTTTCTCATACCTAGAGGAAAACTTATATTAACAAGGTTAAGAAGTATACAATTACCAACAGATTAAACATCATGGAAAAAATATTAATATTGATGAAAGGAACAAAGCAGTTGCAGGTGGTGAAGTCAACAAAACATCTGTGTTTATCCAAGCTAATAAATTAGGAAGAGTGACTGAGAAAAATGAAATGTTTGCATCCAATTGTGTCAATATACATAATAAAATATAGAAAGTAATGGTACAAGAATGGATTTAACACCAGTTCCACCACGTTTCTGGCGTGCTGTCATGACTGGAATACTATGATAGATAATAAGAAAGAAGTAAGCACAAAGATGGTGAAATATGATTTCTGGAAGAATTACAAGAGATATTCAACGTGCCAAAGTATTTGCAGAAATATTTGTGTACCTACATTCTGTTTCCCATGCTACAAGCTGCAGCAGTAACACACTGAGCCAATCCAAGAGTACAACAATGATTTATAGGTAAGCAATATATTTCTAGCAAAGATCACCATAACTATATTTTTAATGGCTCCATAGCTTAACCTTTAGCATGGTATCATTAATGTATATTCTGGGCACATGAGACTTGGATATAATAGAGGTTTCTTCAGTCATATAAATAGAGAAAAAAAGAAAATGAGTTGCCATAAGGGAGTTTGTGATTAAGGATAATCTAGAACTGGTTAAACACCTAAATGGACATTTGTCCTCACTTTTAGATATAATGTTAAAATTGAAACACAGGCTAAATAGTTAAAAGGAAGGGTATTTTGAAATATAAATGACCATATTTGAAGTGAAACCAGTAGATTTTAAAGTTGATTAAAAGTTAGCAGTTAATCACTATCCCAGAGGAGTTAAAGAGATGTTCCATTAAACTAAATCTATTTAGAATATTTTGAATTAAACTATTGATTTGGAAGTGTTACTATTTGGTCAGAGAACGAAATCTTAGTACCTGAGTTTAAGCGCAATGGGAGAGCAATTCAAACTATCATAATCCAAGGATACATAGCATGCTTAAGCACATTTTGAAAAAAAAGTGCTTGAAAAAAACATGAATAAAAAAGGGATAGTATGTAATATGAATTTTAATTTAAGTAACATGGACAGGGAGGGAGTAAAGAAGAGTCTTAGTGGTGCCGAGTGAAATTAGCAGAAGCAATAGACACTCGTTGTTGGTGGTGGCAGTGGTCTACTGTAGCAGTGATCAAACACTGGAAAAGGTTGCCCTGAGCAGTTGTGTAGTCTTTATTCTTCGAGATATTCAGAACTCAGCTGTGTAAGGTCCTGGGCACCCTGCTCTGGTGGATGCTGCTTTAAGCAGGGGAGTTGAACTACATGGTCTTCAGAAGCCCATTCCAACCTCCACTATTCTATAGTAACAGCAGATTTTTTTCCCCACTGTCACTGTGGCCCACAAGAAGAAAGATATTCTGACTATTGAACATCTAATAGTTATTTCTGGTTTTAGCTAATCAAAAAATAACCTGATTAAACAAAATGCAGTTTTCTAACTCAAAGCTCTGTATGTTTTTGATACAAATCTTTATAAACAACTAAAACACCAGACACATCAGTTCTTTAGGCAAGAAAGATTGGATACTAGAACTGTAAAAATATTGCATGACTACAAAGTAGAAGGTGTAATTATTTCTTTTATCTGCTAAAATTCAAATAGATATTTATTTATCTGAGGAACACCTCTCAAATTTCTTAACAAAAACTGTAATGTATATGCATGGATTTTGGATTACATTAGGACCATGAAGAAGTTTATGCTTCGTGATGCATAACATGGCATAGTCAGAAAATATTATAACAATCTTGTCTACAGTACTTCTGTGCAGTACTTCTAGGATCCATCATGTTTTATTTAAAAAAAAAAATCCCAATTGAACAAAATATTGCCCACTGCAACTCCTTTTGAAAATGCATCACAGCTTTTACAGCATATTTGAGTTCAACACTTAAGCAAGCAAGTCATTTTCAAAGATGGAAAGGAGAACCACAATTTCTTATTCAGAACAGGTAATTGAATGAATAAAAAAGATTAGAGGTCTTAAAACATTTCCAAGTTGTCTCCTGATTATACACTGGAGAGGGACCTCGAGACACTCCACCTCTCTTTTTTCCACCCACATTATTTTCCATTCAGAGAAAACCCAGACACTTAGCCCTGACAGTAGTCACAGCATGTCTGAACAAAAAATGTTGACACAACCTAAACTATATCTTTACCATGTCTGCACAGATACTTTATTTACCAGTCCAGATGTGGTATTGTCACATCAAAATTAAGTAGAGAAAACACAAATTTGAACACAAATCTGTGACCACTGCATTTTTAATGTTTTCTATCTCGTGTCTCAGGCATGTTACACAATGGTGCCACAGATTTTCCAAATTTGTGCAAGCGTAACATATTTTCCTCATATTCTGTATGTGTTAAAGGATATGTGCAAAGGTTTGTGCACAAGTTCTGTTCAGTTTATTTTACAATGACTTCCCGAATCAGCTTCCAATATCTCACAGATTAAGATTTCGTTCAGTATAACACTATACCTGATATTTAGCATCTTGAGAGTTTTAAAATATTGCATTTTAAGCAACGCTTTCTACTAAATAATTAATCAAAGACACTTTTTTTCTGGTTTTAATGCTAAGAGGGGAGTACTTTCTGCAGAAAATTAAAGGGAAAAATATTAGAATAGAATCAAAACAATGTAACTATTTCTCAAGAGCTTTTGCTGTTAATTAGATTACGTTTATGAAGTCCTGAAAACCTGGCAAAAAGGACAAACAAACATAGCCACAGGAGCCTAACAGTCTTGATTTTTAAAATTTTCACTTACGGCACTTGGCTTCATCATGGTTATTTGAGCAGTCAGATGTAAAATCACAACATCTGTCAGATGGAATACATTGCCCATCCCCACATGAAAAAAGTCCCGGTGGACAGTGAAAAGATGAAGAGTTAGCGTCTGCAAATTCTGTTTCCCCTTAAAAATCAGAAAGGAAAATATAAGTAAAAATATATATATGTAAAATTCTAAGAAGTGTTTTCTGTCTTCTTTGAATATAGTACACCCGAAATTTCAAAGAATTCGATAAAAAAAAAAAAAAAAAAAAA
>WHYT01015812.1:100495-164673 GCA_009806455.1 Tetrax tetrax
GGAAAGAACACAAGCGGGAGGAGTGACACGTAGCTTTTCTTTTATCTTTTTTTTTTTTAACTTAGCTTGTTTAAATACTCATACTGCGATCTAACAGATCTTTTTTTAAAAAAAAAAAATCTATCCTCTCTAAAAATAATATCTTCATGGCTGATGGATAAAGAGCAGAGTTGTAGGGAATATAATTAAAGCAAATTAATGTGTCTACAAATACCTAGCTGCGGTCAATCAGACTGTATATAGCGATCAGAGAAGCCTTAAAAACACTACACTGAAGTTTTCTATTTTGCCTATAAATTTTCCAATAAAGAAGAAATTCAGATATCTGCTGGGTATAACCCATCAATATTACCACTGGCTACATACATGCCCACATCATTTTAGAAAAGAATTTATTAATACTCCAGAGGACCAGAAGCAGTAGTTTGAAAGAAGGTTGCGGTTATTTTATATTTCCATCTGTTTGCACTTCAAGATTGCAAAGTACGCAGACAAGTTTGCTGGGCACTTACTGTATGTTAGATATTTGACAGTAAGGATGGGAACGTCCTCTTGCCCTAAAGAAAATGCAGTGGAATTTTCTCTTCAGTGAGAGTATAAGATGCTTTGCTTCTGTCTCTGCATGCAAGTGTGAATGCGGGCAGGTGCTACATAGTAAATGGTTTCTGGAAATTCTCACCACAGCTTTCTTGGCAGAACGAGTGCAAAATACTTATAGCAGGTAGTGCGTTAACACAGGATGAGAGTTTTCATTATAGATGACTGATTACAGCAGACGGAATTTTCCTCAGATTATTCCCTACTTTCTTAAAGGTGTCTTGAAGTTGTCAGTCAAATCACAGTTATACATAACAGACATTGGGGAAAATGTTTTGAAAACGACAGAACTTGCCTTCACTTTCTTGGCTGACACCTGGAAGTGACTTATTCACAACTCCACATTCCTCTGTTATACTGATGTCATCAACAGCAACAGTAGCATTTGTGGTAAGAATGATAGCTCGCAAAATAATCTGTAAAGACAAAGAAATAAATTAGGTCATTAAAGGTGACATGATAAAAAGACATCTATATATATATTTCTTCATAATTTACTACAGCTGCTCAGGAAGTAAATATCACCTCCAACCAACTCTGAACACCAGCCAGCAAAAACTACAATTGAGACTTGATCAGTCAGAAATTTACTCCTCAACTGTCAAAGCCATAACTACCTTTACTTACAGAAAGTTACACAACCCAGATGACCTTGCTTCAATCTAAACTGGTAAAGGCCGTCAGTACTTGAATGAACTGTCTTTCTGCTAGAACCATTAAAAGTTATGTACCTTTTAAAATGAGCTATTCTGGGTTACCAAATATGACAGTTTACAATTTCATTTAATGGTGTTCATCTATACTATGCCTGCTCAAGTCAATAACGTGGTACAGTAAATGTAGAGATAGTAAGGATGCATTTGTAAATACAAGGAAATTTTCAGGACATCATAAAAGGAAGTAAAGTTCAGTTATAACTTACAAAAATGAGAACTGAGTGCCCTTTCTTTTAGATCTTTTTGTAGATTTGACATAAAATGAAGAGATCGGAACTGGAATTTTAATTTGCCAAACACTTTTATTAGAGTTGCTAGTTCCACTAACAGTTCCGTTCCAAGTTTTAGTAAAGTTTAGCAGACCTAAATTATGTAAAAATAAAACTGAACTCGAAAATTGCTAATTGTTTCTGTAATCAATGCTGCAAATTCAAGTATCTGTACTTCTGCTTACTTTAGCCAGCATAATTAGGCCCTCACACTGATCAGCAGTTTTAATAGTAAGTTTATTTTTTGAAAGATACTGTGCTATCTCTACTTGATTTTTATTACAAAAAGGTGATTCCAATGGATACAATACTGAAATAATGGTGATATTCCTTAATAGCTACATGTATTGAAAGAGCTGAATAGAATCCTTTTCTATATAAGTATTAAAGAATAGAACTTCTCTTTCTGTATTTCGTTGTGAAAGTAAATGAATTCTAAAAGCCAAGTTAGAGTAACTTTTTGAAAAAAATGTAAATGTAATTTCTAATTACCTGGAAACTTAAGTCCTCAGCTGCACTTTCTACAGGTATATTCACTTTTGCCCACTGCATCTCAGGCATTCCTGGAATGTCACGCAGTTTTTCCAAACTTCCATCCAATGCAGTTCTCTTAAAGACAGAAAGCTGGGAATCTTGAGATAACCGGTACCAAAATCTTACCTGTTGAAACAGTTTCTAATGAAATATTTTAAAAAACTGTACAATCAATTTGCAATAAATTCAAGACCGAGACATATGTGTACATTATAACACAGAATGACATGACAGGTTTAAACACAGCCTTGGCATAAAAGAAAGAGATGTATGGGAGCAGTATTATGCCCAAAGATAAAATAAAAATTAAAAGTAAAGCTTATTTTTAAAAATCGCTTTTAACTTGTCTCTATCAGCTGATGCAAATCAACTGATGCAAATCAACTGATATGACCTCCTTTAACTTTTTTTAGCTTAGTAAGGACTTAGAAACTTCTCAAAGATTATTTTTCTGAAAAAATGCTGAATATAAGTATGTTAATCTCAGAAGTGCAAGAGTTGAGGTGCTTATATGAAAGAAACCTTAAGATCTTCTATTTCCACAAGCAATAGAAATCAAATTTATCTGAAGATCGATGTTTAAAGTAACCTATTGATCTCCTGAAACAAGTGGATTGACCAATATATGGGAAGAAAAAACAACAACCATAAGCGGATGAGGCTACCAAAAAAACTGCTTCCCAAGGAGAAAATATCAGAAAATAATAAGAATAGCAGTTCACTATGCCTCCCCTGCAATAGAGTAAACCTGATGCTCTCAATTATTTTTTTTTTTTTAATATTACCCAGACAAAAATTCAGCTGGGAACTGCAGGGAAGAAATACCATTTTCAAAGACTGATTTTTCTTTTTGTTTCTTCCAAATCCTTCCTGCTTCTTCACTTAGTGAAAGACTAAAATGTCTTCAACTGTAAGCTCTTTACCTCCCTGCAAAAGCCTTGAATAATACTTGAATCTTCGTGAAGGTAAAAGAAGAGCTGTAAAAATAGCTTTTTCCACCCAGTCCTTTGACCATCTTCATATGATGTTACACTGTGAATCCTGGATCATCACACTACAGAGAGAAAGTTTCCTTTCATTTTTCAGTGTTACATCAACTTTTAAACAGTTAAAGAATACAGAACATTTTGGGCTAACAGCCAAATTAAACCCATATTTTTTCTTTGCAAGACAATAACAAATACAGGAAAATCCATCTTTAGCCTCGGGACAAACACAGATGCATGTGTTAGCTTTCAGTTAGACATGAAATGATTGAAGTCTTTTATTGGAGCAACATAGCTGACACTATAGGCTGTACAGGTAGTGGAAAAGCATAATATGAGGAGCTGTAATAGGCAAAATAGCCTTAGGGTGATGGTGTTATTGTTACATAATTTAATTTATTGTGAATTAACAGAAACTACTAATCACCAGTTCGGCTACTGAGAAAAAAAGAAAACAAATACTTATACACATACTTAAGCAAACACTTTTCCCCTCCCTTCCTCAGATCAGTTTAGCTTGTCCCTTTCCTAGTCTTAATTTCCCTGATTTTTTCCTGCAGGTTACACTCTGGCCCAATTTCTTTGGTGAGGCAGCTGCTTGGAGCAGGAGCAGGAGCTTGGGCATGTGAGCAATGGGCTCTTTCTAGCACTCCCTACAAGTTCTCCTCTACTCACTGCTTCTTAACCTTCCTTCTCTGCTCCAGCTTAGGGCTGAAGGCAGATAGTCCTTCTGGGGTGTCCCTGTCCCAGCACAGGTCACCCACAGCTGCCGTCCTCTCAGAGCTGTACCTCCTCCAGCATGGACCACCTCCTCCTGTGAGTGTGTCTCCAGCTGTGTCCCTAATAATGTCCCCTTCCACGTCTCCTCTTTCTCCTCTTTGTTTGTCCCCAAGACATCTTTTAAAATAAAATTTAGGTTTGTTTTGGTTTTTTTTTTTTTACTTTCAAGAGAAATTGTAGTTTAAGAGTAACAAGACTCTGAGAGGAATCTTTTCTTCAATAAATTATCATATTAGTGTCTCTGTTAAAGCTGTAGACTGTTAGTGAGCCAAGGAAGTTGAGGAACAGGATTAATGAATTTGAGAAGTCCTTACATTCAAATAATTGACTAATAATCTGAAAATCTTCATTCATATGGATTCACTACCTTTCACCTCTGGCCTTGAATTTAATCCATAGAATTGGCAAATGAACCAAAGAGTCAACATCTGCTATGTATGAAGTGAGAGCTTCTTATTGTTTGTGTTACATAGTACAAGGTAGATCAGTGGTTACTGGTGGGAATACTGTTATAATACACTGGTATTTTTTTATATCTTCTGGCTTCATGGCTGGTGGACTTGGTCTCAGTTTTCCATAGTGTTTCTTTTCCCCCCCACTCAGCAAACTAACTTCTTATATAAAATAATATCAAGATTTTTTACCAAATTAAAATACTTCCATGTAACTTTTTTTTTTCCTACCAGGAAGCTTAAGGAATACAAAGTAACCGGTATACAAACACTTCGCAAAATGAGCTGTTTGAAGAACCACACCCTAAACAATCCCTTGTAAGGTTTGTGTTTATAAAACAGCATTTCAAACAAATTTCTATTTTCATTACATAAGAAATAAAATTATCCTTCATCTCTGTGGCTACATGTTCTACTCTACAATGAATACTCTGTCCATTAAAGAGTCATAAACAGAGATCCAGGACTAGAAATTTGCTTCTAAAACTCCAAAAACTTGAGCTAAATGAAAATGTTTCTCAGCTGACATAACAGAAAGACTCAGCTACAAGAAGCCACAGAAAGAAGTTGCTTCTAAGCTTCAATTAGCTAGTAAGGCACAATATAAAACTTATCCCTCAACTCCAATTTTCTTTCTTCCTTTTTTTCTAAAAAAAAAAATAAATAACTGGAACCAAAGAGCTTGTAAAGCTATTAATAAACACAGATCTCTTTATGTAGATCCTTTTATCCTCTCAGTGGGACATCCAACAGAGGGCAACATCTCACATCTATACACAGAGAGCTTAACACACCAATAGACATCCTAATGAGCAACCCCTACTCCTTGCTTTTTCCCAGAAATAAAAGTTTGCAGGGAAAATGTGGCAGAAAGCCAGGCTCCCAGTCTTCAAAACCACTCTCTTTTCAGACATGTATAGCTTGATAGGAAGTTGCCCTAGTTTTTGTTGAATCTGAGAACTGCAAATACATTCAATATGTGCAAACTCAAAATTAAAAAGAGTTTATTTTCTGACTTTGAACTAGAGAAATGTGTGTGCATCCCTGCTGCATTTGTATTTATTTTGAATGCAGACCAAATTCTGCAATGGATCTAACCAGAATGATTAATTGGTTCACATAACAATTGTGCCCAGTTCACCTTAAGGTACTCAAAGATAAATTAATCTGAACTTGAAAGGTGCTTATCTACTCAGTATCAAAGTCTACAAAAGAAATATGAAAGTCTGTGAACAAATGTACTGTGTGTACAAAGGCTGTTAGTATCCAAGGAGTAACATGACACACAGGGCTCCGAAGGGATGCTGAGGCCTTTGGTGTTCCCTGCAGCAGCATTTTGCTGGATTTCATTCTGCATCTATTTTATTTCTGATTCCTTACAACACTAAGAAGCCATATGAAGATTAAGGACTGAGACAGTGCATTAAAAGATGGCAAGGTGATATTCTTAAATGGTTTAAGAGGCTTCTACTCCTCAGTTGCAAGTTGTAACTATTCAGCTGAGATCAGGTAACTAATTTGTACAGTCCAAGTCAACTACAGTTTCAAGCAAAACACGTTTATATAAGCCAACACTTGTTTCAGATCCCTTACGTTAGAAAAAAACTAAGAAGCCTAGGTCCTGCTGAAATAAAATTCTGCTATTTTCTTGGCCTTCTAAGTGCAGTTCCTCCAGTATTTTCTGGTATTTTTTCTTTCTGAAAAAAATTTTCCTAAGTGAAATTACAGTTTCAATGCTACATTGAGTCTGAAAAATTAAGCAACCAGTCTAAATTTTATTTTGTTTCTCTAAAGCCTTTTTTTTGCGGCTGCACACAATAAAATTATTTTGACAAGTTCTCCCTATCTTTTCCTTTTCTTCTCTGTGACTTCTTAAAACAGGAGGGATTATGCAGTAGTAGGAAAAATATAACACTATAACTACACAACTTATCTTCACCCCAATATGGCACAAGCTTTGAAAAGTTGCTAAATAGAAAACAAAAAAAAAGCCTCAGAAAAAAAAATTAAAAACTTACAAAATTGTACAGCATCTATTCACTTTATTCAGTGGAAAATAGGATAAACAAAAATACAGTTAGGAGTGTTTTCTTGAATTATATTATTTAATAATATAGTTATATATATTTAATACATTCCTTCAAGTTATGTTTTAAAAATATGTATTTAAAAAAAAAAATTCAACATTCTAGTTATAAACCTGTATTGTCATTCTTTTTTTTTTCTATTTTGTAGCCCTCCTGACTCTTTTTTTCCAAGTAGCTTTCTAGTTTCTCAGATCAAGCATCATTCTGGGTGGTTGCTTTTGCATTCCTCTACAGAGCCACAAGACATTTGACAAAACAAGAATTTCATGGTAAACTCCCAAGCACTGAGTTGATTAGTTTAAAAAACATCCTCCTCAAACCATCATTTAAACTTTAGTACATGTCTGGAGCACAGCAGCTAATTCTCTCCAGCCAAAACAATACAGTTAATCTATATAACGACTTCATGCTACAGGTCTCCTGTTCTGGGATGTTGGATGCGTGAGCATTCCCTGCCTATAGATGACAGCATGACTCTTTGCCAGCTTTTGCTCGAAAGGTAGGCTGCTTTGACTGTGAGTTGATACTGCCCTAATATGTTTGTCACAGCATACAAAAACCTGAAGCACAGCCTTAAATCTGAGTCACATGGTGGATGCTTTAGAAAGAATAATGGTCAAACATAAAAATTTGGCAGTGTAGCAGTAAGAAATCTGCTGCATCTCCCTCCTCCCAAAGAGTAGGCTGTAATTCCTTCCACTGGTATTGAAATGGAGACAGTTTTTTTTTTTTTTTCCTGCAGCAACACTTACAGCATGAAGAAAACCATATCTGCACATCCTGTGAGTGATGGCTTACAAAGGTGGGGACAGTCAATATCAAACTATTACCTGACAGCAGGAAGGCCCAGAGGACAGCTTGACAAGAAAAGGGCTCCCCAGATGAGACATGGACATCTTTGTGTTCATCTGATGTGATCCACTGAAGTAAAGGAATGCTCCTGTAAACAAAAATCAAAGAAACATGAGAAATACGGCATGGTCCAACAGCAAATAGCTACCTCAGAGAGCTAACTATGTGCTCCATGAGGCACATAGAACTCATTCACAACTACATACAAACAAAACAGGTTTGCTGTCAGTTCAGTCTCTGTGGTTAAAGAGGAGGGTGTTGTAACAGGCTGCGATAACCACCGTCTATGTAGGCAAAGACAAAATAGAATTGCTAAACGCTCCTCCGTCTTTCCTCCACAGTAAAATTAACATGACTCTGTCTAAAGATGAGGAAAAAGGGGGAAGGGAAAAAAGGCATTTGAGCAACCATTTCTAAGGCCATCCTGTCATGGTGCCTGCAAGGACTTAAACTTGAGGAGGTAAATACAGAGCACTACAGGGGGCATTCAAATGCTGCTCCTATGAGGGCTTTACTGTGCAGATCCACTAGATGTATTTATTTATCCACCCTCTTTAGGCAAGAACCTTGAGACTTCCATCCTCCAAACACTACAACTACTTCCCATCACCTTTGAACGATGCCCTTCTGCTCTCCACACAGGCTGGGGAGAGCAAAGGGACTGCAGGAGCTGCAACACACAGCACCTTGGAGATCACACAGCACAAACCTCAGCTGGGATCCCTGAAGGGTACATTTTAATTGGCTGAAATAATGTTTCAAACAGAATTTAGAACAAAAATTAATTTCCTTTAGGGTACAGTATTCACTGTCAGCACAGCCCAGCCAGATTTAAGCATGCTAACAATGTTGCAGACCATGGCAGCCAATGGAATAAGCTATATTTTCTCATGGGGTCCACAGACTTGACATTGTTGTCTGTGCTAGTGGGGATGAAAGCTTAATTAAAGATTTAATCTGAACTCTGGCAAACGAAGTGCCTTTGGATTTGAACTACAGCAGATGTGCCTCAGACAAAGGTAGGGAAGGATAAACATCTTCAAGGGGCCCTAAAGCAGCATATTTTGCATGCCGTCAGCGCTGCCTTCGCTGAATACTGAGACTTTTTCATGAAAGTGTATGCAAAACAACACTAAAGGCTCAGTCTTGTTTGCGCATTGATATTATACATATTGCCTTGCATCTTGGAAAATCAGCTATTGTGCTGCCGCAGTCATAGTCCTTAGCCATTTATTTCCCATGGATGCATAATGAAGCAGAGGGTTAAGTCCAGCCCTATGTGAATAATCGCATCACTTTGGCAAGGCTGGCACAAAGAGGTGACCGTTACAGCTCCTTGTACAAACAGGCGTGCTGCGCTCTGCAGCGTGAGGGAAGCTCCCCTCGTTGGAATGCAAGGGTACTTCAGAGGATCCTCTTTTAATTTGCAGCTGAGTCTCTACAGTAGCCTTGTAAAGATTTTCATTAATCAAAATTTGCTGCTGCCCTCCCCAGGAGAGAAGAGAGATGAACACTCTGCAGTATCACAAGCAACTGTTGCAACCTGTAGGACCTCGATTTAACGTTGGCAAAAACTTGCCTAAATTCTGGAAGTCTAATTCTAAAGCCGTGATGTGGCTGTAGCAGGCATAGTGATAGATGAGTACAAAACCACCTCAGAAAGACTTTTGCACAAACTTATATGGGGAACACGTCATTACTGAGCTTGAAAGGTGCTGCATGGTAACCTCAAGATCTGCTTGAACCTTCAACCTGCAGCAACATGTAAAGATGTGAACCTAACTTGTAATGATTCAGGTATGGAAGCAGCTTAAGTGCAGCAGTACACAGCTCCATATGGGCTAATTTTACATGCTGCTTAGGCTGCAGAGCAGATGTTTCCTCCAGCAGTCTTCATTATGACCACATTACACCCCAGATCTCACCAGCACCTAGAATAACCCACATGGGAAAGATACAGGCGTCTCAGTGCCCTTCTCAAGTACTCAAGCTGTGACACAGTAATGTTTGCAGACAATGTAGTAATGCAGATTCAGTGCCTGTCTAGAGAGACGATAAAATAAAATATCAAATTGCTGAGAAAGGGAACAGCAACTTCGGTGCACTTCATCACTTGGGGATCAGTGGAAAAAAGGTTTATGATTGTGCAGTTAGAGTTGTTACGTTGCTTGCACACACATACTAAGGTTTGCTCAGAAAATCCTGGAATTCCTCTGCCTTTGAATGGTCGAGGTGGAATACTTAATATTTCACATTCCTTTATAAGAACATGGAAGAGAAATGTGGAGGTCTATCTGTAAGATAATATACATCACTAAAAAAAAATAACTTAAAGGGGTACTGGGCTGTAACCCAGATTTTAAAGTAATCTAAACTCCACTGGAAGCAGTGTAGTAGATGTATTTGGATAAAACAAAGTCGCAGAATATTTACCAATATTGTTTGACAATGACAAACATGCTAGGCATTTTTAGTTTTATACAATATGCTGTAATAACATTTTCATTTTGGAAAAATACTTTAAAACAGCTTTCTGGAATAAACTTTTTCCAGCTGAGTGCATTGTACAGCAACTATGGTCTGAAAGAAGAATAACTGTTCAAAGGATATTATATTAACTCTATTTTTTCCCAGACAAAACTGATTAATTTGCCTGCATTCCACAAAAAGCTGCAGTGATATTTTGTCCAAATAGTATTTTTAAGAACAGCCCCTGTATGAATATTTGGTACAAAGACAGGTGAACAAAGTTAACTATGTCAGCTCAAACGTCAGTATCTCAAAAACCTGAAGGCTGCATCAAGTCTCACACCTCATTGGTTGTCCTGGCAGAAAATGAAGGTTACAAAGGCACAGTAACTAAATCACATTTAAGAAAAAGTATCCCTGAAAGACTAGCTTTCTGTAACATTTTATTTATTTATATACATACTATGTAGCATCCATTTCAAATCAGTTTTTGTTATCAGTCTGTCGTCTCCATTTACAAGTACAAACACTCATCATAGAAGGAGAAAAATAATATATAAAAGAAATCTCACCATGTCCAGTATTAGTTGTATGAGCTCTGTCAGGGAGTTTCCTGTCAAGGGGAGCCTGTTCTTTCATTATGTTCCAGTCAGCATCACCTGCGCTTAGTGGCTTCCATCCGCAGAGGTCGGTCTCAAAATCACATATAGTGTAATTAGCTGTTTTAAAAACAGCAATAATAACAGATTATTAAGCTGAATTTAATGCAACAGTTTAATGCCAGAATTATGACTATTTTGTATTTGGATGGACAAGGAGTCTTAAAGAATTGCTGATATGTTTTACTGAAATCCAGATTTTTCAGATGGACAAAAAGTTCTAGAATACAGGTAACAGGTCGGACAGGCCCTTCTCTTCTTAATCAAACTGAGAACCATGAAGGAAACCACCTATAATAGAAAAACTTGTATCATATTAAACATGAGACCTGTACTTAGGCTGCTGATAGATTACAAGAGTAATATTATGTAATTTTAAAATATAATTGTTACTGGAAATTTAATTATGAATGTGTGGAGAAAAATGTGCTTTAGATATACTGAAAGTAAAAATTAATTAAGTTCCCACTTAATTTATTTTTGAAAATGAGATTTAAATTTATGAATTATTTAGGACTCCTAGAAATTTTTATTGCAAATTAAAAGACCATTTTCTCAGCTAGTACAGATTAGACCAACTTAAACTGTATAACAATTTCACACACTCTTTCATTTCTTGAGTGAAATTAATTATTTCGATAAGAAAGTAATATAATCTAAGAGTTTTCTTTCCTAGTCCAGAACAGCTCCACAAGGTGCTACACTTAACTCTTTGGGTCACTTATTGCAATTGTAAAAATTCCTTTTGACCTATATGTGGTGCTTTCCAGACTTCATGGCACATTTATCATATCAGCCTCAGACATAATTCTACACATTACTCCAATTTTCAGATTATACAAACCCAAAATTAAAAGCATCTTTGTTGATGGATCATGGTAATAAAGCTCCATAGTAAAGGTCTTTCTGGTATAAAGAAGTTATTTAAGCAGTTAAATTCTAAGGTACAAAATAAATCACTAATATTAACATCTCTTACCTGGATTCACTATATACATTAAAATTCAATGGAGCATGCTTTTCTGTTTAGTGTGATATATTAGTTAAACATGAAACTTGTTTAACTTATTTAATTACAGAATTCTCATGCTTTTGACAAGGTACCTTGTTAATTAGAATTCAATTCCTAATATATTAAGGTAGAATATGCAAATTGATACCCAAGACTAAGCTGTTTTGCTGTACGGTAATTAATACCATGTCTAGGCATTGTGCTCTCCTTAGCTAAGCAGTCTTGAGAGAACCAATGTGACACAATAAAGCAGACATTCTTTTCTTAAACATCTCTTTCCTTGGGACTCCCTAAAGCCTGTAAAAGTTCTTCTGCATGGCAAGCTGACTGCAGTGGCTGCATAGTAGTATCCAAAAAGACATCAATAAATGTCCCCATAGACACAAACAACTGACTCTGTTGTATACTAATCAACAAAAAATCTGTTTCTGGAAGGAAAATGTCAGTCCAAAGTTAAAATAATGGTTTAAATATGAAACACAAATCTATATGGTTCTAATTATTATTATTTTACAGCTCAATAAGGTATTTATCATGGGAAATTAAAAAAAAAAAATCTTTTAACTAAAGGTACTTAGGACCATAAGAAGTGTTGTTACTGCAAGATGAATAACAACAACTTTCACGTGCTGATGACACCAGATCTGTTGTCATTTAATGTGGCTCAATACCAGGCTCAGGGTTTTTCCCTGGCTGGTGAAAAGCTGACTGTTGAAGCTACATTTGGAAATCGAATACTAAAGGAATTGGCAAAGCAGCAAAGCTGTGATCAGATGGAGCCCATCACTGCCCTTGATAGTCAACAGGAAAGAGAGAAGTCTGGTAAAATCCTCATTTCTTACATTGGTAACCACTAGTACCATTTCTTCTGACACTATAAATTTAGAAAGAAATCTATAAACATCATCTTTTGGGTTGAATATACAAGCGGGGGTGGGGTGGGGAAGACATGCACACAATTCCAAATCAAATTGTTTTGCCTAGTCATTTTTTCAAACTGTATTCAGATCTGAATGCAGTTATAAAAGTAGGAAGAACATTCATAGTGTTGTGCTTTTGGGTTGTTTTTTTTTCTTTGGGTGGGGGTAGGGAAAATTTCAAAATGTGCCTCTGTTTACTAAGTGCAAACAGACCACACATTTTAGATGCTCCTATTTTTTTTTTTTTCATTGCACCTGTGTTTTTAAAATTACAAGCTCTATACAAACATGCAATTGTGCAGACACTGGGCCAGAGTTGCTTACCAAGCCTGAATGTTCCACCATAAGCAGTTTCTGGAAGTGATACTTCCTTTTTAAAAGCATAAATATGTTAGGGAATAGTTGGCTATAAATGTGAGGGAAACCCATTAGTCTGAGTTAATAGTTTGACTTAAATTTTATTTCTACTTAATTTTAGAAACTTAAGGAGGGCTTACATCCTTTTCTACTGCACCTCTTACCGTCACAGCTTACAGTTTTATTTCACTGAGAAGTTTTCACTGGATTCAAACTGCAGAAAGATTTTCCACATTCTAAAAGCAAAACCAGATAATTCTAATTTTTGGACATTCATCTATTTGTACTTCAGCTAAACAGAAAGGAAATTAGAAAAGAAACAACAACCTACACTCATTTTAGTAATGAGACAAATTTGAACAATAAACTTTCTTCTTTTTTTTTTTTTTTCATATGGTATATCAGTAGAGCTCAACTAGGCAATGAGTAAGTTATTACACCAGGTCTGCAAAAGCAATGACTCTGGGATGTAACCAAGAGAAAAAAAATGTTCCCCAAACACACCTCCTTGAATTTCAAAAAATAAGTAGACCTTACTAAAGCCATAAAATACACTGAAAAGAGTTTTCAGTTAATATGAATCATTTTTCCACATGTTTTTTTAAAAGAAAGAAACAGGAAACAAAGTACATGTTCCAAGAGCACCGGGAGGTTAAATAGAAATGTTTTTTTGTTTGACTGGCTTACTCTACTTATCCCAGGTCCTCTTGATCATCCTGAGCAAGGCTGAGTTACCGGCCAATTAACATTGCTAGCCTGCAACTGGATAAAGCCTTTTGATCCTACTCTGGCAGCTCAGTCAAATGAACAAAACTGGGAACACACAGCTTGTCTCTCCATCAGGTTGGTGTTTCCTTGAGTAATAATATTGAATGAGGAGGGCTGCTAACCTTGGTAAGTGTGGCAGCACCCAGCTCCTATGAAACTTGAGGTATAAACTATCCACATGATCAGTGTCAAAGCACCTCTGTGTGATTACTTTGTCATTAATATTTTGCCATTTCCGGCTAACATTTAATGTCATTTTGGGAAAGGGAAGGATTACGCACATACCTTCTTACGAACTACCCTTGCACATTCCCTACAAGTTTGTGATTAGTTTGTTGTTTTTTTTTTTTTATCTAGAATTTGCTAAAGGATTCATGGATAAAGATCACTGATGGCCATAGGTCATCTAGCCTGAACTTCTATACGTTATAAGTCAGTAGACATATCTCTCATAACACTCTTGTCCCTTAGGTGAGATGGGCTCATCTCCTTCTGGAACTACTTGGTTACCTTGGTTAGGGTTAAGACAATCTCATGTCAACCTCACATCTGCAGATTCTGTGATGCTACTTTGAGTAAACTTTTCTGGTGAAACACAAAGGCAATACTCTACAGTGTTCATAGGCAATAAAGTCTGTGAAAAGCATATGGGTGTAGCTTCTTTTTCTCGACATGTACATACAAAATTGATGGACAGATACTGACAATTCCAGACAATCAATGTGTCACAGGAAGCACATAAATGTGTATTAAAACAAATGGTTCAGACTAAAAATTGGTTTTTTTGACTTTAAAGTTGAATGGTAACAAAAGGATTTGCATATGTGTTCATCTGCTGTAGAAGGTTTCAAGGATTTGCAATGGTAAATTGCTATACTGTAAATGAAATGCAGTAAAAAGTACATGGCTTTAAAATTATACAAGTTTCCTTCATTCTATGTATTTTCTATTCATGAATTATACAAATCCTATGAAAGGCTGAGAATATTTAAACTAATACTAGAGACAAAAATTAAAACCAGAAGAGTTAAAGACAGGTGTTTCAAAGAAGCTTCTAATGAGGTTAAATGGAAAGTGATCTTTCAGGAACAGGTGTAGGATGTCCCACTCCGCAATAATTTTGAATCTCCATGAATGCTGAGGAGTAGGCAATTTCCAGAAACACCAGTGTATCCAGGTGTGATATCACTTGAAAATAGCAAGGGTTTCCTAGACTTCTTGCCGCTTGCTAGGATGGTTAGCTACTAAATAATTTGTGATGGTTTTATATGTATTGTGTATTTTACATATAAATAATGTATTATAAGTATAGTGCTTGAAATATTTGGGTTTTTTTGGCATGGCATTTAGTGCAAAATTTCCTTTATATTAGGTAGGTAATAAAGAAAAGACATCAGCATGAAAGGGGTCTTTTTAATCCTTCAAGTGCTCTAAGTACTGTATCCCACTTTCTCTGTTTCAAATACATTAACTAGGTTTTGGTAATTCAGTCACTGTGAAATAGGAAATTTAGAAATGATCTCAAATAAGTGGTGTCAAATAAGACATCGGGAAAATGTGTAATTTAATACCAGAAACATTAATTTTATTATTCATCACTTCATTAGATTAATTGATTTCAACAAAACTACTCAAATAAAGGTGGTTACTCATGCACATAAGTATTTCCTAGAAAAATTCCTAATTTTTCAAGACTTTTAAGTCTTGTATACTTAAATATGTATTTATATAAATGGGCAGAGATTAAACCAAAAGTTTAAGAAGAATTGTGAAACATATTTGTTCTTGTAATAAATTATACTATTCTAAGACCACTTATGTCAAGTTAACACGAACAAAGAGAAACATTATTTTTCCTTTCTCACTATAATGAAGTGAAGAAAATCCTCAAAGACGAGCGAAATCCTTCACACTGCTAAGCAACAGCTGTCTGCCTTTGTTTTCATTCAGTATGGAGATCCATCAGCTCTTTCAGTACATGAGAGTACTTAATCAAAGAAAACTACTAAGGATGTGTCCAAGGATAGATGCTAAAATATCTAAAAGAATATAGGCTAAAATATGCAAATTGTACCAGATAGGAGTTTTTACTGAAAATTGATGTGAATAAACATAGTGCACTTTAAATATCATGGAGTACAATTTCAAGATCGTGTGGCAAATATACGTAATGGGAGGAAAAGAACAAAGGGCAGAAATAAAGGATGATTTTTTGTTTAGGTCTCTTGCTCAAGACCACAGAAAGTGTCAGAAAGATGAATTTTCTAAGCCGACCAAACTGCTGAGGAGCTACCTTCTACCTGTAGGGTCCTCTTTCCTGAAAAAAAATGTGTGTGAAGTATCCAAGACAATATTAGCCATTTAAATGGGCCAACTTTAAAAACAGTTATTGTTGTTTTAAAGATAGCTTTTTTTTTATTTATTTATTTTCCTTCTTCTCAGTCAGTAGTCAGAGCAAGATGCAACTGCTATGGGTTACCTACATTTTAGAAAAACATCTTTTTTTTACCCTTTTTTGAGAGGACAAACACATTTTGTGCACTGCTCCAACAAAATTATATGTCTTCCACCTGCAAATGCCTCAGCACAATGTGAAGTACACAATCTCTATGTCTCAGGTTCACCCGAGCGTGATATTTTCTTTAAATTTAAATACACTATAAGTTAGCGGAGAAACAGTGCCATGTGGTAAACCAAAGTTAACTGTAGAAGCTGCAGCAGACAGTGGAGCACTAGGCAGAGCTATCAAATAGGATTTTGCACTGGCTTCACCTCAGTCCTTGCCCCAGCACCCCAATTCTGGAGATGCCACAAAGGGCAGTGCTGAGATCCCCAGGCCACTCTGATTTTTCTTTCTTTTACCCACTCTCCAGTTCTTTCTTTTGCCCACTCTTTCCGCACTAGCATGTGAAAGAAATATTCTCAAGAGAGAGTCCCACGGTGATCTTTCTTTGACTCTAAAATATTTAATATATCTAGGTTATTTGTTATAGACTTTAATGTTGGCTTAGATTCCACCTAGAGATAAAACAGTATAAACCTTCCTATTTAAAACATTCTTTCAACATTTGCCAACATTACTTGTTTCAGAAATGGCTTCTGAATAGTTATTTAAGAAATTGAAAAGATTAAAGATTCAGACTATGAGTTACAAAAAAAAAAAAAGCTCTTAGTCACAAATAGCTCCTAAAGTTTTCTCAAGAAATTCTAAAACAAAACATTATCAGTATTCTTCAACCTGCTGTCTTGAGTGACACACAAAATTTTAATTTGCACCTCCCAGCAGCTATATATATCATCACCAACAGCATAATAAGTGTAGAGTTTTCATCTGCCTCACACATTTAAGTGTTTCTATCACAGGCAAACATACATACAGATGTAGACTGTATAATATTCATTTTAGAACTGATAGGGTCTCTAAAGTTACTTCCACATGTAGATCTAAAATATTTTAGAATTATTATAGACATCTTCCAGTAACTTTAAGTCTTTTCTTTTACTTTTGACTATACAGCAGAAACTGTGGCTTCTAAGCAAAGTTACCTTCAACTGAAAATAACGTGAGCAATATGTAACTCCTGAACTACAGCCAGATTGTATTACCATGCAAATATCATGTCACATAACACATTTTCTGACAAAAACTCACAGACAGTCTAAACTATGAAAGTGTTCAAACAACAAATCCCAATGCAGACTTCAGTCCCTCTCAAATCAGGGAAGTAGAGGTTATAAATATTGTATGTAGGTGATATAAATTTAAGCAAAAAAAAATGTGCAAATGTTGCATTACTGCAGGTACTTTAAAAATTACTCTCTGAATCTAAAACATATTGCTAAGGCCAGACAGAGAAATAGAAAGTGACAGGAAGAAGAAAAATGCATAACAAAATGTTATGAACACTGTCACTAACCCGTACATCGTTAAATATTCTGGGTAAAATAAACCATATAAATAATAAATAAGTTTTCTACCCGTTCGGTGTATGGATCTGTTTAGGTTTCACAATACTTTTCAGCAGTGTCCTTCTAAAGGCATGCACTTACAGCAGGCTGCTGGGTCCTCATCGCTGCCATCAGAACAATCTGGGTGAGAGTCGCAGGCTGATCCAGGCTCTGTGGACCCCCCATCAGTGCAGATGAATTCTTCTAAGGAGCAGACGTCTGGTGGTCCAGATGGTGTAGTGTCCGAGAGCTGGATGCTATTCAGACAGATGAAACTTGTCCTGCTCTGGAGTGTTCCTTTAAACATAAGCTATGGATTGTTACAGTTAAAACATTTGCATTAACAGACAACAAAGATAAATTGATTTTATTTACATAAAACAGCAATGTTCTACATGTAAAAAGCACTGCATACTTTCCATTACAAAACCATGAAAAATTTCAAATCAGGAGCTGAAATTTTGTATAACTACCTCTGTTTAAAATTGATTAAAATTTTCAGCTGAAACGGTTTGACAATTTCCAAGAATGAAGTTAAGTAAAAGTCTATTCTAAAGAAAAAAATCCTGATCTCATAACCACTCAGCTAAAAAGTTGCAGTGCCCCTGTACTTTAGAAGAGTGACTTGAAATGCAATATCCTAAAGACTCCATCTTCTGCTCTGAAGTATCTTCAGAACCTCATTTTGCAGATACCCAAGAGAAAAAATCTTGGTTACACTCACAGGTGAATAAAATGGCTTATAGACTGTCCTCAGACACCCATTGCAAAAGCATAGCTTAACAACTAGTATCTCTTTCACCCCTTAAGGTGGTTACATCAAGTCTATATAGTGGGCTTGATCCCTCTCTGTTGGTAACCCTTGAAATGTTCCAGGCCCTGTCTGGCAGATGGCCAGTTTGCTTGAGTCAACACCTTGCTAGGGACCATGCTAATGTTTTAATTTTGTGGACCATCATATGCTAATCTTGGGCCTGTTCTCTGGCCTTGCTTATTTTACTGCTATTGGCATAAACACAGAGATTCAAGGAGCATTTATCTCTCTGACAGGGTTTTCTTTCACTGACCAGATTTTACATAAGCTGATTTAGGGCAATGAAGTTTCAGAAGAATGTCTCTTGCTCCTGGCCACTGTGGAGCCCAGCTCTACTGGATCTCAAAGCAAGGAGATTACACCACTTGTGCTTTCCAAGTTTCTTTCACTTAAGATAGAAGAGCAAGCAGGAGGAAGCAAGCTTGGACTCATTAAAAAGATTAAGAGTGCAATGAAAGACAGCACTGAGAAACAAGAACAGGAGTTAGAGGTAAAAATAAAAAACAGAGTTGTGGGTTTTGACAGGCTGGGACACGGCCAGAGTGCAAGTCTCAGAAAGCAGTCATGTGCAAGAGGCAGAAAATACAGTGGAAGGAAAGCTGGACTAGAGCATCCAACAAAACAGAAGGGAACTAGAACAGACATGATTCAGGGCATAAGCAGAATGATCTAACACACTCCCTGAAGCCTGGCAATTGGAGTGAAATCTCAAGAGGCATTTTTCTTTCTAAGAAATAAGAATGATACATGTCATTATCTTCCACTAGAGACAATTTCTTCAAAATGACAAAGGCCTTGTAATACTATCCATTTTCAGCCAGTTCAAACAGCAGAATGCTATACTGAAAACATTGCATAGTCACATAATTAAAGATAGTGTCTTTCCTTCCCTAAGCACAAGTGATCCTTGCCGTCTTTGTACAAGAATGCATAGTTTTGGCTTTCTACAAATACACAGACAACCTTAGCATCCTTTTGTTTACTTATTTTAAAATACTATATATAGTCTTACTACACACCTCTTTGTTATTCATGTTTGTCCTTGTGGGAAAAGGAGACACAGGCAACAACAGGTCCTTATAACCTACTAGCTTGCTGAAATGCCTTAATTCTAATATATATCAAAATGTCAGTTCCTACAGTGAGCTTAGTCTTTGTTCTTTCACAGAGATTATATTTTCAGGTGATTTTTGAGATGGTAAAATACTATAGTTATTTACAGAATTACAAAAAAATACATGTAAATGTAAAATTACATAAAATAGAAACTTGTAAATTAATTTAAGAATTACGTAGTAGCAAGTTTGTGTTCTTCTCTATGCCTGAAAACTCAAGAGGAAGATACTATTTCACAATTACTAGTTGCATTATTTCACTAAAATCCCACAAATATCATTCACATCATCTCACTTAATAGCATTTGTATTTAAATGGATTGGTTGCACCTGAGATGAGTGACACCTGAGATGAACTCAGATGACTAACTAAAATATGGTGAGATTTGTATTAATTTTCTTGCATGTTATTAAAGGCCACCAGCTTCAACATATATTATGTTTGTGTAGATGTTTTGTTGGGATATAACCAGAGTGTTACTCACATTGAAGAAATGAAGAAGACCCAGACCTTCAGGATACATGTAATTCTAACAAATTTTCAAGTTTCCTAGAAGCTTTATAAACAATAAGGTAAAACTTCTTCAAAAATTGAACACATGCATTTTTCATTCATACCTTTAGTTTTTCTAGCCCTGTTGGTAGCTGTACATTGACTTTAATCTTTTCCTTCTTAGTCATGATGTTTGTTTCCCACAAGACATGTTCCTCCTGTAAAATGTAGTATACAATGTTACAAAGCTAATTTTTGTTCCTCTATTAATTATCAAGGCCATTTTTTATCCTTGATCTTTTCATATCCCAGCCAAATGTCCACTATATACAAAGTTGCTTTATGTGAGGAAATATTGCTTCACATATTCATTTGCAATCTTTGCACTGATTTCTGTGGGAGAGAGGAGAAACAAGATATGTTTACTGTGATTAAACGGGTTAATAATATAATTATCAGGAGTTGGGTTGGTAAAATTAAAGTGAATTAATATGTAAATCAAGCTATGTTATTGCTGAATTCAACAGTATGTTTCCATGGTGCTCTCTACATTAGTTTCTTTTTTTCATAAATAACTGCTTTTATTATGTTGTGTTATAATTACATTTAGTTTTCTTAGAAATGAAATTAGGATCTGTCAAAATTACCTATTCAACTGTGCTATAAACTTTTTCTTTTTAAAAAAAAATTCTGTAAAGCAAGCAGGCAAACTAATACGTAACAAGTCCTAGTCATGTTCTGAGCTACCTCAATCCTCATTTTCACCCCACCTCCTGAGGATAACAATGAGAGTAGTAATAATAATATTGTAAAGCTCCCTTTATGCAAGCATTCTAAGCCCTTTTGATTTAATAATCTGACAAAACCAGCTCATGCTGCTTCTGCTTCTGGTCATGGACCTAACTGGAACATGCTGAGGCCAATACAAAGAAAAGAAATTTAGCATTTTAACAGGCTGCCAAAGGAAGTGGTGGAGTCACCATCCCTGGAGGTCTTCAAAAAACGTGTAGATGTGGCACTTCAGGATACGGTTTAGGTTATGTTATGCTGACAGTTGGACTTGCGGGTCTTTTCCAACCTTAAAGATTCTATGATTCTATGTGAACTTCATATCCCTAAATAAAATATTTTTAGGAATCAGCTCCAAAACAGAGTAAAACCAGAAAGACACAAAAAAATACAGGAACAGACTTACCATTACAAGTATCAATAATGAAACCCATTTTAGGTACTGTGCAAAGTACCATTCATACCTTTTCATACAATCATAGAATAAAATCATAGAACAGTTTGGGTTCGAAGGGACCTTCAAAGGTCATCTAGTCCAACCCCCCTGCAAAGAGCACGGAATCTTCAACCAGATCAGGTTGCTCAGAGCCCCCTCCAGCCCTGGCCTTGAATGTTTCCACGTATCTATCACTTCTCTGGGCAACCTGTTCCCGTGTTCCACCACTCTCATTGTAAAAAAAATTTCTTCTTTATCTCCAGTCTGAATCTACCTCCTTCTTGTTTAAAACCATTATTTCTTGTCCTCTCACAACAGGCCCTTTTTTTCACAAAGAATATTAGAGAATTAGTGGCAGTTCAGAAAAAGATGCAAAGCAGGATAAGAGAAATTGAAAGTGTCTTATTTGGAGAGAAATTGAAAAGATAAAAACATGTTATCTTACAGGAGATGAATAAAAGGGGATATGATAGGTACGTGAAATGTTGTCAATACAATAGACAAGGTTAGTTACCTTTCTTCCTATCTTGCAACATAAAAAGGAGGAGGAAGATGCCATCTACTGCTTGAATAAACTGAGAGGTCTGAGCCAGCAGAACACCATTGATATGATTAGTGATGAGTAGCCAATTATTTACGCTCTTTTCCTGCCAAGGTTTCAACTGTTATGACATATTAACAAAGCAGGAAGACTAAATCTCTATTGAACATGTGTTTGAAGACCAGTTTTGGAAAACTGCAAGACAGAGTCAAGCCTAATTCCAAACACTAAATGACATAAAAGACCATATGAACCACATGACCACTTGATTTCAGAAATAAAAGTCAGCTGTGTGTTTCCACATCAGAATGAGATATAAGTATTTGTCAACTTATTCATTTGATAGATATTCAGCAAAAGTCTTTCAATGTTGAGGACACTTCATTCTGCATAAAACTTGCTTAATTTTGCTGAGTAATTCAGCTTCCAAAAAAAATCCGTTAATGTTATTAATCTACAATAGCCACATATAAGACACAGAAAAGGATGATGTACTAGGAACCATGTTGCATAAAACTATAGCTTGTAGTTAAATGTCTGCTTTTAGAAACACTTCAGTTAATGTATTCCCCCACACATTCATATACGAACCCTCCAAACACATTTGTATACCTCATGGGAATACTTGCATTTGCTGTTTATTTGATTGGATGCATCTGGATACTATAATTTTGTTCGCATTCAATGAACAGCTTAGATACCCATTCCCATGACCATCTTTCTCTCAAATTTAATTTAATAAAAACAGCTTGTAGCAGTAAACTTGGGTTTTCTCTGCATTTGCCAGTATCCAGACCTTCTAGGGCTAATTTTTACACTGAAAGCTGTAAATCACTTCAAATGCAACAACTTTTTAAACTTGGTGCTGTTTCATGCAACAGATATTACCCCATGATTTTATATTATTTCCTTTCCTTACAATATTTTCTTTGTAGTATTCATCCTGCTTGTCAGATTCTTCCATTTCTTTAGGAAAAATGGGGCAACCCCTCTAGCACATCCCTTACATCTCTGGCCTTCTTTTAAAATGTTGAATCTATTGCTTTTCCAGTACTTTCCCTCAAGATTTATTTTGGTAATGCAGAGGAGCAGTTGCTCCAAATGCCTTCACTGTATTCACCTTATTGTGATATATTACTATCTATAAATGATTCTTTATAAAGCAAAAATGGGCAGGATTTTTTTCTTTTTCCTGCTTTTTTCTTTTTCTTTTTTTTTTTTTTTTTGAGACCATGCTACTCAGATTTGAAGGATGGATGGAAGAGACAATCATGACTTTTTCTTATGAACTCAATTTATAAAATACAACTTTAAAAAAAATTATATTTGACATTTCTCTACAGATGCATTCACTGCTGTGCAATTGCACTCATCATTTTGTCCCTGCTTATCTGATTTCCAAAAGTAATTTAGAACAAATGCTTATTTGTTCCCTCACAATGATTAATGGATCACCTTTAACTTCTGCTGAGAAATGTACTTGCATGGCTGTTGCAATTGTTGCTAAACACAGAAAATCAAGTGCATTAAGGTAAAAATATGCTTGCATATAGAAACATCAGCTGAACTTTTTAAAATTGTTTTATTTCCATCTATTTTGTAAAGCAAACAAGATGTAAAGTTTAAGAAGATAAAAGGAAGAAGTATAAGCTCATTACTTAACAGGACAAATGAGCAAGTAATGAATGGCAAGTAGTAGACTGAAGTCAACATTACCTTCTTTGGTTTCAGTTTTAACAGAAAAGTTTAACATTTATCAGACTGTTAATAGATAGTTAATATTGTTAATATTTTAAGTTAGTAAGACAGTTAATATTGCCAAATGTGAAAGCAAACATGACCAGAATAGAAGAATAATATTAGAAATATATATAAGCAAGTAGTAGTGGAACTAGAAGGGAATCAAGAAGTTTTAAGTAAAGGCTACATGATGGAAAGAATATCTTACTGCCAGCAACTGACTGAGAACATGATGAGAATGTATGAGAAACAAGAGAATTGGGAGAATGAAGGATACGTCTTATAGTTAAGGGAAAAATACATACTATGCAATTATAGCAAATCAGCTGAAAGTTGACAACTCATAAGACACTAGAAAAAATTGCTAACAATAATCTTGTAAGCAGCTAGAGAATTAGAAAGTAAGAAACCTACATTAGCTGCTTTTAATAAGGAGCAAGTCACATTCAGCAAGAGTAATCTTTTTTTTTTTTTTCCATGGTAAAGAGACTCAAAAGACTAGAAATTACATTATTAAGGCTTTTAAAATAATCTTGTAAGACCTTCTTTAAGTAGTTGAGGAGACTTGGTGCTGATGGAATTACTGCAAGATAGGTGTGCAAATGAGTGTACAAATAGGAGTGTGACATTTTTTAAAAGAGGAGCTGTCAATAGTTTTCTATCAAACTAAGATAAAATGATAATAGGGCTTTTCATAGGTCTGTTCCAGGGTCTAATATAATTATAGTGCTGACTAACTGTTTGGATATTAGAATGAAAAATAATTGTTTTAAAAATGTGGATATCACTAAATCGGGCTGAATTACAAGCACTCTGAAGGATATCATCAGAATTTAAAACCATCTCAGTATGCAAAAACCAGTTTCAAACCAATGACATGAAGTTAGGAAAGAAAAATCAAATTATCAAATGCAGTAGCATTGAATTAAGAGCAGCATTTGCTAAGCCAGCAACAAAAAAAAAACAGAAGGAGAAGTTCTGTAGATTGTCATGGACTGCAAGTTAAATATCAGTCAACAACAAATTACTGTTGACAAAGAGGGTCCATTTTCCCTGTCCTTCTTCACACTCAAGAGCAGTTTAAATTCCCTGTCTTCCAATTGATGTAATAATGTCTGTATTGGAAAATACATTTACTCATCCTTGGCCTCTCTGTTGAAAGGGTGAGTAAGGCTAGGGATAGTTTTGCAACACCTGTGGTGCTTTTCGCCTAAAAACTGTACTGACAATTGTGCGTTAAATGTAATCCAGTCTCTGTTTGCATCAGGCCTCTTGGTACTGGGACATAGCAAAAGTTATTCAGAGATAAAAGGTTCTGACCATTAAAAATAGTTAAAGATGGTGCAGGGAAAATGCATGGTACTGGATTGTACAATTGACAGGTTATTTTGAATGACAGCCCTCAGGACAGCAGTTTTGTCTTCTAGGGTCAGACTCAGCACTTGGCTCTTGCTTCTGTTTCTCAGTATTTGGTTAGTTTTGAAGATGTATTTATTTTTCATAAACAAAGGAATGATTTGGTAGCAAATGTGTAAAAGCTATCCCTGCCTTCACTTCAGTTTAAGAAGTCTTAAATATGAATCTAGGGGGTGTTGTTTTTGAAGCTACCATCAGAAGCTTATGTTTCTGAAGGTTTTACTGGCAAATTTTGCAGCATGAGTAACTCATACCAACAGTAAATAAGTCTATGTGCAATAAATTCACTTCTGACTCAAGGAGAAATTCAATAACTAAAACATCAAAGGGCTAAGAGAATCTGTGGAAACAGAATAGACTGAACAGATGTAATAACTGACAAAAACATTCATCTGAATGTATAGAACTGATCAACAGTTAATTTCATTTAGGCTCCCAATTCTATGGAAACTCAAATGCTAGATTTGTCGTGGTTTTGGCTCACGTGATTTGCTCTATTTTCAGGGAGAGAAAATTCTTAAATCGGATCCATTGATGCTACTTAGGTGAAAAAAAAGAAATCAGTATTCCTGTTCTGTCTCAACGTTGTTGTGGGCATCATACCTGGGAATTTATTGGCAAATACTACAGCACTAATCTCCATGCATTCTGACTGGAACACTGATTATGTTACAATTCCCTGATACAATAATGGGTCACAGAAAAATACAACTATTCTCTTCTATAAATGAAAAAATGAGTAAGAGCATGGAGTTGTTTTCATCAATATTTGAAGACACAATGGGAAAGAAATAAGCCATTTCCTATATTTAGGCCCCTTGGTAATGTTACACTTCAGAGTTTTTTTCATCTTATCTTTGTGAATGAAGTTGATCTGTCTTTTTAAGTACTTGTGTTGTTGGGTGAAAATAATTCAACTCCATTATTAGGATATGAGAGCCACTAATTTAATGATACCAGCTGTACTGCTCTTGCTTTCATTAAGTAGCAGTACAACAGCACCAATACTAAGTTATTAAACAAGACTTTCAAAGGGGAACATTCTAACAGCAGAATGCCTTCACAAGACAAAGGAGCTAAGAAAGATGGAAATAGTTATCACTGTTCAACTGGTATTTGTGCTTCGGTTTGACATGGCTATTTTATCTACTGATAAGTAGAACAGGAAGATTATTGCTCTAAAACATGGGCAAAGCAAATCGGGTGGCTAAGCAAGAGCTTTCCAGACATCCTGAGCCAGTAACTTCCCTTTTTTCTGTGTCTCCATAGAGAAAAGCACTTATTTTCCCATGTCCAGAATGGGAAGAAGGCTAGAAAAGCTGTTACTATACATTTTTCCCCTTAAATATCTAAATTATTAAATTCTGTAACAGCTGGGGTTTGCCCTTGAAGTCTTACTGCAGAACATTCACCCATCAAATTATTTTTTAGCTGAGATGGCAAATACCCAGGTTTTATAATTGCATAGATCAGTGGAACGATACCAAGTCACTGTTTTGCAAACTAACTTAGGGGGTAGGCATGTGCTAGCAAGCATGCTTCCTTGCATTTTGGCTGGTAACACCTGGGCTGCCATATCTTTGCCCTTTAAAAATGAATGCATGTTTCTTCTTACCTGATTAGTAAACAGTACCACCTTGAGAACGCTGCTATGTGCCATGGAGTAATGAAACTGAAAATGGCAGTTCTTGCTGGAGCAATGACACATGGAGCTGTTAAGATAAGCACTTTTGTGTAACGCATTGTCATTAGCTTCTAACCACTCAAAATGGCCTGAAAAATAATAATAAAAAAAAAGGTGCACTTTTTCACAAAACATGTATTTTTTTCCTTAGTCAATGAAAATAAGGACTATTTTCCCATAATTAAACAATGGACCCATTCCTGCCACAATGAAATCTGATTGTCATGCTCCTGATGTGACTTGCATGTTATCTAAGTGTTTCCTATTTAAAAGATATTTATCTATCTCCATTTGACACACAGATAGCCCCAGAAACCAAGGATTACCTCAGTGATTAGTATCTTGAAGTTGTTACTTTGCATGGTAAAAGCTGTAGGAAGTCCTGCATTCAGTTCAGCCTCCTTAACATTTCCGGCCATGCAATATCTAATCGCAAATATATTTGGAAACTGGGCTTTTTTCGTTCTTCTACTATGGTTCCCAGGAAACGCATTTTTTTACGGTAATACTTCTGTAGACTTTCCAAAATTAAAAAAAAAAAAAAAAAGGAGGGGGAAGAGGAGCTTTCCATCTGACTGCTACGGGAGGCAGTAGCACCTCCACCATGTAATCAAGGGCTTTACTTCTCAGCCAGAATTTCTGCAGCAAGATGTTGGAAGCATATTGTCTTTCCATCTGAAGCAGAAAAGCAATTTGTGCTCTTCTTGACCTACTGCCCCTTGTAAAGGCATTCCTGCAGAGATCTAAAAGAGTATTCCGTCCCCTCAACAGTTTCTTATTTGTCAGAAAGAAAAAGGCTAAATGCTTTTTATTAAGTATATCAGGTGTTTTTTCCCCCTCCTGAGTCACTGAATATTTTGCTGCCTTCTGAAGCAGCTATTAAAATAATAAACAAGGACTGATCAGAGGTCTTAAGTACACTGTTTATGTGTTCATGTCTCTAAATACAACTTATCTCAAAAGCAGGTGTTACATGATTTATTTCCGTTGAAGGGATAACATGCCATTTCACAACGAAAACATTCAATTTTTATAAGGGATCACAGTCTTTTCCTTCTGTTGCCAGTTCACTCTGTATTATGCAGCATTTTACATTGAAATACGTGGTTGCTATTTCAGTGGAACTAGGTTTGCAATTTCATGCCACAGCAGCTAACCTCGATGTAAGGAAACATTACAGATTTAACCCAGGATTCTTTTTGTCAGAGATCAACAAAACATCTACACTTCTATGGCTACTGCCTTGTGCAGAGGAGAAATATGCATGAACATTAGAATGTACTCTACCTGTTCTTTATCTAACTTCAGAATTCTCTAATGCCATTATAAAACCAATCAAATTTATTTTATGAGCCTAATCACAATGAACATTCCTTTCACTCTTTCGATTTAAGTTCCTGAATCTTTAAAAACAGGGGAAAGTGGAGCTGACATGACTTTCAGATAAGAAAGCAAGTGAAAAGCACTAGATAAACAAAAGTTCTCTGAAACATTCAGAATGGTCATGTCCCCCCAAGGGATACTGAATGTTCTCCAGGGAATATATTTTATGCAAGTATTGTGAATGCTTCTGACACAAATTGAGGCCTGCTTTCAGAAATGAAGACTACAGAAATTTCTATCCTGAAAATACTGATTTTTTAAATTATTATTTTCCCCTCTTCTCTTTAGAGTGTAAAAGTAGAACCATGTCAGGAAATAAACTGCTAATCTGCTTATTTGCTTCCCATCTTCCAGGGATTTTTTTTATCATTATTACCTTTAGCCAACATCTATCGAGTAGCTTTCTAAAAATTAACAGTATTAGGAATGTTTTTTTTTTCATTTGTTGCAAACTTTGCCGCTTTTCTCTAAGGTCTGCATTTCTCTCAGTCCAATACACTGCATAACATATTACTGTGTTTATACTCTGACCTTGTTTACTTCTTCTTCTCTTGAATTTTCATGAATTTATGTTTCTGAAATCCCAAACTTTGCCATGTTTTTAGAAGTAGAAAAGCCACTTCACTTCTGCCAATGGGCTAGGAGGGTTATTGAGTCAGGGAGATGTGTATGTTTCTGGCAAGAGATGCTGGGATCATTGCCAGGACAAAGAGTGTAGACTTTAATATCTTTCTATAAAGCTTTTTCTTTTGTCCACATGACTACTTAGTCAGATTTTAGATAGACAGTCTTGTTTCTTTCATTTTTGAAGAAAAAAATCTGTCTGTCATAAGCAAAATCTTGGAGTCCTGCAGGAAGATCAGCCACTGACATCAATGGAGTCCAGCTAGAAGCAAAGCTTACAACTTGCTGCTGAGTGTACCAGTCTTTTCCTAGAGCTGGGATGGGCTAGTGAACCTCTTTGTATCCTGCTACACTAAAAACTCAAAGCCTATGAACATTTAGCTGCTTGGCTCCATCTTAACCATTTTCTGACTCAAATCTTTTGCGACTCCTTCTGCTTTAATTCATGGGTTTTTATTTCACAAAGTACATGACTTTGAATCTGTGCCATAAGTTTTAGAGTAACAACTGAGCCTTCAGTTAAAACTGAGCCTCAGAATGGGACCTTTTCTTTTCTGGCGAGTTCTCTTCCCCAGTAGAGAACTGTTCAGTCTCTGAACTAGTCCCCTGCAGCTTTCCCACTCAGTCATTCTGAAGAAAGAAGAAGTCAGATCTGAATTGCTATTGCTTCTACTGTTTGGAGGTGAATTTTCATGGACTCACAAGGCATGGATGAAATCTTGGGGAAAAAAAGAAAAAAAAAGAGTAATGTGATAGAATCATATAATCTAATGATTTGGCTGGTTTTTCATGTTTAAACTTGAGGGATTTTTATAACGTGTTCTTTGAAACATTGGGTTTAAAATCCATGGTGCTTCCTTTGATTTCTTTTAGCATCTCATAATCTTTGTTTTTATTACGCAGAGAACTGGTTTCATTAGTTTCTTATTTAAGAATTGTTACCCCAAATGTAGGAAACTAGATTAATCCAATGTAAGAAGAATGAACTATGGAAAATACATAGCATGCTGGAAATATCAAAAAAGAAAAAAAAAACCACCACCACCAATGTATTTTCTGAACAGTGTTGCAGAGTAATGTAAAACCTCTGTAAGAACTTCTGACACTAGAGAAATTAAGAGGAAAAGTTATAGAAAAAGTGCCTACAAAACAACATTAGAGAAAAGAAGCAATAAAAGAACAAAGAAAAAAAGTCCACCAAGGACAGAAGGTATTTTAATAAATTTAGGGATACCAGGAAAGGAGGATTATTCAAAGTCTATAAGCAATCCTTTCTTTATAAATATTATTGTCTAGATCTCTACTTTATGATTTATTTTCTTACCCATCTTCTATTTATAGTAGTGAAAGCCTTGATCAAAATCAGAAACTAAAGTTTAGTCAAGCTCTATTTGCATAGCAACTTTGAGCCCTCAAGCATGACATTTTTTGCAGATTGCATACCTTTTCTTTAGTTTTCAGAATTTTATTTAATATTCATTGTCCTCATTTAAGCCTCAAGAAATCTGCATGAGTAGAAATACTGAATGTATTGAGAGGTGAGCAATCATAATTCAGATTTCTCAATACTTTTCAATGTTAATGATGAATTAAATTTTGCATGTTGTTTTGACATTTATTTCTTCTCAGTTCTTTTTTCCTTTGTGACATGGAAGCACAGGGAATTTCCCTGTTATGTTGTGTTATATGTTCAGCCTCCTCAGCTATTTGTGCATATTTATACAATAATCTCCAAGCAACTATACAACAGACATTTCAAAATGTTTTCTGTTTCAGTAGACATTGCTTGTGACCTGGTCCTGTAAAAGCCACTTACAGAATTTCAGCATTTTTTTTTCTGTTGTCACAATATTGCTATAAAAGAGAAACCCCTACCCATAACTAGCCCTTGAGGTATTATGTTAAGGAATGGCACTGATACAGCACCTTTCAGGGAGGTGTTTAAAATAAAATCAAATGAAGTCTCATTTTTGTTAGATATCCTTGTGGAAATTGAAAGGTGGTGTGACTTTTTTTATTATTTCATTCTTTCTTTCTTTCTTTCTTTTTTAAAGATGAGGAAAAAAAAATCTGCTTTACTAGTCTGTATGCTCTGTTGTACACAAATGTTAATATGCAAAAATTCACCTTAACAGAGTGCATACACTCAAGCAGTTCTCCTTGCTATTCCACTATAACTTGATTTATAGTTACTAGAGTGTGTTGAAATGCAAGCTAAAACGTATTTTTAAAATCTTTCTAAAACGCAAATAATATCTAAGCATTTATTCTGCTGCTATCAATGGGTTGTACTCCATTTCTGTGGGCACAAAGTTCAAGTAGTAATCTCCACGCTATCAGTTCTTCAAAACTACATCACAAATTACGCTATTACAACCAGTGCTACTTAACTCCTTAGAAGGCTGTCTACACAGAGAAGCCAAACACTCAGCTGGCAAGACAATTCCACTTTACATTACAATACTTAGATATTTATACCCATTAAGCTTTCAAAAAACTTTTCCATAAACCCAAAGACAGACACCACACGGTGACTTCAAAAACAAGTGGTGCTCTTTACTTCTGAAAATTGTAACTGGGTTAACTTCATTGTTTTTAAGAGTAATAAACTATTTTCTATAATAAATGCTTCTCTACAACTCCCCTAATTACAGGTTTAAGTAAGAGAATCTCCACAAGTAAAACTATCAAGTATCAAATCCAAAATGAAACAGAAAAAACACACACAAGCGCTGTGGGGTTAAATGGATTCAATTTAATTTCAATGAACTGTTGCATAGATCTCATACAAAGAACTAACTGGAGAAGAAAAAAATCAATTATTAATTTAAAATCTTTCATGTTTTACCAGTGCATGTGTTCACATCACCCTTACTAAACAGTCAAAGCAAAAGATAATTTAAGGACAAGATACATACAACTACTTTTCATGGTTTTGTTCTGTTTCTACATCACTATGGGTCATCACTATGTCCTAAAAAGCATCATATTCTTCATGACAGCCAGTAATTGTACATTAATTTAAATTTCCCACCTTCAGTACTGTTGCTCCCATCTTTCAGGAAGGAACAGGAGGCAATCTTGTGCCCAGCTTGCAGTCTTGCCCACACAGCAGGCTCAGTCGGCTGATCTGAATGCCACTCACACACATCAAGCTCAAAAGTGGAAGTCTGCAGTGCTAAAAGACAAAGGAAAACAATTACTCAACTTCTTAAGAAGTCATTATTTATGAGACTACTTAACATTGCTGCCTCCGGTTACTTCAAAAGTGTTGTGTATCACTGAGTGCTGTCTAGTATTTCAGGCTGCCATCTTTAATGATATCATTTTAAAAAAAATCATTCCATGAAGATGGATGCTTCTTTCAGAGCAATGAAGTGCTACTTATGTCAGCCAGTCATTGCAACCTTCATCAGTTCACTTCTGCAGAGAGAGTTGCCAGCAAACAAAAAAAAATGACATGTCATAACAAGAAATACCTATTTACTTTTCTAGATAATAGCTACAGAAAATAACTTCTAACTGAGAGGTTAAACTCAGCAGCATCTCCATAACAGTTGCAATACAATGCTTCTTTTTAGAACCAAAATGTTTCTGAATACATCACCATATATTTTCAATAACTTTTTAAGGGCAAATCATGCCTGACTCCTCTAGTGGCCTACGATGGAGTAACTGCATTAATGGACAAGGGAAGGGCTATACATGCTATGGAGTTCTATAAGGCCTTTAGTACAGTCCCCTACAACATTCTTACTTCTATATTGCAGAGATATGGGTTTGAAGGAATTGGCTGGATGACCAAAGAGTTACAGTCAATTGATCAATGTCCATTGGGAAATCAGTAATGAGTAGTATCCCTCATTAATTTTAATTAAGTGGTCTGTATGGGGACCAATGCTATTAAATATCTTCATTATGGTGTAGATAGTGGGTTTCACTGTACCTTCAGCAGGTTTGCAGCTGACACCAAGTTGAGTGGTGTAGTTGATACGCTGGAGGGAAGGGATGCCATCCAGTAGGACCTTGACAGGTTTGAGGAGTGGGCCCATGTAAACTAAACCTCGTGAAGTCTGATAAGGTCAAGTTCAAGATCTCGCATCTGAGTCAGGGCAGACTGAAGGATTAACTGATAGAGAACAGCCCTACAGAGAAGGACTTAAGGCTACTGGTGGATGAAGTGTTAGACACGAGCTGGCAATGTACACTCACGGCCCAGAAAGCTAAACACATCCTAGACTGCATAAAAAGAAGTGTGGCCAGTGGGTCAATGGAGGTGATTCTGCCCCTCTACTCCACTCATGAGACCCCACCTGGAGGATTGTGTCCAGCTCTGAAGTCCCTGGCATAAGAAAGACATGGATCTATTAAAGTGGGTCCAGAGGAGTACCACAAAAACGATCAGCAGGCTGGAGCGCCTCTCCTATGAAGAAAGGCTGAGAGAGTTGGAGTTGCTCAGCCTGGAGAAAAGAAGGCTCCGGGGGGACCTTGCAGCCTTTCGATACTTAAAGGAGGCTTATAAGAAAGATGGAGAGACACATTCTACGAAGACTTGTAGTGACAGGACAAGGGGCAATGGTTTTAAACTGAAAGAGAGAAGATTGAGAGTGCATATAAGGAAGATACTTTTTATGATGATGGTGGTGAGACTTTAGAACAAGTTGCCAAGAGAAGTTGTGGATGCCCTATCATGGGAAGTATTCAAGCTCAGGATGGATGGGGCTTTGAGCAACCTGGTCTGGTGCAATATGTCCCTGCCCATGTCAGTGGGGTTGGACTGGATGATCTTTAAATGTGCCTTCCAATGCAAACCATTCTACGAGTCTATGAATCCATGAAGTAGGAGATGCCAGAATATAACTGCAAAATTTTGCTTAATTAATAATGGCTACAGAAAGAAAGTAATGATTTTAAGCAGGATTGCACTACAATAATGGAACATTTCTTAATGTTATTGCAGGGGAAGGCAACCTTCCAGTTAAGACAGATTCTTAAATAGCAGTCAGGGTATCTCAGAGAAAACATAGATTCCCAACTGTGCAGAGGAAACAATTTTGTGTCAGTGCACATAGACATTACTGTCCACTACATCTCATAGTTATTGTATTCCTCACATTACTGACATCTCAGTTAAATATCCTGTCCAGCTGATGCTACAAACCTCTAATTTCTTCCTTGTTCCAGTGTGGCATAAACACGTGTGCTTTTTTCAAACCATGTGTATTAAGTGAGAAGGCACTCTGGAAAACTTATTTCCCATGGAATATGAGAAATTCTAGAATGGTCTAGAAAAAAGATTAATTTTGTCAATTTCAATATTTGGAAAAAGTTGTAAATACACTCAAAAAGAATCAAACTCTTCATTAAGCACTTTTAAATTATTGAAACAAAACATTTTTATTTATTCTTTTTTCCTTTTTAAAAATTTATTGTAAATACTTCTGAGGTGTTTTGTATGTTTTGACAATAATCTCAGTCTCTTGGGGAAAAAATACCCATTTTCCAGCTCTTAATTCTGTAGTATGTCAGACAACAGCAAGATTAGTATTTTGGATTTTCTGACTCCCATCCCTGTAGCAGTTAATCTCAAAGATCCTGCACCTGAGTCTGCATCTGCAATATTAAAGGTTACATCTTTGCATGATTAGATTTAACTAAGGAATTAAGTTTGAGATTTTTTCAGTTGAAGTATTCATACTGGATTTTTGTCAAAATTTATACATTATAAGTAATAAATATATAATTACTCAAGTTTTCCAGAAAAACAAAACAAAACAAAACAAACAAACCCACAAACCTAGCTTTGCAGAGAAGGTATACCACTTTTGCATTACAAGTGACTGAAGGAGGATTAAAACCTCATTCTCCCTTATAGCAATCCACTTTCATACCTTACGGCTCTTTGCTTTCGTGCCTATGGCAAGATCAGAACAACAATCTTAACAGAGTTCTTCACATACATGGTTTGTCAGGAGTCAAGAGAAATTTCTACAGGGCAATCAGACCCTTGGATAAAAATATGCAGCCTTTGAATAGAAGGACTACTACAACTATAATTAAAGGAGATTTTGTATTACATATGTTTTAGAGCATAACTTTAATATTTTCTATTTGACAGTTAAAATATTTTTTTTTGCTGCACCTATGACATTGTGTAACAAAAAGCTGTGGTATTTTTGGGTGATAACCAAAACAATTTGGTAGCTGTTGGGAAAACCACAAACTGTAGAGTATCTTAAATTGCTATACTGAAGATAGGGTTTTGTTTGCGTTTTCAAAATGCATGAAGTTTACTGGCTAACAAAATTGGACAAAAAACTGAAGGGAAGCAGTTTGGGAGACAGGAAAGGAAGAGAAGGGAAAAAAAAAAACTTAATGAAATTATGTTTATATTTAGTTTGAGTCAAGAAACTCCAGAAAGCACAAATACTTAAGCTATTTTACTCACGACCCTAAAAAGAGTCATACTAATGAACACAAATGCATAGGTAATTTCTTATGTACTTTTACACTGGGATTGAAAATCATGAAGGGCACATTAAAAATGCAAATTTTAGCTACAACTTTCATGCTATTAAAGTGGTCCTCACTTAAAGTCTTCTTATCCAGACATTTCATAAGGACTAGAGAAAAAAAAAATTTCAAATTCAAACAACCATTAATCTGACCTTTTGTTTTAATTATTGGAAAACGTTCAGTAGTATAATTCCTCTTTCAGGGAGAAAATTAAGATCCTTTGACCCTGTTTTTGGCTGCAGTGAGCAATTTAGATGTCATCTAATGAAGCTGACTTTTCCTAATGGGAAAGCATAGGATAAGAACTGGCTCTTATTAGAATATACCTGAGGTACTTAACAGCACAGCAGCTTAATCTGTATGCCACACTGTATAGTTCAACAGCTGCCATATAAGGTAAGTTTAACACCTAGGTTTATAAGTTATGGTGAGTACACTCTGTTTCTGTTTCAATTTTTTATTTTTTCATCTCTTTAAGACAGTATTTCATCTCTGTAGATGATTTTTTTTTCATTTTGGTTTGCTTTAGAAGCACTTTGTTTAAGAAAAAAGCCAATATATTTGTACAGAGAGATTTATATCCTTCTGCAGGAACTGGTTAAGCCATTATATAAGCTGCTAGAACCTAGCAATGCATTTTTTTTCCATTTTAAGCCTACTCTTTCTTCTGCAGAAATCCTCCAAGGAACCAAAAGGAGTTGGGAGAATCACTTATCTGTCCTCTTTACATTGAATCAAATTAATTTTTTCAAAGAAAACACATTGTAAACTTACCTGAGTTCTACACAATTATGCTCAAAGTTTTAAATTATCACCCTTGCTCATTTAAGTAGTATTGCTAGAAAGCCTGTACAAAACAGTAAACAAGATGGGTTTTGCCATGAAAATATTTATATAACATTTGCTTCTGTGTTTCTCCATTGTAAGAAAGTTGAAACGTGGAGAGACTTACATGACCAAGTTTAGTTAAATGAAACTTCATTTCCCTCATGTCGATCCCCTTTGAAACAAATACAGTCTGCGTCAAACATTGTATTCCATATCTAAAATTCAATTTAAAGACCAAACTCTCAGTTCCTCTGCTACCACTCAGAGCCAGGAAAACAAAGGAGGTGCTTTGAATCAGAACTGTGCTCACCTGTGAATGTGACATAGGTACTGCAGTGCAATCTTCTCGTCTAGTACAGAGCAGCAAGCAATCTAATTTATGCTAGAATGGGTAGTATTCCTTTCCCATGAAAATTTATTGGGTTGAAAAGAGAAATAGGAAACACTTTGGTAAAGAATCCTGATATGTAGGGATGGTCTGGCTGCAGAGCTGACTAGCCTGACATTACAGCTCTTGGATGTAGCAGAGTGGAACAAAATAGCCCCACTACACAGCTAAGGATCAAGACCTTCATGCATTTAAAAATATGCAGAAGTGCCTTGGGAATCTTCCTATAATCAGCTCCAAAGCTCTTCCTGAGCTGGCTGAACACATCAATTCTTTGGCCAGAAAACAGTAGGTATTTTCTACCCACTGAGGCCTCAGTTCTCTCCTGGCTGCAGGAAGCTACATTTATACTTTACAAGATTTCTTAAGGTATTTACTGTCATTCTTGGTAATCGTGTTTAGATGTGATAAAACAGGTGATGGTTTAGATGAAAGAAAATGGGACAGATTAAAACAATTACGGAGATAAGAAAAGCTTTGAAAATCAAAAGGCTTTCCTTTGTGTTTTCTCTTCTAATCCAAGGGAAAGACAGAGTAAAATTACTTGTCTCCTGAAAAACAGGTATTCTTACCACATGCCAGAGAACATCCCTCACTGAAAGTAATATCATCAATGGCAACAGTTTCATCTTGTCTCTGGGTCTCCACAATCCCCAAAAAGATAACCTGCAGAGATTAACAACAAATCAACAAGAAATGGCATTCACCAGTGTCACAGACAAGAGAAAAAACTTTCCAAGACATGTCACTCTAGTCCATAGTCTTTCTATTAGAAATATGAGAACTCAAATCACGCACATAACAATTTTGGAGGATTACCATTTTGGCTTTTTCACATGTCTGTGGCTTGTCAGCACATATATACAGTCCAGTCATCTAACTCAAAAGTGAAGTATCCTTTAACAGAAAGCTTCTGAAAGCCACAAGTCAACAGTTATTCTGCTGTTGTCTTACAACAGTGATTTTTTTTTTTTTCCCTAACAAAGTCTTCTATATGCAAGAAGTTATAAATATTTTACATTTCCATCTTAAGGGCAGATTTCAAGCTACATTTTTAATTGTAAAGACAATCACAGTTTTTCTGCAGTGATGTAGAAGCGGACTGATCAACTACAGTCCTTGGGAAAACAACAAAAACCACACCAATCAACTCAAATAATCAATCCTTAAATTATTCCCTGGCCATATGTTGGGATGCTACAGCTCCAGGCATTTACAAAGTCCTGCAAACACAATCTACCTAGAGGTACATTCTAGCTTTTAATAGTGAATGTACAGTGTTAGCTAGATAGTAAGTTTTCAAATATTAGCTTTAGAGTTCAGGGGCAATTTTGTGCATAGTTTAAGAGATTGTAGCAGAAAATCTGTGTTTATCCTTGAAATTTACATTAAGAGTACAGTATTCCACTGTACAAGATGACAAAACTAAGCAAAAGAAATGACCATTGTGTTATGAGTTTGGGTTTTATGGGAGGTGGAGGTTTGGGGCATTTGATTGTTTGTTTGGTTTTGGTTGTTTTTTTTTTTTTTTAATAAACTGTAGTTGACCTGCACAAGCAGTGTGACAGCCTGTAAAATCAAATTATTGTGGCATTATACAACTAGAGAGGTGTAATGTCATCTGCTGTATCACCAGTGAGAAATCCATGTCTAGTTTATTTTTATATATACACACACATATATAAAATACTTATTTTTTAACACGGCAAAGAGAAGGATGACCAGTAACCACTTTCTGTAGCAACTACTCAGTGAAGACTGCTGTTAGCAGACACACAGACAACTACATTTTCTAATATAGTGTTGTTAAGAAATAATGTCACCTTGTGTTTTCATACTTTGGCTGTAGCACAACAGAAAGAATGAGGGTCATTGAAACCTAGAAGTTTTGAAGGAATAGGGTTAATCCTCATACAAGTTTTTGTTTGAAATTCTTTTGATATAATGATGTTCATTGCATTTCTTGTTGATGTCTACCTGGAAAGAATAACTGTCACACTAAATATGAATATCACATTCAATAATATGTTTGTATGACTGAAATGCCGTACCTTGGAAATTTGTTCATTTGGTTTGTTTCAGAAGACAATATTTTGAATTGCTGAATGTTGCTGCAACAACATGTATAGTTATTATGTACTTTAGTGACATCATCAGTAGAAGGACAAATAGTGTATTCAGATTGTCTGTTTCTATGATTACCTGGTTTCAGATAAGGTTCTAAAACAATCCAGTGCACTGTTTTGTAATTAGAAACAAAAGAAGTATTATTTAGATGTGACAAATATTTGACCTTTTCACAGTGATTTTTCATTGTGAAGTCACAATCTAGTTATTAATATCTTCATTTATTATATGTATTTATGTACAGTTTTATATATTATATATAAAAAAATATATAATATATATGCATAGATTGCAATTATGGCTACATAGTCAGATTTGTTTTTAAGTGAGAAAAAGTGATTTAGGCAATGCTATGCATTCAATATAATAAAAAGCATGGATTTAAGAGGCTTGCTTTATATGTATACGATACCAATGTCTCTACAAAGAACTCTCTGCTGACTGATGTTGTAGACACTCAACACATTCTGGTATTCTGAACACCCGGGGAAGTTTCTCCAATGATAAAAGAAACAGCTACTTCTATTTAAAAGCATTTGACTACAGGAGGGGAGTCAGATATCCTAAAGTCTATGAAAGATTTACTACTGACTGAACTAGTAGCAGAGTCAGTGCTGCAACTCTGAATCCATCTCTCTAGCAGAGTATCAGTTCTATTGTTTTCTTCATTGTGTCTTAACTTCCCCACTTCCAGATGACAGAAAACCATGCTAAATCCCTCCGGCTGCTCTCAGGTCTAAAAATAAGTTTACCTGGGCTTTATCTGGCACAGAAAGCCATATGCCTGCTTTGAGGAGTTCAGTCCAGTAATAACCAAACTGACTCCCATCCACCTTTATTTGAGAAATAAATTGTTCAGTTTTCCTTCTCACAGAAAGTCTCTTTCAGTCCAAAAATCTGTAATGAAAATGTCTCCTTAATGACACTATTTGCTTTTAACTGTAATTAACAAGTGCTGCCTAAATATGTGACATCTATGGCTGTCAGAACAAATTAGCATTGCAGTTCCATTAGTGGCAAGGAAACCTGTAATGGGAATGTAGCTGGGATCTAAGACAGGTGGGGCTTCCCCCATAAGTACAGCTTTGGGGACAGATTCCCAGTGCAGCAGCGAAGCCCAAGGTAAAACAAAGGAAAAGCACGAAGACAAAAGTGTAATCCATGCCCAGAATCATTTCCCTTAATGAAGTCTGGCAGACAGAAATTTGTTCTGAATAGAACAGGGGAAAAATAGTTTAGGTGAGCAAATCATGATACAGTTCCCCAAAAGTCAGCCAAAATAGACATACTGAGCTTGTCACATGTTGAGTACTTGAAGAACCACTAATCTGTATTTCAGAATTCCTTATAGGTGTAGATTTTTGAAAGCCAAAACCAAATCCCGTATGCCATAAAGACAATCAAGACTTATTTGGTTTTCTTTTAGCAGGAAGAGACAAAGTTATTGAACAGTCAACATCAAAATAAGCCAAGAAAATAAGCAGTGCAGGTTGATTTTAATGAGAATCTCACTTCAAGACTGCTTGCAATATTGACAAAAAATACTTAAGTACCCTATTTCAAAGACTTTTCTACAGCCCAAAGAAAGAATTTTTTCCCATTTTTTTTTCCATAGAAATTTTAATAATCAAAATTTTAGCTTGAAAAAATGCCACTGGCAACCCTGTAGGCTAAAGATCTTGTCATATCAAAAGAACAAGTGCAAAAGGGCAAGTTAATTGCATTCACTTGTATAACCAGCATCATGCACATTATCACTTGAAGAAAAAAGTGCAATCAAAGAAGAAAGTTTCCTCAGCTTCAGTGTCTTGATTTCTTTAGCCAATTGTAACAATTACTGCGGTAAGTTTGACACACACCTCTGAAGCTGGACTGTGCCCATGAGTTCACTTTATAGAGGCCAAAGGATAACAAGGTTTGCAAGCAATAACACAATTAGGATTTGATCCAGCAATTTAGAGGAAGAAGATGCCACATTATATTAACCATTCCTAGACTCGTTCAATTTTCTAAGCAGTATGAAGGCTGAAAAAGAGAATCTAGAACTAATTCCTTCCGGTACAATCTCAGATTACTATACATATATCAGGTAGAGGTAAGTTATGGATAAGTAACATTTATAATTTTGTTGAGTTAGGTAGATGTATTTCATAACATAGATTCTTAATCAGGGTTGAGCAGGCAAGTATTACTTCAAAAATCTAGATCTTATTGGATGCTTTAGCACAACGTTACCTCTGAAAGTCAAGTAATTATGTTACTCATATGGTTTACTGAAATGAGGTTGTGCTCTCATGCCTTCAGGTTTTTATGCTAACCAACTCTTTACAGTAACTACTGTAGGAGGAAATTACTCTGGTTTTCTTCTCTGCTCCACAATTTCCCTTCAGTATTATGTATAAGAGTGAGTATATATCATCCACGATATTCTAGCCGTAAGTTACACTTACTGAGCTAATGTTTTGTGTAAATGCACATTTAAAAACACTTAAATAGCCTGTGAGACTTGTCTTGCTTTTCAGCACCTTTGAGTAAAATAAAACCATATGCATGTGTTCTGTGACAAAGGCTCAAAGGTACAATGAATAGCTAAGTACAGTTTTTGTCACCTGAGGCATCCCTATAGAACAATATATCATAGTATAGAAAGGTATTTCCTATATAAATTAAACCTTGAATTCATTGGTACAGTTAGATTGAGGCTAAGGAAACCCTGTATTGAAAGTTAAGATCTCAAGTGTATCATCTCCTTGGGCAGGTAGATAATTTGTAATGGAATAAGACTTACTGTTTTATTTAAGACACATGCACAGTTTAAGTAAGGTTTGACATTAGTTTTAACACCACCAAGAGTTAAGAACAATCAGTATTTGTTAATGTCAAGTATGAAGTTCCAAATGGCTTCTCTCTCTTTTACCTCATGATAATGCTTTCCATTTACAAATCTTTTAGTTTTGACTTATTAAAACAACCCACAATTTATAAAACATTTAACAAGTGCAATTTACAGTCACCTCAAGATACTAACCTCATACTTTTCAGTGCTATTGATTGTGACAGTATTTGCTTTCCACTGATTTTGCAGTTCTCCTGAAACTTGCCAGATGTTTGTAATAGTATCTTCAGAGTGCTTTTGAAGTCCCACCATCAATGTTCCATTCATTTGACCGATCCAATAATGAAATGTAATCTAGGACAAAGAAAGGTCTGATTATTTCAGGGAAGCACGATGACAAACTGTGAAAAACAAGGATTATGCATCAAAATACCTGGCAAACATGTTCTTCATCAGTTGGAAGGAAAACATTGGTCCTTAAAGTTGCAGAAGATGATCGCATTTGAGAGGACAATGAGAGGAAATAAGCTATTAAAAGGAATAAAAAATAATTCTTAGAAGCTTGGAGAAAAGTTATATAAAATATACTAGTAAAGCAAGAAAAGGCATACATACAAGTATGAATTAATAACTAAATAGCCTACCATAAGTTTTTCCCCACACTTGTAGCCATTGTATGCCAAGCTTCTGTTTACATTAAATATTAAGATAGTATTGTTCAACATTTCTGTTGAAATTTCAAGTATGATTCCAAAATATTTCATGTGCTGATGGCTTGAATACTCAATTAATAGGTGTAAAATTTTGGGACTAAGTAAGACTAACTCAGAAACCCGATCAAAGGGCTTAAACTCCAATTATTTAATAGATCACATATTTCATGCTTAAACAACAAACTGTTGTGATGAACAATACAGCTTTATTACAACAGTTCAAGCCTTTAAGGAGGTGGTGAAAGATGGGAGAGGAGGCTGTGGTGTTCCTCTGTTCCACAGGACATGGGTCTGTTTTTTGGCTGCTCAGAAAATTGCCTCACTGCAGAGAGGAAGTTGTGGTATCCCTGTACACACTCCTGAGATAAAGGGTTGTCTTCAGAATCTCCACACTACCATTAAAGATACTGTTATCGTTCCTTTTACAAAACAAGTCCAAATTGAACTTTTACTTTACTTGAAAGTGTAACAGCTCAACAAGAGTCAATGAAATATGGTTGTTGCTATGCCTTTTGACTGATTGTGTCTCTTACTGGCAATATTGTTTCAGGTCTTCTAAAAGATGGAAGACAATCACCCCATTTTAGGATATCAAATAGTATTAGTCAGAAATTTGGCTTTTCCTGAACATGAAGATTTCAGAGTTAGATGTTAAAGGATTCTCCTTCCCAAACTCCAAGCAATGTCAGCTAACCTGCTGCCCTCTGACATTAACAAGTAAATGAAAGGAGAAAGATGAAGGAGAAAAAAAGCAAAATGGGATTGAAGGGATAAAAAGAAGTCCTAAAATTAAAGATCACTACAGAAACCAAATATCAGAGGATATGTAAGAATATCTAAATACTTCATATATAAAATTACTCACCCTTACCTCTCATATTTGCATGCAACTGGAAAGACACAGACAAATACCGTAAGACCAGCTCAGCACTGGAGCCATCTGAGCAATCCCCCACAGAGAAGCATTCTGTAGCCTGCTACCAAGGCAGTGGCCATGTTCCCGCTAGGTTTTAGGCCTTTCATGGCTGCTCAGGCACCTCTTTCAGAGCCTGCCAGCTGCAAGGACATTCTTCCTACCCACAACAGATGGCTTGCTGCCTCAGCAGAGCCCTACCTCTGACTCCAATCTGTTTCACTGATTTTTAACTTCCATAAAATTTTGAACTTTTTTTCTTTTAGTTCCCTAAAGATAAAGGTATCTAAGACTCATAAACAAGGTCAGGTTTTACCTGCCACAGGAATTTTAAGTCTTACACAGATGGAGTAGAAGTAGTAATTTAAGAAATTATTTGAACAGGGATTTTACATTAAATCTCTGCATAGATAACAGGTTTCAAATAGTAAAAACAGGTTGTGTTCTAGTTTGTGGGTTTTTTTTTAAAATGATTGTCACTAGTCTGCTCAACTACATTTTCAGTAAGAATAAGAACCATGAGAAGACATGGAGCTAAAAATCTTGTTGACTTCTAGTAAATGATTACATAAATCTTCAAAGGAGTTACATTTACCAAGTGATCTTTGCTCCTCTGCTAATGTGCGTGCAATTACTTATCCTGATGGCAGGAACTCTTCCCTTTAATACTCTGCCATAAAGCATACTCTGCTCAATTGTCACCATACAATATAATTTCTGGCCTTTAAGCAGGAACCAACATAAAAGAGATTACATAGTGTGTTGAGTCACCAGCAGTGGGAAAACTTGAATAGCTGCCATAAGGAGATAAATATTTCCTAGGTGAGTAGAACTAGCATTCAGAAAATGAAAGTACAGTTTAGCCACTCTCTGGATGGAGAGAAAGGGAAAGACAATAACAGAAAACATGGTGAACAGTTCGGAGTTATTACTTCAACCAGCTCACATCTTTATTGTGAAATTAGAGGTCTCCATCAAACTCTTTCCCTCCTTCCCTACTTTCTTACCAAAAAAAAAGCTTTCTAATAGCTTTGTAAAGCAACAGGAGGCTTACTGCAGCTAAAATATTGGCCCAAGTTAGCTAAAATGATTTGAAGAAAATCTTGTATTACAGAAGGAAGAAGACAGGTTTTGGAAAGCACGGTTAACTTGGCAATTGGACAAGCATAAGGGCCATATTTTATCTGAGGACAGGGACAATTAATTCCTTAGTTAAGGGACAGGCTTTGATGCAAAGTGGAATTGTAATAAGATTTAGAGAGGAGTTGGCTCAAACATCAAAGCTCTTCCTGTCCCCAGATTCAAAGTCACCTTCTCTCAAAATATTTGGAGCAATAATATTAGACACAGATAATAGATACACACTCTGGGCATTCGCCAGTCCAATACAAGATGAAAACAAGTCTCAAAATGAGGGACTCAATACTCATTTATAAACTTTGCAACCATCAAGACTGAAAATATCACCTGATATCTCCAAAACAGGTAAAGGTCACTCATGTAGATAAACATGACTCTTGATTACTGATTACTTGCTCCTCTGTAATAACAAAAATTGCTTTCTGGAATACTGTCTTTTTTTTCTGGAATTCTGGGTTATTGTAATTACAATCACCTAAGAACCTAGACACAAGCAGTCTGAAAACGTGTGCCAGAATACAGTTAAATTGTGAAGAAATTAGAAAAATTAAGCAAATAAAATAGAGAACTACATGATTTGCAAGAGCCCGTGGGTCCTTCAAAGAGAATGAAGACTTACCACTGTCATTTCCATTATGGTCAGAATATGGTGGTCCCATAGCAGATTGACCATTTCTTCTTATCCATCCAGGCTGCAAATTCAATTCATGAAGAGGTTTGCATAGATCAGTTTCAAAATCACACTTTTCACAGGAGAAACCTAAATTGAAGCAAACAAACAAAAAAATTAAAACCTCTGAAACAGAATCAAAGGGATATGTTCTCACCATCATTTGTTATTTAATTAACAGAGAGAAACACTCTGCACAGCCCCTGGCCTCCTAGAAAAAGTCGGAAACGTCAGAATTTTAAAATCATGAACAAAGGGAAACAGGGCAGAGGAAGAGAGACAAGAGAGAACGAACATTTGAAAAAAAAAAAACAAAACAAAACAAACCACCAACACCTCCCTCACAAAACCAAACCCAAATAAGTCTATTTATATTATATCAATATAACATACGCTTTTTTTCTTAAAAAAATGTGTGTAGCTACCTACTTGTAGGAAACTGTACAACCTAGCATAGCTTATATGCAAAGGCTATTCTTAAAATTTACTGCAGCTATCAGTTGAACAATTTCAGTATATTCTCTATTTATCCAGGGTTCTTGAATAAGAAAGCAAAGACCTAACACCAGGAAATAACAAGATAGCAAAAATATTTTTTTTTTATTCCACTACTGTTTATTTCACCATTTTACTACCTGCATTTTTGAGGAACTTGGAGTATAAGCCCATTCCTAGAAACGCCCGAGGGCCTAATAACAGGAAGGTGAGGCTGTCATCATCTGACGCACTCCAAAGTTTACCAGTGCTCATTGTCTTTACTAAGCTGCTGCATTAAAGCACAAACCACACTGTTCAGAGAAGAGTTGAACAAGTTGTCAGAATGACGTAGTCTCCCAATTTGCCTTTCCTCTTACCTTATTTCTTCCAGTACACATAGGAACACGGTGGGGAAGGACTCCTTCCCCCCCTTCTGCCTTCCCCTGTAGAGCAGCACAGGGTAGAAAAGGGAGGCAGATGATGTCTTTCTGGCACAGGGCCCAGTTTGGTGTACCGGTTCATTCAGGGAATCTGAGATGGGTATGTGACCAGATAAATAATTGCTTACTGGGAGGAATGGACAGATGTTTGTTTCTGCTCTGGTGTCAGGCAATCCTTTTTGCATCGCATCCAAGCTAAACGAAAGAGCTTTTGTGTGCCTGACATGGTGGACAGTTCATTCCTTGAACTACTTATTATAGTGATGTAAGGGGTTTTGGGTTTTTTTTTTTTTTTTAGGGGAAAAAAAATCCAATTGGATGAATTGGTAAAGAGAAAGCTTATTGCAACTTCACCCCAAGCAGAATGACCAATATGTGTCTCCAGATTTCATGCATTGTGTGGAAACTTTCAGTTCACCTGCATTTTCTCTTACATAGCAGAGCAGTATTGGTTAAGACTCTGTGTTCTAATCAGCATTCTGGTTAGACAGGAGAGATACAATGCCTTCACACCCCCCCTCAAATTGGTGCTCACTCCAGACCCCTGCTAGTGCTTTTGGTCCATTCTGTATTATCACAGATCGCTAATCATTTTAAATAAAGTTGCAAGTACAGTGTTGATAGCCACACTATGTCCAATTTTGTGGCTTTCGTATTCACATTAACTTACTGCAATTATTAATTACAAGGTGAGAGAAGGGAAAAATATATAATTTACTTAAGCATTCCAGACTCAGGTTAATGTGCAGACTGGCTGATTTATCAACCAACTTTTTATTGCTGGTTTTATTCCTTGGTTCTTTAAGTGGCTGAGGAGCATGTCAGTGTTTCATCAAAAGTACAAGAATTGATAGGGCATATCTGTTTCACATTACGCAAAATGCACCAAATCATGTTCAGCATTTCCTCAGGAATTTTCTCATAGCTTAAAAAACAATTTAAAATAAATATGCACAAATAGCAGGAACAATACCTTTTTAAGTTAAATAAAAAAAAAATCCTTGATCATTCATGATTATTTTCCAAGGCAATATTCATTTTCACAGAAAATATAACTTGAAAGGAAACCAGTGTAAATTTGCTGGAAGATAGATTTACAAAGATAAAGACATTACTTAGAGAGGAAAAGGCCAGAAGGAAGAAATGTGTGGGATGTTCTAGATATTTTTTGCAGAATTTCCTGTGAAAAAAATAAATATTTAAACAATCTCTAAGGAAAAATCCCAAGTCTCACAGGAACAGATTACAATTTAAGATTCTATTTCAAGTGTGTATGTGTATAAAATCTCAGTTTAGGATATTCCAGGAGTAAAATATTTTGAAGAGTAGTTAGTTATCATTCATCCCTTAGAGAATATTTTGCAATATTTAGTTCAGAGACAAAAAATGACTGTAGAGATTTTTTTCCTCCTTTTCCAATGCTGTGGCAAAGGACAAACCAACCATATATGAAGTCCAAAATGAGAATAAAAACACATAATCTGAAATTCTGCACTTTTAAGTGCAGAAACATCCTTAAACCTGAGTAGAGCCCAGAGAAAACAGCAGTAGCCTGTCATGAACATGAGATTGCAGAGCTGAAACCTAAGTAGAAAAATAATTCTGCAATACTCACAAATCAGATTTGACACCCTGATCTGTATCTTTATATCTGACAGATAGCTTCTCTTCTGGAGTGACCCAGAGCATTATCCAAGCATCCGCAGTCTGCGACTAAGAGCCTAGTTCCACACCTCTTGCTCATCCACACTTTAAACATAACATTATCTGGTATGTAAGTCTTTCACAGAGCCTTTAGACTCATTTTTCTAAACTAGTCTTTGAAGCAACTTTAATTTCTCAATAAGCATACAAGCATTTGTCTATAGCAGTATTCACTCAACAAAAAAAAAGTGTAAAAAGCCTCCATAAAAATAAATAGAAGAATGCATCTCTTGCTGCATATTCTGCAATCACAACAGAAAGCACTGCCTAGAGGAAATGCTCTTTTCCTGGGAAACCAAGACCAAACACAATTATGATTTCAAGGCTGTGCAGTGAAACATACTATAACCATCTCTTCTGCAAGCGATAAAAAACGTGCTAACCTGAGGTGTGTTAGCCATACATCAGGGGATTCAACAGGCATAATTTCCAGCCATTGGCATTTAATACATTTTAGTACAGAACAAAAAAAAAAAGTTACCAAATGTACTGATACCCAATAGTTTTAGGAATTGTCTTATTTTCAGAGGAACAACAATCAAGTATACTAGAAGTGATTCTAGACTCCTGTTCCAAATGCATATCTGCACCGTCTTTGGATGAAACAGGGAGGCATAGTAGAAGAATATCAGGAATCTGAATTTGAGTCACTGTTCCTTCTCCCAGACTTCATCTGAGTGCAATGATCACTAACGTGGTCTAATTAGCATTTTTTAGCATGCACAGAAACACACAGGGTCATCTAAAGACCATCTACTTTGAATTTAAATACAACAATACAATTTAAATACAACAAATGTAGTAGATTCCTTTCTTGTGCAGTGAGTGGAAAAATTTAGGTAAGCTTTTAGGTAAAATTAGAATTTTTGATGAATCCAAGCTTTTCTTTGCACTCCAGAGAAAAGATCCTCAAAGAGCAGGACTATCTTATCTGTCATATGTAACAATTTGCAGCATTATTTTGTGTTACAGTATTCTGGAAATAGTAGATTTCTTATGCAGATTTATTCAGACTGTAGCAGTTAAAAATCATTTTCACAGCTTAGATCATTCCTTTTAAGGAAACCACAGCAACCGTATTCATAACCTCTGAATCTTACAAAGATTAAACTGGGGCTATTGGTTCATAAATTCAAGAAAATATTTACCCTTGCCTAGACTGAAAAAAAAAAAAAATCCAAAAAATGAAAGAACCGGCTATTTTTTTCTTTATACCTTGATATTTTAAGTGGATGAGGAAACACCTGTTTTGTTACATAACACCTGTATGAAGATTTATGAAAGAGGTGCACTATACAGAGGTTGAAATTCAAGCAGGAAAAATCAAATTAAGACAGGATGAAATTGTCGTAGAAAATCAGATGAAGACGAGGGCAGGGGAGAAAAAAAAAAAAAATTCCTGAATATTTTTGTAATATTAAAAAAAAAAAACAACACTCCCCCAGTTCTTTCTGCTGCTGTGTTGTTATCAAACCGTATCACACCTGTGATGAAGCCAACTGAGACTTACCTTGTTTCTCATTGTTGCTGCCTCCACACTGGTTGGTGAAAATGCACAGTTCCCCAGAAGCAGCAGAGGAGCCATCACCATGCTGGCATTCAGTTAGTGGAGATGACTGAGTATCTACCAGAGCAAAGCAACATAATGCACAGAAGAATATTAATCTGCTCATGGGCTGTGCTATTATCCAAGCTTTCACTTGGAGAAGATTTACTTTAACTTTCTAGTACTGGTCATGAAGGATCTTTGAAAAAGATATATTTACACATATCTCTCTGAAAAAAGTTTTTAGATCCTCACTTTCTGGATCTGCAGCTTAAGGGAAATATGGTTTCTGAGAAGCAGTGACTTTCAACTTGGTGTGTCATTGGATAATATTTAACTGAATTATAATATTGTTTTATGACTGAGAAGTTTTGGTGGATGCTATAATTGTACATAATTGACTTACTGATTGGATTTATTGCCTGATAGTTTGCAAATATATTAGATATGAAAATAACAGGGCAACAGAGTAGAATTACTAAATGACCAACGTTCATAAAGATCTCTCTTTTCTCAGAGTGGGTTGGCAAATGCTTACAAAATTTATGAAGAGTTTGTGCATCAAATGTAGAAAACAGATGAGAAATTCAAAGTTGATTTTGTATCAAAGGGATTGCGACTGACTGATCTAGGGAAAGAATTAGAATTTTTAGAGCCTTTAGACATATGATGCCAATAGTTAGAAGTAATATCTATTTATTATTTACTTGAGCTACAACTGTGTTCCAGTTTTGTTTAGTGAGGGGGTCCCAAGCTGGTAGCTTCTGTAGGAAACTGCTAGAAGTCGCTCCCCTTTGTTCAGTGGACTTGACCAGGCCTAGGGCGGACCCGCTGCTGGCCAAGGCTGAGCCAATTGGTAGCAGAATGTTCCATGATAACACCTCTGCGATAACGTATTTAAGAAGGGGAAAACAGGAAAAAAAAAAGAGGAAAAGATGTGTAGCAGCTGAGTGGGGGCAGAGAGGGAGAGGCGCAAGCCTTCTGGGCCTTGCAGGCCTCACCCTCTGGCCTCCCGCCGGGCAGCCGACTGGGCCCAACTCGGCCCAGGCTGGCTGCAAGAAGAGGAGATGAGATGAGAAGTGAATGAGATGTAAAAAAGATCCTGAGAGGCATCTGCCAGCCTGTTGTGAAGAATTTTTCTTGTGAGGAATGGCTGCAGACGCCAAGGTCAGTGAAGAAGGAGGGGGAGGAGTAATGTGGTTCCTGGCCAAGATTCCCCTGCAGCCTGTGGTGACGACCATGGTAAGGCAGGCTGTCCCCCTGCAGCCCATGGAGGTCCATGGAGGGGCAGAGATCCACCTGCAGCCCATGGAGGACCCCACGCCCGGGCAGGGGGATGCCTGAAGGAGGCTGTGGCCTGTAGAGGGCCCGCTGGGGCAGCCATTCTGGAGAGACTGCAGCCCGTGGAAGAGATGATCCACACTGGAGCAGTTTCACGAAGGACTGTGGCCCATGGGAGGGACCCCACGATGGAGCAGGGGAGGAACGCGAAGAGTCCTTCCCCCGATGACGAAGCAGCAGTGTAAAACAACGCATGATGAACTGACCGCAAACCCCATTCCCTCTTCTGCTCAGGGGGGGAAGGTAGTAGAGATAATGTTAAGCCCGGCAAGAGGGAGGAGTTGGGGGGAGGTTATCTTGTTCCCTGTCTCATTCTCCTGCTAGTTTTAGAAATAAATGAATAGTTTTCCCCAAGTTGAGTCTGTTTTGCTCGTGATGGTAACTTTAATGATTTCTCCTGGTCTTTATCTCAAACCCCAAGCCATTTTTCATATATTGTCTCGCCCTATTCTCTCAGAAGGTGGAGGGAGTGAGAGAGAGACTGCGTAGTCTGGTCCTGATCAGGGCTGAACTACGACAAACTGTAAATAATGACTGAATTACTCCCGAGTACCTGCTTGTTAATGGAATCATATCTTCAACCACAATTTGGACTGGCTAATGAGTACTTTCTGAATTACTAGCTTTCTGTATTTTCTGGAAAAATCATATTTTGGGTGGTACTACTAGTGTTTCCCAAGTTAGGAAAAAAATCAGAGATACGTAGGACCACGTATCTGATTTTTTTATACATAGCAAACTATACTATCATACAAAGAAGCACCATGCGAATTTGTCAAAATAATGATAAAAATTTGCTACCCACTGCAGGGATCCATTGTTAGGGCAAACTACCATCAATACCAATCCCAAATATATTACTCTGCCAACATTCAGTCTCTGTCCAGAGTTATTTAGTAGTAGGTATAATCCTCCCCACTCATAATTTGCATAATGGATAGTTCTGAAGTAGTGCATATTTCTCAATTATGTTTCCCTGAAATATACTAGTTCTGACAAAGCTTTTACATGGATGAATTAAGCATCTTCAAATTGAGGAGGGATCCAGCTAGTCCAAAAAGTCAACCTGGTAAGAGAAGATTGTATCAACTCTTTTCATTCAGCCTAGCAACACAAGAAAACAGGGGAATTATATTAATGAAGTAGCTTAAGCACTTTAGGTGCCCCAGGCGACAGGGAAAAAAAAAGATATAAGGAAAAGGAGAAGATGGTTGCAGAATTTAATGGACAGTATTAGCCCAAGGAAAATTACTGTGAAAACTAGACAAAATTAGACTGACTATCATGTAAACCTGACACTCCTTTAATATGAACAGTGTAATGAAAAGAGGTCTAACTACTTTTACGACAGAGTTGTATTTATTTACTAAAAGGATCATATAATTGCCCAAGTGGCAGCTTGAAATAAGTAACTGATTCCAGCAGCTCTGTCAACTTCTTATCTTGTAAATTCCAGAGATCAAATAACTGGAATGCACATACCATTGGGCATACCTCCGATTTGCCTGTTAGTCCTGGTAGCTAGAATTAAGACAAGGTATATCTCTGTGACTAAAGTATGCTGATGAGGAAGCACAAGTGCTATACCATCTACAAAGGGAAACAGACAACGTATTTCTGGAGGCATATCAATCATTGCAGATCCATATTTTTATAATGTAAGAAATATCTTGTCAGGACACAAAGACTGCTACTCCAATATTGCCTGAAGGCTAGCAGTCCAAAGTCTGAGGCTACTTCCTGTTATCCAATACCAGAGGCAGACATGTTTATTGCAATAAAGGTTTCAGTTCTACCTAGAAAGCACATTCCAACTCATTTGGTTCAACTCCACCCTTTTCATCGCTGTCCTTCTATGGACATCATTTTATAGGCTTCATTTTAATGCTTTATCCTCAGGACATAGAGCTGGTTGGAAAATTTCCTGAAGAAAAGGAGAGCTACTAATAAATTAATTAAGAGTTCATTGATATGTATATATCGGAGTTCATCAAGAATGTGTCTCATCTAATTACTTGCTTCCCTTCTGTAAGTACAGCTTAGATTAGAAGCTTACATATTGAAAAAACTATTTTATATAAGGTGTCATATTACTGTATTTGTAAAGGCTTACATGTTTTATGCTATTAGGCTGCTTTGCTTTCCAATCTATTTTCTCCAACATACAATATTTAATCTTATTCCTTCTTTTCCCCTACATCTCCTAAAACTACTCCTCACACTCCTGGACTTCACAATGACAAGATTTCCCAGTCTTTCAGCTTTCTCCATTTTATTAAAATATGTGCTGCAATATTCTAAGCTGTTCTCCTGTTTTGTCCATAGCATAAAATCTGCGTAGAAGCTCTGTGAGTAAGAGGGTAATTTTCAGCAGAAACTGGAATCCATTTCCTTTTTTATTATGCTTTAAAATATTAATAAGCAAAATTGCATAACCCAAACAAGTCAGAATCACCATAAGATCTATTATGACTGGAAATAGATGAAAAATGCATCAAATATTCAGAAAGCATTTAAAGTGTTATCCAAGGATTTTTAGTCAAGAAGAAAAAAAAAAAATTTCAGTGAAGATCTAAGTAAAAGTGCAAAACCAAAGAGAGGGTGTCTTTTTTTTGCAAGTGTGTGGCTACATACAAGTAGGGAGAGTTTCTCGACAAGCACAACAAGTCAGTCCCCTTGTCAGCTAACAATAAGAACATCACAGTTTTACATAGCTCTGAGGAACTTATAAAAAGAGGCAAAAAGATTACTCAGAAACAAAAGACTTGCAAGGAACATCAAAAGGAAAAACACTTCACATACTGAACTGCAAGCACCCTGAAAGCAGAAAGAGGAATCAAGATCTACAAAAAGGAGGAGCAGAGAGAGAATAAAGATGTAGAAACCAGTAAAAACATGCAGGATGTCAGAAAACCAGAAGGATGTGCAATAATTAAAGGGTTCTTTTGAAAGCAGTAAAGAAATTTTGCAAAGAAACTGAAGATTAAAAGGAGAACAAGCAGAGCTGGGCACTATGGCTATTTTCAAAGTCACTTTGCAAACAAGCGGTTCTCAAAAAGGAAAAAGAAAAGTTAAAATAAAAAACTGCTTGAATTTACATCAAAGCTGGATTTATCTGACTTAGCCTAATTAATTTCATTTAAGCCAAGCAAAATACATTTTCTGTACATGAAAAATAATATTTCCTTCCCATCCTTTCCACTTCTATAAGTAAATCTGTTGAAAAAAAAAATTATAGATATTCAATCTATGATACTTAAAAGATAAGTCTTGGAAAAGGTCCAAACAGGCTCTGAAACAGAGCCAGAAAAGTTTTGCATTTTTATATCTATTTTTCATGACAACAGAAAGTTACCTGCTTAAGCAGAAAAACGGATTGCAGTTAACAATTCTCCATTAAGTTTTTGCAGTCAGTTATTATCAACATATGAAACACAGGAAAAAAATTTGAAAAATGGGGGATTAGTTTCACTATTTAAGAACAGTGTTCAAATTTTGCTGTCACTACTAACTTTCTTTCAAGTCTTCAGAATAGAAAACATAGTCACATCTTCAGAGAAATCAAAATTTCATTAAATTTAATACAATCTTTTAATAGCAAAACTATAACATTTTCATATGTGACCAGAGTAGGGAGCTATATCAGTGTATATAGCTTTAATATATATTTCCTTTTTTCCTAATTTATAGTTTTAGTAAACATCATTGATTTTTACAATGAGGGCTGTAGAACACTGGAACAGGTTGCCCAGAGAGGTGGTCGATACCCCATCGCTGGAAACATTCAAGGTTGGGTTGGATGAGGCTCTGAGCAACCTGATCTAGTCAGGGATGTCCCTGCTTCTTGCAGGGGGGTTGGACTAGATTACCTTTGAAGGTCCCTTCCAAATCTAACCATTCTATGATTCTATGATTTTAGTACAAACTATCCTCCATTTTTTCTTTTATGCAAGAACATTTTTATCTGATCATTAAGAAAATCACCATAATTGTATTTTAAAAATAATTTACAACTATTCAGTCAAGAATTCATTTGGAGAGCCCCTTCCTAAAAATATGCTATTCGTATTGTCATACAACCACTCTAGTTCTTAATTGTCAAATTGGAACTGAACATCTGCAAAGCAGAAAAAAGCCAAGTGATTGCAGTAAACACAAATTGATCACTTTTTAACAAGTATTGACATAATTATTTACTTTTTATGTGAAAGGCAATAATTGCATACCATCTACATCCAATTAAGTGGTACTAATTCAATCGTTAACTTTAAAGAGTACTAAGATATTAATACATTTGATTAAAAAGGTAAGTGTTGATAAGTTTTCTTACTACCCATTTCCATTTGCTATAATAAACTAGTAAAATCAATTGAGAGGTTAAAAACAAACTGAATATATTGATCAGTGTACAGCATCAACACCACAGTTACAACTAGTGAAAGAAAAAGCCCATAACATTAATGCAAATTGTGATGAACTAGGTAAAATCCTAGATCATTATGGATTGAAATAAGGGAATAGTTCAGGAAAATTTTTGGTAGCATAATTTCTGTCTTTGTAATGACAGACCATATCACATTCAAGAAGAGATGACAGGTTCTGATAGAAGGGAGAGTAAAGAAAATAATCAATGGGAGATGCAAAAGACTAACTTAATCCTTATGTGTACGACATGCTAAAATTTTCCTTGGCACCTAGAGTTTGGAGTAAAAAATATTTTAATTCTGAATTGTCTAGAGCTCAGTAGAACTGCCCTTCTTTCTCTCAACCCCAAAGTAAGAGAGGAATAAAAATTTACCAGAAGTGCTTCTAATACATAAAGCAATATCCTATTAGAAGACAAAACTATAAAATGGTATAAAGTAACTCTGATCAGGCAAAAAAAAACATTTCTACCTCCTATCTATTACTTGCTTCTTCAGATAAATTGGAGCAAGAGCAGAATAATTATTTTCTCAGTATTTGCTTTCCAGTCCAAAAACTTCCAATAGATTTCAGCATGTACTGCTTCCACACAGTCTCCTCCAAGTCAATAAGAAAGTCTTTCTCCAATCACATCATTTTACTAAGCATTTTGGTTCTATTCTCTGCTATAAGCAGCTCCCTGGTCCCCTAAGCCTGCTTCAGCTGTAACTAAATTATCAAGTAGCACTGTCTCACAGCTGTAAAGAGAAACCCATGGGGCTGAGGACCTGATGCATTATATAACATGAACTAGTATATCACATGACTAAACACATTTCACAAGGTGTTTATCTCAAACTAGCTCTAGTCTCGTCCTGTGGACCACACGCTCATCAGTGGCCAAAGTGTAATTAGGTGTGTTCCTGGAGCTCATCCTCTGATCTAGTCTCACGCAAAGGTATCCATCTCACACTCTTCATGGCTGCTCTGCTTTAGATCACACAGTGTGCAGGAACAGTCAGGACATTTCATTCAATAAAGTATTCCTCACTGGAACTAAAGTTTGGAGAGAAAATACACTATAATAATTAAACTGGAACCAAATTAAACAGTTTTGCTATCCATCTCAACTGTATATATTAGAGGATTAATCTATCCTAACCTTGGTTGCTAGAGACTCAGCCAACAACCACAGGCTTTGCAGGTAGCAGAGACAGATGAACACCTTCTCAGGGCAAATCACCCAAAGAGGTCTATCTCTGAGTGAAACAACTCCTTTAGAGATATCTGGTATTTTCCATCAACAAAAAATGAGCTTACTCTTTGTTATCACTTCTAGGTATGCAAGTGAGGGCAAACAAACGCTTCCCATGGTCTATCTGCCTGTTTCTGTCTAGTAACACATAACATTAGTCAGAACCAGCAAGATCATGGAGAAATTTGGAATAAAGCAATCTCCCTGGGCTTGTCTCCCATAACTGGAGAAGAATCAGCACAGCGCAGCATTGTGACTGCAGCAATATTCATCCTTAGTCCTAAAACATGTCCATATGCCCAAGAGCTGGAAGTTAGATTGTTAAGACCTAGAGAGAGTCTCAATAGAGGATATACCTTAGTAACCAGACATAAAATAAACGTATCCACCAAGTTTTCCCATATTATTAATTTTGGCTTTAAAACATCTCTGGCATGACACTGCTTCTGATGGTTTCTCAGCAGTCATGCCTGCTCCACACATTTCTGAAATTTATTCCCCAAAAAAGATACAGAAAATATATTATTACAAATCATTCTTTATCAAAATTCCCATTTATCTCAATTTCTTCATCTGTAAACAGATAAGCAGTCTGAAAATTTATGAATTGCGCTGATACCTCTTGATAAATATGACTAAATAGAAACGAATTGTCCCAAGTAACTTTTCTCCAACAATTGCAAGTCAATCATCAATATAAGTGGAACATCTTTATACTCAAAGAAATATTATTTCACTAAAAAAATAACAGGGATACCTTCCAGCTCTGATTTTCAGAGAGATTAAATGAAAAGGTGACATTTTCAACAAAGAATAGCTCCCTCAAAACATACTTTCAGTGCAATTAATATTAAGTTGAATTTCATGCAATAAAGGCATGGTTTGAGAAGAGTGCTAGGAATTAAAGCACTTGGAAGATTAATGATAGAAGTTTAACACTTACACAATGAAATTGTGTAAAATTCAGAAAGCATGCTTCATTTGAAAAAAAAAAAAAAATTAAAATAAAGCACAGAGTCATTGTCTCAATAAAGCAGCTTTATCCTAAGTTTAAAGTCATAGAATAATATAATGGTTTGGGTTGGAAAGCACCTTAAAGATCATCTAGTTCCAACCCCCTTGCCATGGGCAGGGACACGTTGCACTAGACCAGTTTGCTCAAAGCCCCATCCAGTCTGGCCTTGAACACTTCCAAATTGTGGTTAGGGCATCCACAACTTCTCTGGGCAACCTGTTCCAGTGCCTCAACACTCTCATAAGTGAAGAATTTCTTCCTTACATCTAATCTAAATCTACTGTCTTCCAGTTTAAAGCCATTACCTATCACTTGTCAAAAGTGTCAACTGCACCACACAGCTTGGTGTCATTGGCAAACTTGCCGACGGTGCACTCAATCTCACTGTCCATGTCACTGACAAAGATGTTAAACAGCACTGGTCCCAATACCGACCCCCGAGCAATGCCACTTGTCACTGATGCCTGCTTGGACATCGAACCATTTACTACAACATTTTGAGTGGGACCGTTCAGCCAGTTCTTTATCCACCAAACGGTCCATCCATCAAATCCATGTCTTTCAAGTTTAGAGACAAGGATGTCTTGTGGGACAGTGTCAAATGCCTTGCACAAGTCCAGGTAGATGACATGAGTTGCTCGTCCTTTGTCCACCAATGCTGTAATCTCATCATAGAAGGTCATTGAATTTGTCAGGCACTATTTGTCCTGAATGAAGCCATATTGGCTGTCACAAATGACTTCCTTGTTTCCCATGTGCCTTAGAATGGTTTCCGGGAGGATCTGCGCCATGATCTTGCTGTGCACAGATGTGAGACTGACTGTCCTGTAGTGCCCCAGGTCTTCCTTGTTTCCCTTTTTAAAAACAGGGATTGTATTTCCCGTTTTCCACTCAGTGGAATCTTTACTGAACTGTCATGACTTCTCAAACATGATGGATAGTGGCTTAGGAACTTCATCTGTGAGTTCCCTCAGGACCTGTGGACGCATGTCATCAGATGACACCCCCTCCTCATCTCTCCTGCCTGTTCTTCCTGAAGAGCCTATATCCCTCCATCCAAAGGCTCCAGTCATAGGAATCAACCACCATGTCTCTGTGATGCCAATAAGACTGTAGCCCTGCAGACATGCGCACCTCTCTAACTCCTCTTGTTTATTCCCCATGCCATGTGCATTTGCACAGAGGCATTTAAGGTGGGCCCCAATGAAGCTGACTTACCGGCTGGAGAGGCTAGAATTTCATTATGCCGCTCTTCAGGTACTCTCCTGCTGACCTGCGGTCCTTCTCTGGTCTCTGGGCATCTATTGCTGGCACCAGCATCAAACTGGTAAGAGTGGGATGGATTGAGGTTCCCCTCTCCCAGTAACTTTAGTTTAAAGCCCTCTTCACCCACAAGCCTATGACTGAAGATGCTCTTCCCCTTCTCTGACTGATGGGTCCCATCAGCCCCCAGTAGACCTGGTTTCTCAAAGTGAATCCCACGGTGTAAGTGCCCAAAAATGCTTAGATATGCTTCTTAAATTAACCCAGAGAACACTAGAAATTGTATTTTGAGTAACAAGTTTTCACTTGGAGCTATGTGATACTTAGAGCAATTTCACATTTAAGAACTATAGGAAATATGTCAATGTTATTAATTTTTAAATTATTTTATATTCTACCACCACAATAAAAATCCCACTTAAAAAAAAATAATATTGTTTAGATCTAGTGATTAATTTAATCCTGGAAAGTAAGCTAAATGAATCTCAGTCTAGATGCATTAGTGAGTTAATGTGAAATGTAATGCATTCTCATAGGTCATCAGAAGGTCAGAATGTTCCTTACTGGTTCTAACCTTCTTTTAATATTACTTTGTACTTCAAGTGACTCTGCTTACAGTGAAAGTTCATCAACAGGATAAGCAAAGAAATAAGAAAGCAAAATAAAAAAAAAAAAACAAACAAGAAAAATCCTCCTTATGCTTTTCCTAAGTAGGGTGCTGCTAAGACACAGTAATTTTTCTACTAGCATGAAAACTCTTGTAGAGCAGTAGTTGTAGATGTAGCTCAGAGGGACCTTGAAGCTGCTCCAAATGATGTTTCTAGAGCAACCCCAGATAGGGAATGAATCAGAAACACTCCCATGCCACTATTCCTACGTGCCAGTCACACAAAGCACCTCCAGAGCTCCTGACTACTTATAGGAAAGAGTGTGAAGCTGGACAGACTCCAAATAGCTGAAGAAAACATATTATTTCACGTAATCACAGGCAATAAACAAAACAAACAAAACAACAACAAAAAACAAACAAAAAACCCCAAACACCTAAATCTCATTCACAGCCTAAAATTCACAAATACCTTAGTCTAGCATACAGCCTCCAGATCCTTCTTCCCACTCTTCTTCTACAGTCCTTACCCAGCCAGCTGCTTCTCCACAGGTGATTCATCAAGTAGTGATCCACTACACCTGCATTAAAACAAACAGCTTTCAGCTGTTTTTTTTTTAGAAAAAAAAATCACCATTTTATCTACAAGCTGCTTAGAAAACTAATAGATTTTCTGTTCTTGCAAAAGCTTGAAGTCTCAGAGTACTGATGCTAGAGAAACTGCCATGGCAAAGGTCTGCCACTGTCGGGGTGGTTCTGTAGCAAGCAGAACTAGTTCCAAAGTTGCTCTGAATGCAGTCACAGTATATAAAAAAATAAGATTAAAAGAAATGTTTTCTCATCTCATCCACTCCTCTGTGATATGCACCACAAACTGCAGCTGACAATGGTGTGATTGAGGTTTAACATCACCCAGTGTTTGTTCCCAAATTTTAGCATGGTACTTGCATTTCACAGTTATGTATTGCCTACCATCAGCAGCAATAGTTTTCAGTCCTTATCAGACTTAATGGATGTCTCTGTTGAATTACAAAGTTTAAAATGAATGTAATGGTTATATATAAAGACAGGTTATTTCCAGTATGGAAACAAATTTCTTCTGCTTTTCCTTACTGATTTAAAATTCTAGACACCTACTATGAATTAGGTATTTACCACATTAAAAAGAAATAACTCATCTGAGTTACATTCCTACATGCATTTTTTCAACTATATAAGCAGCAGCTTCATTAAACAACTCTAATGAATAGTAAAAACATTCAGGAAAAATTTGTCTCGAGAAGTTCTAAGTTAGGCAAAAAATTTCCCCAAACTGCTGTTTAGAAGTCCACCACACTAATGAGAGGCAGAATTGTTCCACTCATTCCAGTGACTATATTTTAGTATCAAATAACTTAAATCTGAAATATACAAAACTTTATACGCAAAATCTTGCAAGATTAATAGTGAAACATATAAATATGGTGCTAAGAATTTTTAATGGTCCAGTTTCTGTTTTCTTAATCCAAATTTTCTAAGAGAATCCTCATTAATCAAGTTGATACACATGACCTTCTCAGTATCTAACCCTTTTCAAATCTACAATTTCAAATCTTCAAGATGCAGCACCTAACACTGAAACTCAGCACTTTCCTATTCCCAGTAAAAACCTACAGATTAATGGACCTTCTGCTAGTTTTTATAAGGCAAAAAAAACCTCACTGACTGCAATCAAGGAAATCTGAGGACTCCAGAAAACACTGGAACAATTTCATCATAACCTTCATAGGAGACAAAGTCAGAATTCAGGTAGTAATCAATATCAAAAGGTGGTTTCTTGACAGTAGACAGAGCTCTACCCTAAATAGTTAATATTCAAAGATTGGTACATGGATATTAATTGATTTAATGCTGATTAAAATTTTATTTTGGAAAGCAAATTCCCAAAACACAATAAGGACATAATTGGACAGCCATCACTGCAAGGAAATTACACTTTAACATGAATTATGTAGAAATGAGGTAACTCATCAAATAATATTTGCATAACTTAATATCAGGTAAAGTTACAGTTGTGGAGGAGGTAGAAGCCCAGTGTAATATTTCACAAGCAAATAGAAATTACTTTACAACAAGCAGTTAATGATTTTCTATATACATGGTAAATACAGACGACACATTAGAGTCCATCTTTAATATTCTACTAAGATTAGAAGAAACAACTATTAATGGCAGTTCAGTTTTAAAAAAAATCTAATGACAAGGTCATAGAAAAAAAAATTTAGATGAAATGACTAGTAAATTCAGAGTGATCTGTAAATATATACCTACACAAGCTTTCTTTAAAGTTAAGTTTTAATAATGGAAATTTTCAATTAACAATAGGAGTTAGAAAAAGTATCATCATGTTTCCGAAGAAGAAGAATATACTCAGGTATCACAGTGAACATTCACCTTACCGGTTGCCACATCAGATGTGGGAACAAGATGTTAGCTATGTCCCTGAAGAAGATTGTCAAGGGATTTAAAATATCAGAGCTCCTTTAGATTTTTGTCAATTTACTTCACACTTTATCGCTCTTCAGTTTCTTTGTTCTTCTGCTGAGGCTGTTGCCAGCAAGGTGCCGGTTTTGGCTGTAGTAATTTCTGAGGCGTTAACCATGGACAGCTTTGACATAGCTGACCCATTTAATGGGAGACAAGCAAACAGCGACTGACAGATACTAATTAATTTCAGCCCCTGGTGGCAAAAATGAAATATTCACAGCAATGGGTGAAGATATGAACTGAGAAAGTGCATAAAAGTTTGCAGTACAAACCTACCAGTGCAGATCTGCAGTGTCACTGGCTGAAAAGTATGTAATAGCATCAACCAACTACTCAGGTAAAATCAGAGACTTCATTTCTACTTGAAACCCCAAGAGGTTTTGAATAAATAACTCCAAATCCAAGAGGTCAAGTCAAAACCTAATGCAGAATGATCAGCAGGAAATGAGAACAAATGTCTGGATAAAGCCAGGTCCTGCAGCTGTCTGGATGCAGGTGCAGGAAGTATAGACAGAGATTAGACTTTTTTTTTTAGATTGTCCCTTGCATGCAACCCTCTAGCAAATGGATCACCAACAAAATAGCTACGCTATCAGCATTATAACCCTTCCCAGAAGGAAAACCAGGCCATGCTGAGGCAATAATATCTACCAAAGCCTAGAAAGATGGTTAGGAGACAGAAAACAAACTTCAGTTACCCAGCTATATTCTAATACTCTATCAGGAGGTCCTGTGCTCTAACATCTCCTTCCCTACAACACTCTGTGTGAAATGTGTTCTCTCAACTTTTTTTTTGTTCTGGGAAAGAGCAGTTCTGACAAGCAGTAAATAAACTCCTTTTTTTTTTCTCAGATTTCTTTTTGCCATTATGACATCATAGTGGTAAAGGCTTTCCAACGAAAACTCAGAGAGATCATGGCAATGATTAGTTTTTGCCTGGAGGTGTCCAAGCTGGTGGATGTAGGTGCAGGCACATCTGGACGAACAAGCACAAAGATTTCACAGCAGCCTGGCATCACACTTGTGCCTGCAGGGTGGACAATTCCTTCCTAACTGAAAAACTGCTGGCAGGATACATGAAGCCCCAGGGTTCTGGCTGCAGCTGGTGTATAGCTGATTACACAGACACCCTCCAAGAGAGTGAGACCAGTATAGCGACGAGAGGCCAGCAGAGTCACTTGTGCTCTGGGACTTGACTCCATATCAGCCTGGGAAATCTCAGCCTTTTTCTGAACACTTCAGGCCTTAAGCACTGAGAAAAACCCACCTGAGCTTTGAACCAGTTTCCCTTAATGATCTCTGTAACCTTCACAGAGAAATGCACCAGAGACAGGTCAGCAGAGGTTCCATTTGGTCATGCATTCATCTTTCTAGAAGATAAACTTTTTTACATTAGAACACATCTCCCTCCTAAATAATTTGCATGGAAGTTATGGACTTACAAAAAGTACTTGTGAATATTAGTGAAGTTTTTGTAATTCTCAAGATAATAATTGTATAACAAATGCTATTTCACTGTTCAGATGCCTATACTGCTGACATGGTGAGACTACATTTGAATTATACATACAAAAAAAATCAAAATACTCTGTTACTAAAAGCTCATAGACATTGGTTACTTATGAGAAAATGTGGGTGTTTATGTGTTCACTGATTTCTGATTATTTCACATCAAAATAAGTAGCAGCTAGTTTTCTTGGTCTTCTCCTTACTAATTTAGTTAGCCTTTTTGGACTTCGGTTAACAAATACCACACCACAGTGTCTGATTTTATACATTTTTATCTTTATCTACAGTCATTCCACAACAGCTGCAGGGGATCATCTGAACCATAAACCAAGGGTAAAATGAATCAGCAGTGCAGAACATGGAGAAGAGGCATGGATATTCAAAAGGACCTTATTTTTAAAATTTAAGTCCTAGAAAGATAGAGAACAGTAGGCAAAAAAAAAAATTATAGAATCATAGAATGGTTAGAGTTGGAAGGGACCTTCAAAGGTCATCTAGTCCAAACCCTGTGCAAGGAGCAGGAACATCCCTGACTAGATCAGGTTGCTCAGAGCCTCATCCAGCCTGGCCTTGAATGTTTCCAGGGATGGGGCATCCACCACCTCTCTGGGCAACCTGTTCCAGTGTTCCACCACCCTCATTGTAAAAATTTTTTTCCTAATATCTAATATAAATCTATCTCCCTCTATTTTGAATTCATTACCCCTAGTCCTGTCACAACAGGCCCTACTGAAGAGTCTCTCCCCATCTTTCCTTTGGGGCCCCTATAGGTACCAGAAGGCTGCTATAAAGTCTCCCCCGAACCTCCTCTTCTCCAGGCTGAACAGCCCCAACTCTCTCAGCCTGTCCTCATAGGAGAGGTGCTGCAGCCCTCCAATAATCTTCTATTCATCCTGAAGGAAGATAAAAACTGTGGTGCTTTGCATTAAATTCAATATGATACCTTCTATTCCAGCATATGAACTCTGAGGAGGTTTTGGAGTTGGCAATTTAAGAGGAAGCTTTTCTCTTGCCCTCTGGTGATAAACTGTATTCTGACAATGTAATCAACATCTGTAGAAATAAATTTTCTCTGGAATTTTTAAGAATGAAAGGAAGTCAAAATCTGCCAGCAGCATCAAACTAGGCCCCAGTTTAAAGGTTGACTTTTTCTTTAGTTTTATTTGTGGAATTGGTTTCCTGAGGCTTAATAGACATGTACTTTTTTTTTAGAGAGAGACAAAGCATGCTTTTTGATTAAGAGGAGGCTAGAATCACAGCTGCTTGTTTCTATCACCTAATTTGCAACTTTCAAGAAACTAAAATCCTTAGTATCCCCATATGCAAAAGGAACATCATGATGTTTACTACACATGCACAACTGTTTGATTAAATTATTGTGGGCAGTCAGATAATGATCAAGACAATGTGCTTTTGTCTTTAAACCTATCTTCCCTTAAGTTACTGCTGCCATATAAAACTAGATATATTAATGTGTTGATGTATTTTTAAGAGTCTCAGAAAGGCACTATTAACGCTC
>WHYT01015812.1:172442-240394 GCA_009806455.1 Tetrax tetrax
GTAAATATATACCTACACAAGCTTTCTTTAAAGTTAAGTTTTAATAATGGAAATTTTCAATTAACAATAGGAGTTAGAAAAAGTATCATCATGTTTCCGAAGAAGAAGAATATACTCAGGTATCACGGTGAACATTCACCTTACCGGTTGCCACATCAGATGTGGGAACAAGATGTTAGCTATGTCCCTGAAGAAGATTGTCAAGGGATTTAAAATATCAGAGCTCCTTTAGATTTTTGTCAATTTACGTCACACTTTATCGCTCTTCAGTTTCTTTGTTCTTCTGCTGAGGCTGTTGCCAGGAAGGTGCCAGTTTTGGCTGTAGTAATTTCTGAGGCGTTAACCATGGACAGCTTTGACATAGCTGACCCATTTAATGGGAGACAAGCAAACAGCGACTGACAGATACTAATTAATTTCAGCCCCTGGTGGCAAAAATGAAATATTCACAGCAATGGGTGAAGATATGAACTGAGAAAGTGCATAAAAGTTTGCAGTACAAACCTACCAGTGCAGATCTGCAGTGTCACTTCAGTTACCCAGCTATATTCTAATACTCTATCAGGAGGTCCTGTGCTCTAACATCTCCTTCCCTACAACACTCTGTGTGAAATGTGTACTCTCAACTTTTTTTTTGTACTGGGAAAGAGCAGTTCTGACAAGCAGTAAATAAACTCCTTTTTTTATTCTCAGATTTCTTTCTGCCATTATGACATCATAGTGGCAAAGGCTTTCCAACGAAAACTCAGAGAGATCATGGCAATGATTAGTTTTGGCCTGGAGGTGTCGAAGCTGGTGGATGTAGGTGCAGGCACATCTGAACGAACAAGCACGAAGATTTCACAGCAGCCTGGCATCACACTTGTGCCTGCAGGGTGGACAATTCCTTCCTAACTGAAAAACTGCTGGCAGGATACATGAAGCCCCAGGGTTCTGGCTGCAGCTGGTGTACAGCTGATTACACAGACACCCTCCAAGAGAGTGAGACCAGTATAGCGACGAGAGGCCAGCAGAGTCACTTGTGCTCTGGGACTTGACTCCATATCAGCCTGGGAAATCTCAGCCTTTTTCTGAACACTTCAGGCCTTAAGCACTGAGAAAAACCCACCTGAGCTTTGAACTAGTTTCCCTTAATGATCTCTGTAACCTTCACAGAGAAATGCACCAGAGACAGGTCAGCAGAGGTTCCATTTGGTCATGCATTCACCTTTCTAGAAGATAAACTTTTTTACATTAGAACACATCTCCCTCCTAAATAATTTGAATGGAAGTTATGGACTTACAAAAAGTACTTGTGAATATTAGTGAAGTTTTTGTAATTCTCAAGATAATAATTGTATAACATGCTATTTCACTGTTCAGATGCCTATACTGCTGACATGGTGAGACTACATTTGAATTATACGTACAAAAAAAAAATCAAAATACTCTGTTACTAAAAGCTCATAGACATTGGTTACTTATGAGAAAATGTGGGTGTTTATGTGTTCACTGATTTCTGATTATTTCACATCAAAATAAGTAGCAGCTAGTTTTCTTGCTCTTCTCCTTACTAATTTAGTTAGCCTTTTTGGACTTCGGTTAACAAATACCACACCACAGTGTCTGATTTTATACATTTTTATCTTTATCATTCCACAACAGCTGCAGGGGATCATCTGAACCACAAACCAAGGGTAAAAAGAATCAGCAGTGCAGAACATGGATATTCAAAAGGACCTTATTTTTAAAATTTAAGTCCTAGAAAGATAGAGAACAGTAGGCAAAAAAAAAATTATAGAATCATAGAATGGTTAGAGTTGGAAGGAACCTTCAAAGGTCATCTAGTCCAAACCCCGTGCAAGGAGCAGGAACATCCCTGACTAGATCAGGTTTCCTCAGAGCCTCATCCAGCCTGGCCTTGAATGTTTCCAGGGATGGGGCATCCACCACCTCTCTGGGCAACCTGTTCCAGTGTTCCACTACCCTCATTGTAAAAATTTTTTTCCTAATATCTAATCTAAATCTATCTCCCTCTACTTTGAATTCATTACCCCTAGTCCTGTCACACCAGGCCCTACTGAAGAGTCTCTCCCCATCTTTCCTTTGGGGCCCCTATAGGTACCAGAAGGCTGCTATAAAGTCTCCCCCGAACCTCCTCTTCTCCAGGCTGAACAGCCCCAACTCTCTCAGCCTGTCCTCATAGGAGAGGTGCTGCAGCCCTCCAATAATCTTCTATTCATCCTGAAGGAAGATAAAAACTGTGGTGCTTTGCATTAAATTCAATATGATACCTTCTATTCCAGCATATGAACTCTGAGGAGGTTTTGGAGATGGCAAGGAAGCTTTTCTCTTGCCCTCTGGTGATAAACTGTATTCTGACAGTGTAATCAACAGCTGTAGAAATAAATTTTCTCTGGAATTTTTAAGAATGAAAGGAAGTCAAAATCTGCCAGCAGCATCAAACTAGGCCCCAGTTTAAAGGTTGATTTTTTCTTTAGTTTTATTTGTGGCATTGGTTTCCTGAGGCTTAATAGACATGTACTTCTTTTTTAGAGAGAGACAAAGCATGCTTTTTGATTAAGAGGAGGCTAGAATCACAGCTGCTTGTTTCTATCACCTAATTTGCGACTTTCAAGAAACTAAAAATCCTTAGTATCCCCATATGCAAAAGGAACATCACGATGTTTACTACACATGCACAACTGTTTGATTAAATTATTGTGGGCAGTCAGATCATGATCAAGACAATGTGCTTTTGTCTTTAAACCTATCTTCCCTTAAGTTACTGCTGCCATATAAAACTAGATATATTAATGTGTTGATGTATTTTTAAGAGTCTCAGAAAGGCACTATTAACGCTCACTTGAGTGAGTCATATTTTTTTTTTTTTATAATCAAGCACAAGTGACAGAGTATTTCTGATAACAGGTGACCATATTACTGGCAAAGATCAAATAATACAAGAGTGGAAAATATTTAAGAAAGGGAAGGGAGAGAGGATTTTTAAAACCAGAGGGAATGAGGGGAAAAAAAAGCTCAGTCTGCAAAGACATCCTCAGGACCTCATGAAACAAACAAAAAAATGGATCAGAAATGTACCAGAACGGGCAAGAGCTGATATATTTGAGTTCCACACAAATGTCCAAACAAGTAAATTAAAAATAGTTATTTAGACAACAGAAGAAAATACACCTCTGCCAGCAGATCCACCACTAAAGGGCACAATGTCAGAACTCCCAGTGCTGCAATCTGCAGTTAATTTAATTTGTTAGTAGAATTACCTTCTAAAATTTTAAATAATATTGTTACATGCCTCCCACAGTCACTCACACCTAAAAGCACTTACAAAATGAAAGCACTGTGCAGCAAAATGAAAACCAATCTGTCACCCACACAGATGTGTACCCATCTCCAAACTGATAGAAATGGGCCTTTATCCAAATGGTTTGCCAGCACCACAACACTAAGTTAATCTTTGGTTTGGTTCACTTTTGAAAAAAAAAAAAAAGGGATTGTTATTGAGCTGGACTTCCCTAAATTTAAATGTCATCAGGTTTCGGAGAGACAAAGGCAGGGACATCAAGTTGTTGCACAGCTGCCGCTGCTAGGAAAAGCAATCCTTTCTCTTTGTTTTCTTAAATCCATATGAAAGAGAATGTCTGAGAAATTGTGACAGACCTTTTTCATACATTGCCAATGAAGTGAATCTCCAGGACTTTCACCTTCTTTTCACAGGCTGGCATCTGTTTTGAAGACTTTCTCCAAGTTTTGTCCAGATCTGGTACCAGAACACCCAAAAAGAGAATGCAAGGGAAAATGTGAAAAGAGAACGACATAACCTATAGCTACAGTTCCTATGCCGCCTTGAGCACAAACAGGGCTATCAACCAGAATACACAGCATATGCAAGTACACAAAAGTTAACCCCAAGGGGCAAGATTTGGCAAACATTAGGCTTGTGGACAATGGAGTGGGTGTTAGCTAGCAATAATATGTCTGTGCATATGCGTGTATGTGTATGTTCACACGGTGTAATACTGGGAACACTTAGGTTCTCAGATTTACTACTAGACTGCTAGTGGAATGAGTCTACCACATGGACAGGCTTTCAGATCAAACCAGAAGATTTGGATTAAGTACAGGCAATTAAAGAATATTTCCCACAATCCTATAGAAAATTGAAGCCTTCCAGTTCTGTCCCAGTGCAACACTGAGAAGGCTGAACCAACTCCTCTCCCATCCACAGAACTAAAATTCCTATAAATTAAGTGGAATTAAGATACAAACTTAATTATGACAGGAAAAATTAAGCTTTAAAGCCAAAAGAAGTGTTCTTTTAATTACTGACAGTAAGTAAAATATGAATGAATATGGCATAAATTGGAAAATCATTCACTGTGTAATAGAAGCTCCAAATAGGCTTATAAATGGAAAGTAAATGAGCTGGAAAAGAAAGAGCAAATGTGCTGGGAATGCTGTTTTTCATATTATGCATTGTGTGAATCTGAAGAGATCCCACTGTACTGGCTTTTTCACTTCAGTTTAGATGGAAATGTACTTGCTTCATAGAGAAACATATTTGCATTTAATTTCTTAACCTTTCTAAGCATTTAAGAATATTAAATCCATTTCCTTGCCAGAAGTACTAAAAAAATTCATGTTTCATTGTCAAAATTGTATACCCAGCATTATAATAAGAATTTTTTCCCAGGCTCATTAAACTCCAGGTACAGAAGACACATTTGTTTTAAATATTAAATTACTTCCTTTATATTACTGAGAACCAAAGTGAAAGTATAAACATGAAAAAGAAATTAAATCCTAGTTGGATCTGACTTTAAGAACATATTAAATTTTAACTTTCTACAAAATTAAAGCATTTTTAAGATTAAGAAGGAATCCAAAAAGGCAAAAGGCAGCTAGCATCCTCTACATCCTCCTCAACTAGTACTTAGGATAGGCTTTAAAGCCCATGCAGCCAGAGGAAATTCTGTCAATTATTTCAAAACCTTTGGATCAAGTCATTCATAACTTACTAGGACTACTCATGAGTATAATATTAAAGTGTAGTCCTATGCATAACTGCCTTGCTAAGCCCGTGTACTATTCTGCTCCTGATTGTGAACCTTAAGGCTGCTTTTGCCTTAAGGTTTATTAATCATAAGGTCATACCTCCTTAGTACAGTTTTTAACTGGAGTAAGAAATGCTTTATCTTTCCTATTTTTCTTCCTCTGTTCATCTTTCTCTTTCAGGCAGCCAATTCCAATAATTTATTCTAATTTATATAAATTATCTTGTTTCTTTTTCTTTGAGCATCTGTCACAACTGTTTTCTTCCTATAATGCGAAGGTAAATGTGTAACTAACGCAGGAATATGTGTCTGAACATGTTCCCTCCAGTCTCTCTGAAGTTTTTCATTACATGAAGCTGATAATGTTTTCAGATAGACATGCTTAAGATAAATGATTTTTATTATGATCAATGAAGACAGTTAAGACTCTTTTTCCTTCCAGACCCTCAATGAGTCAATTAAGACGGCACAAAGCCCATTTGAATTGTACTCATAATTATTATTCCTTTGCTTCCATCCTCAGATTTTCTACCCAAGTGAACATTGGATGAACCTCGAATGCAGATAAATATTGAAAGGCAAAATGAAGAAATTGTCAAAGAACGATGTTTCCTGAAACATTACAAAATAGTTAGGGATTAGGCAACCTAACTTAACGTGGGTTGTTTTTTTTTCAGTTTAAGTTGGTTCTGCTTCTTAGTACCGAGTCTATTCAGTAAAATTCATAGAGGTAAATCAAATAAAGTCTAATGGGTTGTCTTTTGAGGCCCAAATGATGCCAGTCAAATGACATTGATAACTATTTTTTTAATCCAATTTTTCATAATATTTAAAAAAAAAAAAAAGAGAGAAATCTTATTTCTGTGACTACACCATGAGTCGAGTACAGCAGGATGGTTTGTTAATGCCCAGTGTAAGCTTCCTACATCCAGTACTTTATTTAAAACTTCTCTACAGGTTACTCTCAGGCTTCTGTTCTCAATGCTTGTTCTTGCTGTGCCTTTGATCTTCACTACCATATCCTCAGTTTTTTTCCTCTTTCTCTCAGATACAGACATATTCATCCATTGATATATTCATTGTAGGTTTAATACCAGTGATTTCAGATTTTTGAGGTTTTCATGAGTATATTTATTATTAGGATTTTGGCAGGTATATAATGATTTGTAAAAGAAAGTAAAATAATATCTTGATTGATCTCCTTAGAGTTTCGCTAAGGCAGTGGTAAACTTTCAATTGCAGAAATTTTTTTTTTTTTTGGTTATTCAAACTGACATTTTATCTACTCACCTGCTTCTGTCAAAAAAAAAAAAATCCTTTAATATATCCTAGCTTTTTTATAAATGTCTTTTGTCAAATATGTTGTATGCATAATATTATTTTCTTGAATTTTTAAGAGAGCTTTTTACTTCATATATTGTTCTCTTCAATGAAATATAAAGATGGGGGAAACAATTTGTATGTGTGTGACACAAAATAGACAGGCTGTTATTTGTATGGATATTTTTACACCATTGCCGTATTATTTTTTTTTACCTAGAATCAACATGTGCGGGATGAACATAGCAAGGAAAAATGGCTATTAGTTTCTTGGCGCTTTGTTTCAATGAATGAATTTGTCTCATGCGAGCAGATTACTGAGGAAAAGCTAAGATACAATAATGGATCTGGCTTTAGGTCCTGAAAATGGTTAAATTCCTGCTCAACTTTCTTCTCACATTTCTTCTGAAAGACGGGAAACAGTTTTCTGAGTAGTATTGAAAAATTCACTCAGCTACATAAAACTTTCACACTTTTTGGTTAGTGATTTTACTGCTATAGAGTATATGGAAAGTCAGCTCGTATTCATTTGGTACCTTTACTGTCAGAGTACTGGAGCACAATGGCCCGAGGTGAACTTTATTCTAATGCACCGTTGCAGTCTCACACTTTATAATAGCAATAAGCAAATTACGGACAAAGAAGCTGACTTTCAAAAAAAAAAGAAAAAGAAGCAACCATGGAGTAAGGTAGATTTTTTGATCGACAGATATCAAATTATGCTAACAAAGTACAATTTATGCCTTCCATAACTATAAATATTAAACTACAAGCATTAAACCTGCAGAGTCAAAATAATACAGTGTACTCAAATATATCAACTTCTAAAGAGCAACTTCCCTAATAGTTGTACATACTCCAGCTATGAATCCTCCTCTAGGAACTACGACATGGATAAAAGAGAGGGGATCAAATCCTGGCCTGATTTACAATGAAATTAAGCAAAGGCAGGCCATATAGCAAGACAAATCTGCTGTCATCACCATTTTGAAAGAATGACAATCACTCTTTTGCTGCTCATCACTTTCTTGAAAATTCATTAATAAGTAAATCAGATTTACTGTTTTGTTAAATAAAGTTATAAACTTGCCACTGACCATGAAATAATTGTGGATATTTATTTAGGAAATATAGAAGAGAATAATACATATTTCCAGTTCTCTATAGGAAACAAAAGTTCTCTTCTACTTTCATCTTACTAAGTAAATAGATTTTCCAGAATCTGCAGCACTGAAGGAATGAGCCCTTAATGTCAGTTTATGAACTAGTTGAATTATTAACATAATTACAAATATCCAAGTAACACTGCAGATGGTCTTGCTAGTATTGTTTAACTCAACAAGCAGCTGGAAATTACTATGAGTTTTGGTAGAATTATTTTTTTGAACTGTTGGACTTTGCCAACAAAAACTATATTTACTGCCTTTGTCTCTATAACAATCAATTATGGGAGCATTTGTCGTTAGTCCACAGCACACACAAACATTATATGACATAAAAACCATTGAACCAATTGTTGCTCTTACTGCTGTACTTTGGGTAGATAAACAATATTGTAGGAAGTGTATATCTATTAGTCATTGTATCTTTGTTGGGTGCTTAGTTATGATTTCTTTATGTGATATCAGAATATGAACAAAATCTGTGAAAGAGAAAACTTCTTGTCATTAACATGTCCAGGTAAGATAGCTTGTTTCTTAGGTCAGAAGTTGGTGTGTGCATATGCTTTTAGTGAAAGGTTCATAAGCTATAGGGTACAGGACAAATTTCAAATCATCATACACTATGTATGAATAATTGTTTATGCAGTGGAAGGCTATTCAATGGAATTAGGAAAAAAAAAAAAAGATTCGTTCTATTAGCAAAGTAAATATTACTGCCACTATGTTTTACTGTTCAACCTTAGAAAGCAGGGTTGTCTGATGAAAGAACATTTTCTTCTTGCGGGTAAAACTAATTAATTAAAATGCACAAAACAAACCACTTGCAATAATTTAACTGAGATACAATGAAAAATAGGGCAACTATTTCTGTTTAAATTTTTACTATGGTTTATTCATTCTACTTATGATAATGTGTTTTTTCCTTTGTGTTAACTTAACATGTTTGAAATGATAGGATCTTTAAAGATTATGCCATCTCTAGCAGCTTGGATTCACTATGTCAAGTTCATGGACAGGAAGAAGACTCCAAATGCAGCATTGAAAACCGCAAATATATCTCATCAGGAAGTCAAACTTGGATACGGAAGTAATTAGCTATGTCAGAATGAGCATTTTGCCTTCAAGGAAATAACAAAAGTTGCATAGAATTTGCATACAGTATATGAAATATGGTAATTTCTCTGTAAATAGATGTGTTTTCAGCTTTGATTTACTGTCATCACTAAATGATGAGGATATGTATGAATACTAACACGATGCTGTTAAATTATTCATTTACTAGAGAAAGGTAGAAGAGATAGAGAGGAAATGGTCTTACATTCATTGAAAGAATTCTTCTATTTGATGAGGGGTGAAGTAGATAAAGAAACAACTTGATACTGGAAAAGAAGGTAGGAAGTTCATACAGAAAATTTTAAAATATGTAGACATGAGTGCTAGAAACAAAGAAGGGATGTATTGATTGACTGGAAACCGAGGAGAAGGCTACTGAGAGTTTCAGAAGTGATATACAGAGAATTCACCTTCCTTTTGCATCCTTATTTAATATGTTTTTTATTGCTAACAAATTTTGAAACACTTCTACTATATGTAAGAATTTTATTACAAGAGCAAGTGAAAATATTGCACTTTCCCTACATTAGGGAAAGAGAGATTTAAAGAAGAATTTTAAATCTGAGCAAATCTTTGTACCTAAATGCATGGACAGACACGTAAGCCAAAGCAGACTGATGAATGCTATTCATCCTTATAATCATTACAGTTAGCCAGAATTGGAGATATTCACCACTTCTGATATCAAATTATTTGTAGTTCTGTACCTAAATGAAGAATATATGCCTTATATCCAAACCACCAAAATTAATAAATTCCTTGCCATGCAAAGCAGTCACAACTGGATGGATTTGATGAGCTCGTGTTGAGCACGTTGGTCTGGAGGTTCATTTAAAAAATTTTAATTGTCTTATATTCTTTAGTTATTTCATGAGATAAGGACTGTGTTTACAGAACCCCAGAGGCTCTCGCTTGTAATGTCCCCCCTGACATATTTTTAAAATTATTTCTGCTATGGTTGTTTTCACTGGATAACTCTGACTCCACTGAATTTGAAGACAAATCTCCCATAGAGTTCACCAAAATACAAAGTTTCATCCTTTTCATTAAGAAAACTGTTTCTGGAAAGGAAAAGAGAATCAACAGAGATTTTAAAATTATTCAGTTATAAAAGTGAGTAAGTTTAAAATTTAATATGAACTTCTGTGATGGTTTAGCCCGAATCACCACACAGTTTCTCGCTCACCCTCCCCTTCCCCAGAGAGATGGGGGAGAGAATTGGGAAGGAAGGAGAACTCGTGGGTTGAGATGAAGACAATTTACTAAAATAACAAAGGAAAACTACAATAATAACAGAATATAAGGGTACTAAAATATACAAGGTGAACAATGTACGTTTTCTCACCACCCAATGTCCCAATGACCGATACAGCTCGTCCCGAGTAGCGATCACGGAAACAAAACCGAGCAGGAAGCAAAGGAGCAAAAAGGGGGCCAGCAGGGTAGAGGGAACAATGCCAGCAAACTGAAGAGAAAGATGGATGCCAGGAAGGCAGATACCCGCCCCGGCCAGCCCCCACTTATATACTGAGCATGATGTTTATGGCATGGAATACTCTCTTTGGCCAGTTTGGATCAATTATTCTGTCTGCCTTTCTCCCAGCTTCCTGCATCTGCAAATTAGCAAGACTTGGAAAGCAGGACGGTGTCCTTCGTCTCATTCACAACAACTCATATCATCAGGGTATTTATCAACATTCTTCACACACGAAATCCAAAACATACCAGCTACCGAGAGGAAAAAATTAACTCCATCCCTGCCAAAACCAGGACAACTTCATTATTTTTCTCATAAGTCTTCAAAAATTATTTTTTCATCCCAGAAACATGATCATGTAGTCAACTCTGGACATGAAAACAGAGAAACAATGACACCGTGCTTTGCCTTTGATATTTTTGTATACAGCCACAACCACTACAATAAGTTCTAGCTGTACATGAACATAAATTTGGATTAGTAACTGTGTTAGCTGAATTTCAGTGTTGAAGCCTTTATGGATTGTTGCCGCAAAATAACTTATTTTTACCGTATGGCTGAAATTTGAAGAACAAAAAAAATTTATATCTATGCACTCAAAAGATACATCTGTTCTCATTCTGTGACAGAATTTTTCGTAAGTTCTGATCAAATCTTCTCAAGAAATGGCAATAGGACATAATCTGAACCTATCTGAGCTTAGTATTATCCAGCCTGGCTGACCAGTTTGAATTTTAGGAGACATTTGAATGCCTACATTTTTCTTTAGCCTATGAGAGTAGATGAGAAGACACTACTTAAAAGAACAGTGTGAAATTCTAAGCAGAGTTAATAGTGATGTCAGATAGACCAATTGCAAAAAGGCATGAGAAAATAAAATATGAATGGACAACTGCAAAAGAATAAAGAGGATCTTAAAAAAGACTTTTACACCAGATTAGTTAAATAGATATGCTACAAAGTTATGATCATTTACACTGTATGTGTTTTATTCCAATTTTCTATTTTGTCAGGTTTTGATAATAGTCAGAGCTGCTTCTGTTCAGTCATGTTCACAGCACTCCTGTGTCCTCAATGTACTCTTTCAATGAATATGCAACAAGTACACTCTAGGCAAGAATAAGGAGAAAAATCTGGGTAGTATCATGCTGTAGAAGCACCGTTTTGTAACCTGGAAACTTAAACACTATTGGAAGCTGATCTCGTGCATATGCTCTCTGCATAGAGAGCAGACTTGTTTAGATCAACAGTAAAAAAAAACCATTCACCTAATACTAATCAACTTTTAACTCAATCCCCTGGACAAATCCTGTTTATATGAGTTTTATACAGATAACCAGAGTACAACAACCTAAGAATGCCCAAACTTTTCCCAATATGAAGAGCTTTATATGTGCAAAGAAAAAAAAAAATCTGCCCTAGGGTCTTTTGCATGCAAATTAATTTGGTTTTAATTTCTCAAATGCAATACCCTATGAGTGTGATTTTCACCCCAGATATGGGGATATTTCTACATTTCTTTGACATCAAATCCAGCATCTTTCCTATCCTCTCTCTGAAATTCTTCTATTCCAAACACTAATTTCCTACCTGCATTAATTATTATGAAGTGGTAATTCAAATAGACATATATTCTTCTTGAATATAAACAATATTTTAAAATTACTATCACATAAACAACTCATATAATTTTCCACATATAGAAGTCTTTTTGGAAGTGTTAAACTAACTGATTTTAAAACAGATTGTGGAAAAGTCAAAAGAGTTACTTGAGAATATATTGAATATAAATAGGTGAACATTTAATACAGTAATTTAAATACCTTTTTTTTGAAATAAATTATGTGTCTTTGTTGGTGATTCTTTGGTAATGAAATAACAGGCTGTATAGAACATTACAGATCTGTAGGTTCAAAGATATTTTTTAACTAAAGTATCAACAAAAATTTCTGGGATTTCATTTGCAGTATTAGTGCCAATTAAACTGTTAGGTAGAAATCGAAGCTCCTGTTCTCTAATTACTCATTTTGACATTTCTGGTTTATAAGACCATTTTATTTATATATGTATACCAAAATGTTGGGCTAATACCTCCAAACTTAGTTTTGTTCTATCTCAGGAGCATGCACAAAGGCACTTAACTTCTCTCTTCTACAAAGACCTGCAGAAAGGTTGGATAAAATAATTTTGGAGTATGCATCAGATTAGTTTTGTGTGAGTTAAATTACTCTTGTTTCAATCCCAGGCTCACGAAGAGAATAATCCCTCCTTAAAAAAAAATTATTAATAAGTAATTGGTCTTCAATTATCGTTTGAGTTATGTTCACTGATGTTACATGCCATTAAAATACAGTCTTTGAAAGTATTACAACAGCAGCAATAAAGGTCCATATTGGAAAGACAAATGCTGTATGCATCACCAAGCCAGATTTTGCCTTGAGTGATTTCATCATCTCATTTTGAAGTTTCTATCTGACATTTAAGTTAGCTATTAAAAATAACTATGAGAACTATCTGGAGAGCTGTTGTAGACAGAATAGCCTAATAAATATGATCTACCATGATGGCATACCTTTAGATTATTTATCTTCTGTTCAATTGCAGTCTGAACTAGTAATTTTTTTACTAATTTTAGAAAATTCAAGTTTAAAGCCTTGCACTATTGCTTACATATGATTGTATTTGACTACAATTATCTCTGGAGATCTGACTCTAGAACCTAGACTCATTTCTTAGCTGAATAGGAGACTGACAATTGAAGTTTGTTTACAGTGTAAGCCATGCCCTAATGAGGACAAGTTGCTGTTGCTTGGTATCTTCACCTTAAAATATGCAAAAATGGTAGTGCAAAAGCCAAAATGCTAAGTTGAGAGAGTAAGTGTGGGAAGAACTCTCAAACCTTTTTACAGATATGAAATGAAATGCTGTCTCTGGAATCAACAAGATAAATTAAGCCAGGAATTTCATGCTTGATTGTATGTGTCCAGTCACCTCAATATTCATGACACCCTACAGTACAGCTAAAAATTAAGGAATAATTCCTGCTGATTTCTTGGACCAAACCTAGCAATTATTTTATCAATGCACTGGATTCATTATGTGAAATAATTTGAGAGAAGGGGGAAATTTCCATTGTCTTTCCACGTCTGCCAATTTCTCTGTTAAACAATAAATTACACTTTTTTGTTATACCCAGATTAATCCTGTGATCTCAGCCTTCCAGCAATTCTGATCTCCCATTACACCCTGATTACCACCAGCGTTCAGCATATTATCTCCTTTCTGAGAGTCCCAAAACATTTAGTAGTACCTTTAGAAACCCTAACTGGCTTCTCTACCACTCAAGTTGGAGGAAGGAACAGATCAGTAAGCCCGACTTTCCTATAAGTATTAAATATGTGCCGTTCCAATGATCTTGCTTGTCAGAAATAATTTTTCTAGGTCTGTGACCCACTGTGGCTTGTCAGTTTACACTCCAATTAAAATTCCATGAATTGTGGCTAAATAGTCTAAATATCTTGGCTTCATATTCCTAGGGCAGTTTACAATTCTTAAATATGTCACCAAAAGTTATTGTAAACAGTGCTATTTTCATTTTCACTTAGCTATGCATGTGAGGTTTGACCTTGTTAGCCTTGACCTAGCAAGTATAGCAAGAAAATCAGAACCTCTGTCTTGGCTCTATTCCAGATTTCAACTGATGTCTTACATTTCATTAGACTTAGATAATTTCATAGCATTTAATTAGACTCAGACCCTCAAATGAATCTGGCCATTCATTGGTTTATGAATCATTAGACAAGGTCTGAGCATTTCAAAGCAAGCCATACATGCTTACTAACAAAAATAGTTAGGTGCTCCAAGAAGAAACCCAAGGATGATAATGAATAATGGAAGATGATCACCAGAGACAGGTGATCTGCAGTCAATTTAAATCAAGTAATACTTAAAAAATGGTTTGGTTACTGACTTTTTTACCTCTGAAATCCATTTTGACTTGTAGTTAGGATTTTACAAAGCATTTGAAATGCACATCTTGTACATAAGAGAATATCACTGATGTATCATTGCTAGATATTCTTTGACCACACACTTGTTTTCTTTCTTCCAAAAGCCCTGAAGAAACAAAAGCATGCGTATTAAAAGGAAGAAGAAGTTGTAACCCAGAAATCCATAATATACTGTCATGTTTTCAATTAATAATGTCACAGGCAGTTGAGCACCATGGAATTAGAAATTTCACAATACGCTACTCCACATTTTCCAAGCAAAAAAAAAGTATGACATATAGAGTCTTACTACTTAGAAGAACAGTGGAGCTTGAAGCCCATGCATTAAGTTTGAGCAGCCTTGGTGAAAATGAGATCTCATTCTCTCATTATGCAATCTGACATCCTTCATCTAAAACCAAATGAGATAATAAAGAGAGATGAGATATATTTTCTGCATAAAGAACCATATAATCCTTTATCTCATTTAAAGAATAGATTCATAAAATCTTTTTTTTTTTAAATCCAACTAAATGATGCATTGAAATATTAATAAATCTGCATATTTAATAAAACTAATACCACATGCTAAATGATATTCAGTTTAACTGATATCCCTAGAGATACACCAAACAGTTGGATCTGAAGTTTGTAAAGGATTCCATATATCAACAAGTCTCAAATTCTGCAAACTGCTGTGTATCAGCACAGCATTAAGACACTGGCTTAATTTTATGCTTGAATATATATTTTCATTGAAGAGGGGATTGTGCTGATGTTTGAGTCTGAGTACCAAAAGGAAACATCCTGAGTGCTTTACAAGGCGATTTCTTAACTTCTCATAAGAAAGAAATATCAAGGCTTGTTGATGTGATGTATGTGATGGGGTATTTTCAGGCCTCTTGAAGACATTTGCCCCACACATGTACTAGGAATGGGGTTTAAATAGGCGCTTTTCTTTTCTCTGCCTTCTTTGTAGCTGTGTCAAGCATAAATTTCTGGTAAAAAATAAAATGTCAGATAAGAATATTATTTAGGAAGCAATGAGCCATTAAAGGCAAATCCAAATTATAGAATCATAGAATCATAGAATTATCCTGATGTTTCCTGGAGAGGCCTAAGTAAATGGGAAATGAAGAACCAAACTCACTGCTGGGCAAATGCCTTACAAACTGAGTGTTCAGAAATAACAGGGACAGTAGCAGGAAAATGTTTCCTGATCGCTTCTGTCTATAAAGGATTTTGCATGTCTTCTATTATTTTGAAGTACTGCATAGCCAGGAATTAATTTCTCTCTGTAACAACTCTGCTGTGTAAAGGAGGATCTTCAGGCTTTTAAGAACGGAGAACTGAGGCATAGAATTTAAGCTCAAATCCAAAGTAGACCAGATCAAAATATTTACGGTGATAATGAAGCAGACTATAAGCATGTAGTTTCAAACCTGAAATCCTTTAATACCTGGTCATTTACTACCTATTTCTGGAGACCCCTAAAGCACCAAGGCCTTCAGTCATCATTGGTAAGGACTCCTGTATGTCCAAAGAATTTGTGCTCTCTCAGAAGTACCTAGAGTTGACAGTGCAAAGCAATCTGATTTGCTAATTAGCCTCTAATCCCAGTCACAATCTTTAACCTATCTTTCTCTTGTTTACTGGCAGTGGCAACTGGAGCACCATCTAATAGGTCATTGGGCTATCTGCAGAATTTAACAACAGATGCCACATACTTCAAAAAGGGCATTGGAATATACAGCTAAAATGCATAAAACCTCTTTGTAAGAAGGACTTACCTAGGACAGTCTCTCTAGTGTTAGCACCAAGGGTAATGTCCTAGTAAATTTTATTTTTAGCTTCCCGTTCCAGAAAATAACAAACACTAGAGACTCTGAAAAGGGGTGCATTAGAATTGGGTAAAATGACAGCATGAGGTTGTATGAGTTTCACTGATGTCTAAAATATGAGTTTAGTCAAGATGACAGAGGAGGAGAAAGACTCATCAGCTATCAGTTAACTATGTCATGTAGCCATGAAAGAGGTATGGTGAACAGAGCCAAGGAAGTGTAACTCCACTGTCCAAAGCGCTAGTGACAGTGCACAACAAATAATTTGCAGACCATTACTCCTTCATTTAAAAAAAAAATGTTTAATTACAGCAATAAGCATGAATTACCTAGGCTGAGAAGAAGCCTGAAAAAAATAACCTTACAAAAAGAGGCTAAAATAAGCTGCAGTAGCAAAAAAAAAAGCACATCTTATCAAAAGGATACTTGAAATAAAAGAGTGTTGGGAGAAAAATAACCAGGCATAAACTATCTATGACTAATAAAGAAGATCTCTAACCTATAGAGCATAGTTCTGGAACAGAAACTGGGGAAAAAAAATAGACTTTTTATCAATTAATAAAAGATGTTATCGTGCACGATTGTGTGAAACCACAGAGGACTGGGCATCAGCAGCCCAGGAGATCAGGTTTCATCCCATTTTCCAAGATACAATTGAAGAATTTTAAAAGTGAAGGGAAGAGTTTTCCATTATTTCTTCATGAATGACAAGAGTTGGTTAAAAATCATAATGTGAGTGAAAGAAAAAACTGAAGAGAACAATATTGTGTATTGTGATGCTTACAGTTAATAATATAGTGACTGTAAATCAAAATACTGAGCATACAGAATGCTATCCAAAGAAATTAATCTAACATTCCTGAAGTCTATAAATATATTAAAACTAGTAAATACATACTGATTTTCCGCTGCTGATATTTACATGCTATACATTTCATGACATATTTCTGCTTTCATAAAATAACATATATTTAATGATTAATTTTCAAAGATCTAAGGTTAGAAATGAATGCAGTTACCCAAGTGGAAAAAGCAAAAGATGATTAATCTCCCACTATTATGGTCTGATTCACAGAAACCACCGCTGGAGGTTGTTGTCTCATAAATTCATATACCCTCCAGAGTATCTTGCCAAATAGTTAATGGCTCTACCTACAAGCCAGGGCTACCATTTTTTATTTTAATCTTTGCCACTAGTTCAAACCCAAACCTGGTCCAATGGTCTGATTAATAAAAATTGTCAAAGTATTCTGACAGACAAATTTTGAGTTTGCACTCTTAATAGATCTAGATAAATACATTGCATAATCCTTTTAAAGATACACTTTTCTAGGGGGAAAAAAATGGTGGTATTGTATACCTTACAATAGACTTATTTATCCATTCAAGAAAATAGAAAAAGAGAAAGTAATCAGATTAAATAAGCACAGGACAAGATAATAGCGAGATGAATTAAGTAAATATAAAGTCAAAATACACCTTGTGATTTCAGTGTAGGTATACTTCCAATGGTTGCCTTTTAATCTTGCCTTTTTGCTCTCTGGTGTCTTAAATAAATACACATTTGTCATTATCCAAGGTAAAATTGGAGCATTTTTAATGAGGCATCACAGTCTGATGGGTACTAATTGGATTTGTTATCTATGTAGGAAGATAAATTGTTTGATTTTAGTGCCTACAGTGAGTTTACAGGTGTGGCAGTTCCACGGGCTTCTTTTTAATGGGGAGGTAAGGTGATTTATTACAGCACCAGTGAAAATCCAGGAGCTTCCAAGTATCAGCATTGCTGTCACTTTTTCAAAATCTAAACATTCTTCAGTCTGATTTCTTACACTTTACAGTTCCACAAAAGACAGAGATGCTTTGTTAATATGTATTTTAATTATTAAGGACTCTCATTCTCTCTAGCAATATATTCTTCTAAAGGAGTGTTTCAAATTGTGTACTGCATGCCAAGGAGTGACAGAATGGCTTTTTAATCAGAAGGAATTTATTTCTTTTGGTAAAAGACATTGTATGTAGCCTCCTAACACATTTTGTGGTATAACAACATATTTATATAGGGATGACAGTTCCACTAGAGAACCCTAGTGAAACAGTATAAATGAATATCGAGTGAGCAGTGGCTAAAGCATTAATTGGTTTTGAACTGCCTGCTTTTCTTTTACTGGCATTTGTTGTGTCCTATGCAGTCAAAATGCCAAGATGTTTGTCTGAGTACATAATGAAACTTGAAGTGATCTGTTGTGTCCTACAAGCCAGAGATATATATGTCTGTAGGTATGTACATATATATATATGGTCTTCATATATTTGTATATCCATATATACTTAAGCGAACACACGTATGTATACACACACATATATATTATTCTTGAATAATACAATGAATCATTAATATAATAAGCAGAATTGCATGTTTGCATGTTATGCATGTAAAATGTGCAATAGCATATAGAGGAAGCATGCAAAAAAAAAGCCACTCTCCAGTCATAACCACAACTTTGAATTTTTTCAATATTAAGAACAAAACTATGTGGTGTCTGGGAAATACCAAAGCTGAGATCTGTACCCCTTTTCCTATTCCTTATATCACTTAGACCAAGGAAATTAGAAAGGTCATAACATCAGATACTTTCCTGGAATCAGACATGGATGCAACTCAAGTAGCTAGAAGGTGTTTTTTTAAAAAAAAAAAAAGAAAATAAATTATTGTCATTAACTATTAAAGAACCCATTAACATTGTTCCTTATGAAAAATTCAAATTTTAAACAAAGCTAAAAAAATTTAAATACCAGTTAACAGATTCACATAAGAAATGACGAGACAACATTAAAAACCAAGACTTCTGTTTGTAAAAACAGAGTATTAAAAACAGTAAAGTTTTGTCTACCAAGAACTGCTCCCACAATCATTTTGCTCTGTGGAATCAAAGCATTTTTACTTTCACTAGTCACAATTAAATACTGATACAATAGTTATTTTCAGTGGATGGAATGATTCTAAAATCTAATTATCTTCAGCTCACTTGCAAGCCCATACTTACCAAGACAAATACATTTTCTGTAGAATATTTCCCAGGAATAAAAAACATCCTGTTTCTAAAAACTGTAGGGTTTAGCTTATTTTCATTCCTTCACACGCCTCACCAAAAACAAATGACATTTGCTTTCATCACATAATGTCATTATGAAGATTTATCTTCATATTTTCAACTCAGACAGTCACAGTAACAGCAACCTGATTGCACGAAGAATAGTGGTCATCAGGATATATTACCATTATACAATGTGCACCTAAAATGAGGCAAATTTAAAGCAATATTCTACAATTTCATTATCATGACAAATGAAGACTAAGACTTTTTACCCTGACATGCTCTTACATGACCTTCAAAAGGGCTCAAAGCATACAGCAATTAGTACCACTTTAGAAAGATTATTCTGCTTTAGTAGTGCATTATGGATGGAATCAACTTGAGGAAAGTATTGTCTGACTGAATTGCACCGTTCTTGATTAAACTTTAGAGCAGCATATCTTATTTTTCAGTAGACAAAATTACATGACAGTGAGAACAATAATACTCATGCTGTATGAATTAACACTCCTTGTCTTCCATTTTTAATATCAAGGAGCACTAATGCAGTGGCATTATTTTTGTTTTCATGATTAGCAAATAATAGTTTTCTACACAAATCAGGAAGGATCTAGTCTGCAATATGCTGCACTCTGGAACTAGAAATTGATCCAAGGTGTTAACAAAATGTTGCTCATGCAAAGAATAAGAAATAAACTGAATTACTAAGCTATATATTCCATTGACAGATTTTGATGTAAAATAATTACGTAATGCTTGGGTGTTTCAGCCTTAAAAAATAAATATCAGAAAAGGTTATGGGAGTCTTTATCAAAGCATAAACACTAAACTGAAAATTGTTTGCAACTCATTTGTTATTATTTATCCTATTTCTGGAGAAAAATTTTATACAAACCATAGACACAATTCTGCCATTGAAATAAATTGTTGGTTGTGTCTTTATGTCTGTATGAAGTTTGGCTGATGATACCATCCTTGGGACAGAGGTGTAACTTTAGTAGTGACTATTATTTCACTGAAAGAGGACCCATGCCAAAGCAAAGGAACAACAGGCATTTCTGTCCCCCATTGCTGTGAGCTTCAGACCCTCAGTGTTGCTTGAATAGGTCTGGTGGGAACTAGCACAGTAATGTTAAAACACATAGTAGCAACATTAGTAACTTCGATTGTTTTAATCTCACAAGTAATAATTTATTTCTAATGTTTATTTTACATGAAATGGAACAAACCAAATCAGTAATTGAAACTGATAGGTTAGTGAAAACAATAATCACAGTAGTAACATTAGAGAAAGAGCTTATTTAAACAGTTTCAGTTAGATTGGTGGACACTTTCTCCATTAATTTTATTCAAATACATTCTTGTGGAAATTTACTTTAAAAATAATTCTACATTTTCAATAATTTTATTCAAATACATTCTTGTGGAAATTTACTTTAAAAATAATTCCCTTGCATATTCACATGATAAATGTTATCTTCTTTATTGGGCAGGATGTAGTGAACAGGAAGCACCTAACCACAGTTGTGGTAATTAAACTATCTGTATCTCACTGCAAATGGAAGACCTGAGCTGGAAGACTTCTCGGGTGACTGAGACAAGATTACTCACATGAGTCATTTTGCACCACTGACTACAGAAATTGCCAATATGCTGGCCACTTCCACCAGATATTCCTCCTTTCTTTCAAGGGCATAGGTCATTTTCTGGTGGAGGAAAGACTGCTTACAGATCTCTCCCCTGGGACTCTGACATAAGATGACAGAAGAGAATCTGACTGCATCCTTCTCAGCTCTACACAGATTGGAAAACATACCATATAGATAATGAGATTACAGTTTGAGAAAATTCATCATAGACTGAGATCAAGCTAGAAATGTATTCAAAGATACACTTTCTGAAATAAAATAAAATTCTAATTGCAACCTTTCTCAAATTCTCTCCTACTGTTGACTAGCTGTTTCTGATGCTATTTCTTCATGAAATAGTGAAGGTCTCAGAAACTTATCCTAGACTTCTTATTCAGGTAACAAGATATGAAATGACAATATCACATGTCCACTTACCCACCCAGTTCCTGTTGCTAAAACCAGGTGTGGATGGACCTGGCCAACTTCCTCTCCATGAAGCAGTGACATTTTATGTTCATTATCAGAAAAATATGGTGATGACAGTAACAACAGTAACAAGTAACAAACCAACTGAAATATTCCATAAATATTTTTATTTTATGTTTGGGAAGATGCAGGATAACGTACAAATCAACAAATGTGGAAGACTTCACTACTACCAATAACTAAAGAGATTGTTAATCAACACTTAGTAATCACGGTTACTTTCAAACCAGTGGACAATCTCTGGTCTGTGTATATTCCTTTAAATAAATCTGAGACTCCAAGGTGTAAAAGACTGTGTCAAATATTTGTCTCAACATTGTTGAAACATCAAACCACCAGCTGAACAATGGAACTTCAGTTAAACCATAGGACTAGAGTCTTCCTGTTATCTTGCAAGCCAGCTCCTGTTGTCTTGCGAACCTGAATGCAGAGCTGATTCTGAGAAACCTTGCCCTACCCCTGGCATGAGCCCAAACCCGAGGCCAGAAGGAAAAAGCAGAGGGGCCCAGAGACAGAAATGGGCATGCATATCACAGCCAGGTGAGGGCAAACCAGCTCTTGGAATACAACCTGTTGTGATAGGACAAGGGGTAATGAATTTAAAACCAAGGGAGGTAGATTCAGACTCGATATAAGGAAAAAATTTTTTAGAATGGGGGTAGTAGAACACTGAAACAGGTTGCCCAGAGAGGTTGTGGATGCCCCATCCCTGGAAACATTGAAGGCCAGGTTGGATGGGGCTCTGGGCAACCTGATCCAGTTGAAGATGTCCCTGCTCCTTGCAGGGGGGTTGGACTAGATGACCTTTAAAGGTTGCTTCCAACCCAAAGTATTCTATGATTCTTTACCAAGAGGGTCATAAGCAGAATTTAGACACAAAACAAAGCTAGAACTGCAAGCCTGAAAGCCTCCTGCCTAATCTTGGCAGAAAGCATAGCCGAATTCCAGATGGGTCTTGAGAACGTTCAGGAGGAGATGTGCTGTGGAGTATACATTGCCCTCTTATGTCATATAGACCTTGCAACAGACGACATTAGGAACTCTTTTCAAGACTCTTCCCTTTATCCTTCTGCAACTCTGAACAGCCATGAAGGAAGCAGATGCCACACAGCCCCAAGAACCTAAATAATCTCTCAGTTATACAATAGCTTTCAATACCTCTGGTAAAGATAATATGACTACTTTCTTAACTCTGGATTTTCTTGTTGCAAAAGTTTGATGTCTTGGCAGAAGTAATAAAAAAGTTGCAGCACAGCACATCACCACCTCACTAAGATGTTAAGAACCACATAAACTGTTTGGATACATTATTTCCTTGACATCTTAGATTACAATGTTATTTTATCTTGGCACTTTTAGGAGCTGGAGTACAATGAAGTTTTAATGAACTGGAATATGGTCTGTTGCTTCTAACAAATCACGGTGACCAAAGCTGACCTCATTAGAAGATTGTTTTTCTATACGAAAGACTAACCATTGGACAAATTCAATGTGGATTATTTTAAGCATTCATAATGAATTTAAATAGCAGTTTCTCTGTAAGACAGATGTAACATTGACTGAAGAGCAGGAAGTAAAAAGCTGGTTTACTACACATTAAATTCCATTCGGAGAACAGTTTGTCAGACAAGTAGAAATATGTTCTCTATATCCTCCAAAAATATACAACTATCAATCATTTTCAGTCAAAAATTAAAGTTGCAAATTATCTCTGCTAATTTGGTCCTTTCTATAATTCCAGAATTCCCGGTATATCAGGAATTTTGTATACCCCTTTTCACTTCTGCTTAGTTGGAGCACTTCTGGTTTTATTCAATTACTTTATTCTAACAGCACTTTCTGGTTTATAGACAAGACTGTTGTCCATATACCTATTCAAATTAACCCAAATTTGTGTTGCAGTGCATGTTGAATGAGAGCAGTGCTGATCTTAACTCTGGTATACAGAGTGATAAATGCTGGGTTGGTAGAACTACTGTCCCAAAGTAATGTGAAGAAAACCTTCATAATACGCTCTGCTTAGTGTGATATGTTCTCACAAACATCTTTCAATTGTTCTTCATCAGTGCAATTACCTCTGGTCTCTTTCCTTTGGGATTCAATGTACTGGTTTCAATCTGTAAATATCTGTACATTTAAGAACCATGTTTCACGAAACTCGCTTCCCATATACAAATGCAGGGGGAAAAGATAGCCATCCTCTGGACTGTTTCTCATTCTTAGAAATAAAATAATTGAAATTTAGATTTTAATATAAGACATTATCTTAGTCAAAATTCTGTATCAACAATATAGCATAATGTGAAACTGGCCTATTTTCCTGAGGTAAAATGCCTGCTTTACACAACTTCAAAGTTCTTGCTGTCTGATGAAAAGGTGAAGTTACATCTGGATATTGATCCATAAACTCTTCTATGGCAAAGATTGTTAGTAGTTGGCAGTGATTCTGAATTTATTGTGGTGTAGAAAGATAGAAGTTCTAAAGTAGACGTTGTGTTGTTCAGTAGCTGATATGACTACACATCATTTTCCAAACAGCCCTTTTTCCACAGCTCTTGGTTTTGGCCAGCATATGGAGCTACTTGGAGAACAAAGCCTTCTTTATCTTGGAGACCAAAACCCTTTCACAGTGGCAGATTTATCTTATGGGCAGTAATATCAGGAAGTAGTCTGAATTCACATAGTATATTATCTGTATTCCACATGAAACTAAATAAATTAAACAAAATATGCTCCTTTAAATCAGATAACATCCCACAAGAATTAACATCCCCGTTTTTAAACTGACAAAAAAAATACATCAATGTTTATGAACAAATGAACTTCTGGCAAACAATGTCTGTAGATATACTGATGTTGTTAATATATCTGGTCTGTAAATATGCTTCTAGTAGACTGTATCTCTACTTAATACTCACTGAAATTAACGTATAAGTGCCCAAATGTTCTCCATCCAGGTCATTTTGCACTCCATTAATAGGCACAGTTCCTTTTTCTAGTTTGGCCTAATATTGACTACAAATTTGCTGTCTTTCATTATTTCATGTTTTCTTACTCCTTTCTTGGTCACTGTATTGAAGGGAAAATACATTTTTAAAAATCTCAAAATTCAGTTTCTTAACAAAATACTGATTGAGGGTTCTAAGAGTTGATATCCACATATCAAAATGGTTACAATAGGTAATACCTGTAAGTATATAAATGTAAATGCATCCTATAAAGCAAACATATCCACAAATATGTATGCATGAGAAGAAAAGGTATTTTTCAAAGAATGAGAAGTCTGATGAAGTTACATTGACGAGCTACTAAAAATAGTAATCTGCACAAAGAAGTCCTAATGATCTAAAGAAGATAAGTCAAACATTACCTAGAGCATAATTCACAGCTATAAGCTAGGATAGGGACCATCCAACAGATGCAGCTGTATTTATTAAAATTCAGTATCACTGTACTGCTCTCTAGCAATGTCTTTAAAAATCTTTAGCTTTATCCCCTAAAGACCTTTTGGAAAACTGAACTTCTTGACCTCACATAGTCTTCTCCAGGCATACACATTGTTCTGGTTATCTGTTACCTGAAAAGGTCCTGATGGGGTCAAAGTCATTATCTATAAATTCTGAACACTATAGAGGGAGATGGGGAAAAAAAATGGTACAACTTTTCATATCCCTAAAACGTAGTTTTGGATAAAGAGTATTTTTTTGCAAGTATTAATAAATATGATGTACAGTTGATGTATGGCTTTTAAATACAAAGTAGTCTATGGACTGCAGTACTTAACTGAACACATAAGAGCTAATGACATAAGGGCTAATAAATGTATAATAAGTACTCCAAAATCAGAGTTGAACAGTCCTTGGGGACAAAAAATGAAAGTACAAAATAAGTTCTTAAAGAAGAGAGGGCTTCCAATCATTTATGCCTGTAGTCACTGTAGAGATATTAGAAAAGTTCTCATAACTGAAACTTTCTTTACTTGGAATACACTGAAGAATCTGTCTCTGATAAAAGTGTCAGTAGAAGAGGCTTTAGAAAAAATACAGAAAATTAAAAGATAGAATTCTAGTATCAGAAAAAGTTCTGAAAATTTGAAAAATAGAATCTCGAGATTATAAACTGTGCTGCTAAACCATATTCCTTAAAATTGTGCTAGTACCAGATGAATGAAACATAACAAAAAAGCAATTCATTTTTGAAAGGCTCTGATGGTAAAATATTGAAAACTGTTTCTGACATCGGCACTGCGGAAACTAGTGGAAAATGTAGCAATCACAGAAACATAGAAATGCAGAATCACTGAGTTTGGAGGGAATCTCCAGAGATTGTCCAGAAGTAGTTCGACTCCTGGTTCAAAGCAGGACAATGGAAGCTAATGGCAATGCCTGGTGAAATTTTGAATGTAAAGTTTGAAAATTTTACTTTTTCACATGAACTCCAATGTGTCCACATTTTGCTTGTCCTGAGGAGCCCAGCAGTGGACACAGCACTGCAGAGGGGTCTCACCAGGGCTGAGCAGAGAGGAAGGATCAACTCCCTTGACCTGCTGGCATTGGTCTTCCTAACACATCCCAGGAAGCTGATGGCGTTTTTTGCTGCAAGGGTGTGTAACTGACTCATGCTCAACTTCTTGTCCACCCGCATTCTTCCGGCGTTATTCTTCCCCAGGTGCAGGACTTGGCATTTGAAGGTTTGTTGACCTTCATGAGGTTCCTTTTAATCCCTTTCTCCAGCCTGTAATGGTCCTTTTAAACAGCAGTGCAATATTCTGGTGTATGATCCACCCCCCTTCCAGTTTTGTATCAACAAACTTGCAGTGTATCAACACACTTGAGGGTGTATTCTTCCAGTCCTCAGAAAACTTCCCCAGTCACCATGATCTTTCGAAGATGATCAAGAGTGGCTTCATAATGACATCAGCCAGCTCCCTCAGTATTTGGGGGTGCATACCATCAGATCCCGTGGACTAGAGTATGTTCAGTTTGTTCAAACATCTCCTAACCTGATCCTCCTTTACAAAGGGTAAAATTTCCTTTCTCTGAATTTTCCCTCTGGTCACAGGGACCTGGGATTGCTGAAGGCCTTACTAGTAAAGACAGAGGTGAGGGAGGTGAGCCTTCTCTGTATCCTTAGTCACCAGGTGCCCTGACTCCTTCAGCAGTGAATCCACATTTTCCCTAGTCTTCTTTTTGCAGATGATACACCTGCAGAAGCCCTTCTCGTTGTCCTTCGTGCCCCTCCCCAGGTTCCCTAACCCCGTTCCTGCATGATTCAACAGTATCTCTATACTCTTCCTAGGACACCTGTCCTTGCTTCCAGCTCTTGCATGCTTCCTTTTCACATCTGATTTTAGTCAGGAGCTCTCTGTTCATCCTTACGGACGTCCTGCCACCTTTATCTGACTTCCTGCACATTGGTATGGGTCAAGACGAGTCTGGAGGCGGTGATCCTTGAAAATCAGGCAGCTCTCCTGGCCTCCTCTCCAGGGCTATATCCCATGAGACTCCTCTAAGCCCATTCCTGAATAGGCCAAAGTCTGCTTTCCACAGGTCAAGGATTGCGATCTTGCTTTTTGCCTTCTACTCTGCTCTCAGGATCCTGAACTCTACCATCACTACAGCCAATGCTATCTCTGATCTGCCCATCTGTAGGGAACCTGACTGGAGGACAGTTAAAGTCTCCCACAAGGACTGAAATCTGCAAATATAAGGTTTCTTCCAGTTGTCTGAGGTTTCTGCTCAGGGAGTATGTAGCAGATGTCCACCACAACATCCTGCCTGCTAACTGTGACCCAATAAGAAAATATATCAGTAGGCATGTAAAAAAATACACAATCTTGAGGAGGAACCAATGTAGATTCTGTAGAGGGATGTCATAGCCTTGTGTTCCATTGGAGTTCCCTGAATAAATCAAAATGAGTCAGTTAATATATCATTTGCTTGGAGTTTTCTGTAGGTTTTTTAGCAAAGCCCCTGTCAAAGTACTAAATATAAGTGTCATGGATGAGAAAGAAAGTCCTCTTGTGGATTCTTAGATGCAAAATAGGAAGAAGAATAAGGACAAGCTCAAAATGTGAGGGAGAGACTAATTTGCATACCAGAGGAATCTTAGCTGAATCTGATACTCTTCAACATACTCATAAATGGTAAACTATGGCAAGTTTTCATAAATTTGTAGAAGGTAATAAAAGTAAAATGACAACATCTTATCACGATTATACGTTCAGGATAGTAAATACAAAAGCCAGTAGCAAATAACTGATGAAGGGTATGTTGAAGGTAAGCCACTGAGCAACGCACTGGAAGGTAAACTGCTGATAAGGTAATGCACATACGAAAAACAACACTGACTGAATACACACACTCCAACACTTTCTGAACTAGCATTTATCCCTCATGGAGAAGATATTAGAATTTTTTGATAGTTTAAATATGATACTTTTAGAAAAGCAACTATGATGTTAGTAATTTTTAGGAAAGATCAAGTAATTTTTGACCATAGCAAAAATTATCCCTATACCATAGAATAAATACATGGATGTTCCACTTCTGTCACCAAAAGGCTAGAGTAGAACTAGAACAGCTGCAAAGAAAGGCAACAGAAGTATAAATAGCTCACACTGAAAAGATATCTCAATAGATTTGGACTCTGGAAAAAAAATTGTCTATTGGAAAAGATGATAGAACTTTATAAAACTTTATAAAAACATGACTAAAGAGAAATGAGGAAAATTAATTAATCATTTCTCATTATACAAAAAGCAGAAGATATAAAATGTAAGTAGCAAGTGGCAACTGAGAACAAAAAAAAAATAGAATAGTCTTGCTGGATAAATGAGAGGTAAACTGTGTAATTCTTTATCCCAAGATGCTGAGTATGCTAAAAATTTACTTGACTTCAGAAGTGACTAGACCCATTCGCTGAACAGAAATCCATCAAGGACTACTAAACATAAAGTAATGACATTTAGATTAATGTCTGAGGTGTAGGTTTCTGGAAGCTGACACAGTGTATTTCAGAACTACCCCTTCAACCTTGCCTTGCTCCTAATCATGTTCTTATATTGTTCCTTAACTGCGTGCTATGAGCCATTTTCTGCCTCATTGAAAATAGTTCTCTGCTGAAAGAGATAACACTTGAAACGTATGGATTGGAAAATTATATAAATGAAGTTATAAATGAAGAAAAAGTATTAAATTTATCTGACCTGGGAATTAAAGAGAATTAAATATGCATTAACAATATCAAAAGATAGGTCTGAAGACCTACCACTTTTTTTCCACATCCTAAACCTATACAAAATCATATGTTTGCCCTGTCTCTTCAAGAAGTACTATCATCAACCAGTTCTCAAAAGTTTTTGTATCCTCAGAAAGCAGAGAACCATATGAAGATGTTCAACATATTTGAATCATCTCCCTCATTGAGTGATGTAGTATCAATAGATTTGAAACAATTTTCTGTATATTGTTTAAGGTGAAGAGTTTATATTTTGAATGAAATAGTAAATAGCACAAGGCAAGCCAGTTCCCAACTTTTTATAGGATAGGCTAGCGAAATAAACAATGTTTTGTAATTTTGAATAGCCCCATAGTTCACAATATAACATCCTGTTATTGTCTCATTTTGCAGCCTTTACTATCTTATTCCCACCAAATCTGATTTAAGTCACATCAGGGGCATTCACTTTACCTAACCTAATTTAGACACACTAGTAAGGATGGTAGTCAATGTGAAGTTACAGGTCAAGTAAGCTCCTTCAGAGGGCAGTTAAGATTCCTCATATTTTCCACAGTGTTTTTTTAGGAGTGAAAGAAAAATTACTCACTTCTATTAGAGGCCTAAAGCTAGGTGGGATAAACAGACCTTTGCAATGACAGGCATCAGTTCTGCTGGTTGAATATCCATCTTGCCCTGAGTTTCTAAGGAGGAAAATCTCAAAATGATGCTTTTATTATTACTGCCTGCTTTACTATGAAAACAAAGAGCAGAAGATGCAGATTTAATGCAGATATACTTTAAGGAAAGGCTTAGTAGCATGTATGAAACAACCCGACATCCAATGCCCAGTATCACCTACTTCACCAGGTATCTCGCATGTCTATTGGAGCAAAGGAGATGCAGGGAGAAGCAAAGACACAAGACTAAAGGACAGACATAACATGCTGTACAGTGTTTGAGGACAGAGCATACATTGTTTGACCCTGGAAGGCATGTATTGAGCTGTAAGCCTGTGATGAATGGAGAAACAGAGAAAGGCCACTTTCTGTAGTGGAAATACACCTTGAAAATGAGTAAGGAAGATGTAGCTATTGAAGTAAAGCTAGTGGTAGATATTATATAGATATTTTACAAGTTGGGTAGGATTTTTCCCTCCAAAAGAATGTCAAAGCTTTTTTGTTTTTTTAAGCTGCCTGATTTAATATTCCATGTGTCCATCTTGCCTCTGGTCTCCCTCGTACCATTGAGTATGAAGGGATCTTTTAAGGAATTCTGAGGACTCCTCAAACAGCACTGAATAACAGCACTATACACCTTTTCTCTTTCTTTCTTTCTCTCTTATCTTTTTCAGCTTTGAAGATCACACTATATCTTCATCTCCATCAGTAAGTAAATGAAAGTCACATGTCTCTTTGTCTTACAGAAGGTGGCATAATCTTTGCCTTTTGCACTCTTCTGCCACCATGGACTGCTTCACAGTCCAGGAAGACACTTTTTTCTTTGCAGTAGGAAGAGCTCAAAAAGGCAGGAACAGTTGAACATCTTCACAAGGCTGTTTGAAATATGCCTTGCACGTGAATGCACATTCCTTTGTGGCACAGGTGCTGCAAGTCACAGGATACGTTGCACTCTCGTGAATCATGTATTCTAACAGACCTGGCTGAGCTCAAGAAATATGACCTTTGCCTTTCTTGACTTTATTTCATTATGCCATGAAATGCTTATGATTCAGGATAGCATGCTCTCTGTGCAAGTACACAAACCAAAGTGTTGTAAAATATTCAAGGCATAAGCTTACCAGGAGAGCTAAGGAGGCTGGACCCCATCTCATCTGTAGCATGGACCAGTCACAGAAATGGCTATAAGCCCTGCTGCTTTTGACTGGGTCTGCCCCAGGCACAGCTGTTTGTGATCAGAGATAATGGAGATTGTGAGAGATTCAAATCAGCAAATTATTGAAGTCCAGAATGGCTACACAGGGAGCACAAAAGTGTTCTGAGTGAAGCCATAGAATACTATCACTAGACGATAAATCCAAATGGAAGAGAGAAACCATAAAGTGATACACAAGTGTTATCTTTACTATTCAAATCTTCTCCATTTAGCAAAGTCTAAATATATACAGAACAAGCTTTTCTGGTTCCTTTCTCACTTCTTCTTCAGTTTGGAGGAAGCTGTTTTATTATTCTCAGGAGCTCTCTCAGGCATACTATATACACATAAACAGAAACTAGAGAATGAAGCAATGAAAAAATACACTATTTTCTTTGCTCTGTTACCAGACAGTTTTGTCAGTGTATATCTACTGGAACAGAAATGGCTAATTTTTCTTGGGTCATCTCCTTATTCACACACTTGTTTTACTACTGCCAGTACAGATACTGTCATCAGTTATGACAGAGCTGCTGCAAGAACAGGGCTAAGCGGCTCTTGCTTACTTCATCTTCTGCCTGAAAAGTTGTTTCACTCTCAGTTGTACTAAATCCCGCACCCTATCAAAAACTTCTGTCTCTACAAAGCTTAGACATGCTTGGTTTTGAAATGAGCCTTACTTGATATTTCTTAGGTTTTTTTTTTTCATTTCTTGATTGGAGTTGTAGGCATTTTTTTTTTAAAGAAAAGAAGATTTTCAGTCAGGATGATGTTATCTCATCCTGAGACTCTCACAATTTCCACCCTGGATCTAGTAAAGCATGCCCTTAACTTAAAGCACACAAGTAATGCCACTGAGTTCTCAGACTCTGGACAGACACCACCGTAGTCCACTCTTACCCTACTACTTAATTCTCTATAAGGAGAAAGTGCAAAATACTGCAACTCTTACAATAGTCAGAGCTCTACTTCAGAGAACCAAATCCTGCTTATCTTATACTTGGACGCAGTGTCACTGATGTCGGAGAAAATGCTCAAGTGAAATAGATGAATAGCCCTGTCACAGCTCATCTTTCCAAAATAACATCCATACTTTCACTGGATAAATAACAAATCTTCCTGTATACACACTGTGTTATGTTTTTAAAACTGCAGGCTTTACATAAGCCCTGTGTAAGTAACATTAACAACAATATGTTTCCCTTTTAATATAAAAATCACACACACGAAAAATCAACTCTTGGGGTTTTTTTAAGGTTTTTTAATCTTTATTACAAAAAAAAAAAAAAAAAAACAACAACAACAATTCAAAGGCATGATTCCCTGCATGTGAAAGTATGCTTTGTTTATCTGTTTCTACATTTTAAAACTTCAGGAAGATGCTGGCACACATGGCAATAAGAAATCCTTAGGATTTCTAGGTGTCTGTTTTAAACAAATACAGCTCTTTTTTTTTCCTTCTTTTTCTTTCTGAAACAAAAAGGTTATCAGAAATGAAGTGGAATTTTCCTACCTTTCATTATTAAAGTAGCTCTGCAAAATGCAGTCCCAATCATTGTTCATTTTATCACTCATATTAGGGTATGATAAATTAGCTTCTGACTTTACACTGAACTACATCTGCCCTATATGTATTTAAAATTAGGCATTGTGTAGATGCTCACAAAACATGCCCAGGAACAAACATTAATAGACATTAGATAGTTCAATGGTACGAGTTAAACATGATAACTTATTGACTATCTATCAGTTCAAGCTGCTGCAAATTTCTAACACAGCCATATACTTTGGGTAACTACAGAATTTCAGGGGTTTCTTTACACTTATTTATTTGTTGCCTAAGGCCAGGACAAGTATCCTTTCCAGATCCAGAAGTGCAATGAAGACATTACTATTGTCAGCTACTTGTCACTGACAGCTGGGTGGGTGCTGCTGCCTTCATCTCTCTGTGTATGGAGTGGAGTGCAAGTGCAGCCTCTTCCCAGTAACCCCAGTATGGTTAAACCTGCCTTTGCCTGGTCTATAGGGAAAACTGTCCGTAGGGTCCCTTCTATTAGATGGGCTATGGGATGGTAACCCCTAGCAAAGTGCAGGGAACAAAGAGGGCACCACTGTCTCCTCTGCCAGCACAGATGTTTCCAAAATGTCTGCCCCTGCCCTAGTGCAAAAGTTGTGCCAGTACAATCAAAGGTCTTATTTCATACGAAAACAGTTATATTGGCACAAAAAGATTTGTTCACATGTTTTTTACTTGTAATTCTAAAAAGTAACATCTTTGAAAAAGAAGCTAGAGTATCCATAACAGGGATTTGCTCCAGAGATTGCTCCAGTTTAACTAATTCAAAGTAGTACAACTTTCCCTTGTACAAGCTCCATTTCTAACTGTCAAGCTGACTTTTTAAACAAATGCTACATTTAAAAAATTATTCTCCCCTCTTCTAGAAAAGCAGATCAGTGATGAATACTTTTGTAGGGTTAGTTGTTTGGTTTGGTTTGGTTTGGTTTTGATTTAGAGTGTTCTATCTCAAAATTCATTCTACAAGTGTTAGAATCAACCACATATGCAAAGTCACAACACGGAAATTTCTGCATCTTCCCCACCTCATGCTCAATTATTTCTGATTCACTGAACTTACCTGACTTTAGTGTGAGAACTTAGATTGTAACAGTCTTTTACACCAGCTATGTGTCCCAGTTTTTTCCAGAATATACCCCTCAGGAGATAGGCAGTGCTTCTAAAGGAGCAGCACAAGAATAAAAAAAAAAAAACACAACATTAAATCACTGTTCTCCTCTCACTCATTCTTTTCTCATTATTTTGCTCATGATTTTCCTCTTACCTGCAGTAAGCAGTGATTAGATATGTTTCCAATGCTATGTGCAATACTGAGCTCTGATTCCTTACTTTGTCCAGAGTGGAGGATCTGCCAGCACAAATTATGATTCCTTTCTGACCCATGTGCCAAAAATACCTTCCCACTGGTACAAAGGTATGAGGAAGAGAGCTGATGAGCACTTGGATATCAAGAGATATAGCCAGCTCACAGGGAAGGCCCTATGGGCTCAGGAGACAGGCAGTGCTCCTGAGAGGCCAGCACAGACTTAACTAATGTGTTGTGCTTCTTCTCTTAAGAAATATTGAATAGAACAATGTGACAGCAAGGAAAGGAAATGCACACCCCCTTTATTATGTGAAGTCAAACCGCACACCATGTTACACTGACCTTCTTGGGTTTCCTGTGTTTTGACTGCCTGCTGTCCCATCCACTTCATTCCTCAAAGGTTAATGAGGCTAAACAAGAGAGAAACAAAAAGGTCAGCCAACGAAATGCTGATCTATAGACAAAGCCTAAGGAATGCAAAATTAATGCAGAACTCATTGCTCCTGCATTACTGATACCGCACTAGAGAAAACCCATAGACACATCTTCAGAAAATGTTGCTGTCCATGAAGTAGAGAAGTGACCCTCTCTCTCAGGTTCAAAAAAGCTGAACCAATGCTATTATACCCGAAAGGCTGAAGTTCCTGTTTCATTATAACTGTGGCATAGTGAAGAATGACAAAGAGGGAACCAGGGATGAGGTCAGGAAAATTACTGTACCTCTCTAACTAATTATCTGCTTATTGGAGAAGGTACATGTGGGAGAAGGCTAAGGTTTGCCTCCCAGCTGATCATGTCACCTCTGCTCCTTATCTTCAAGCTCAGATCTTTCTCCAAGGCCATGTATGTGCTGGTTGTCACAGAAAATCTGCTACTCTCAGAGGTGGTGCAAGCAAGTATATTACAGCTGGATACTTCTGTCACCAAGGCTGAGAGTAGAAAAGGCCAGTGACAACCCAGAGTAATGTCTAAAGAACCATTTACGATAAGAACATTTTTCTGTTGTAAAATTTTGATTGTTTAGGACCCCAGCTTTTAATTGGAAATGACACTACAGTCAATAGGAGGAAATGTCTAGTCAAAATGAGCAAGGAAAAAAACATCCATTCCTTCCCATAACTGTCTATCTGAGCAGGTACTTAAAGCTGTTATTCTTAAGGAGGAGGGATGATTTGTTTCTGATTCAGAACTCAGGATTCCTGGAGTTCTGATTTGTTTCAGAAAAATGCAAATTTTTAACTTAAAAAAAATTTTTAGAAATCTATTCCTAGTGTTGGAGGCAGAGTAAGTATTGTTTTAAAATAATCTGCTAAAATAAACCTTACACAGGTCTCCATCTATTTAAAAATGCAATTTGTTTCTTTAGTTACATTTCTTTGTCAAGCAACAATTTAAAAGAAAGCAGTAGATTGCAAAGCCCTTCCTGGGCTCCCTCTCTAGTTAATAAGGATGCTGAAGAAACTACTACTGCTGAGAAGTACCAGTAAGTTTTAGGACTATAGAATTAAATCAAAGTAGCTAGAACATCAGATTTGAATGAATAGTCTATAAACAATAAACCTCTCTGCAAGAACGATGCGGAAAAAATATTGCACCTTTGTGCTTACAAAACTGCCCTTTACAGTTAGATTAAACATTTTTAAAGTTACCTTAGTATACATCCTCAGCAGTAAAGCTAAATAGTGAAGGAAGAGGAAAACAAAAAGAGAGGATTGTTTTCTTAGCAAAGTGAACCTCCTTCATTCTTTGACAAAATTAAAGCATAAATGTCATTATCCAGAATATGTTACTTGCTGCAGGGTTAAAAAAAAAAGTATAAAAATTAATGAATAATCCAACACAGCTGATTCCAGTAATTACAAACCCTAAAATTATACTAAAGATCTCAAAATACCGTCTTATGTTTTATAGCTCTCCACAATCCCTTTCTGGTTTGTTGCCTTTTTTAGGGATGGTAAGTGAAGCACCAGCACCTGTCACTAGGACGCTAAACAAATAATGTGTCTTCCCTTGCATGGACCACTGGAAGGAAATTGCTGCCTGGTGCTCCTATTACCTCTCCCTTGACATAAATTATAAGCCACTTACAATGATGTAAAAGGATAGATTTTTTTTTTCTTTGAGTGGAAACTTACCTGCTGAATACTCTGGAGCTTTGATTAATGTTTGTGCCCCATTTTGTATGAGAACTAAGAAACTAAATATAGTTGGTACTCAGTAACTGCATCAGTATAGTGAACAATAACGAGCCGTGGCTGGGAAAAAACTGAAGGCTCCAAGTTGCTAATGACATAAATGAGACCTATTACAGATCTGGAGGCTGAATCAGAATGGGAACTTCTCCAACCTCAGTCACAATGGTGATGGAGTAACCTACTATATACTCAGAAATTTTGAGTAAGGAATACTAAACACAGCACTGGATCAGTAGCTGTGGGATCTTTCTCCTACCACTGGGAAGCACTTTCCTGAGGTATTTCTTCTGTGCTAAATTATTAATGGCTGTTATATTGCCTTGGAAAAAAAAGCAGATACTTGAGACAGTCAGTGCCCCGGAGGCACTAGCTTATAGTGATCCTCCTGTTCAGGCACTGCAGGCAGTGCAAATGTGGCCAGCATCCACAAGGAAGTTTAAGCTTAAGAAATTTCTTTTAGTAGTTTGCACAACTATGCAAGGACATCAGTTTCCCTACAGAAGCTGGATATGACAGCAGAAGGAACACAGCATAGGAAAGGGAGGGTAATCTCCTTTTGTTTTAACCAGCTGTAAACACGAAGGCTAAGTTCAGAGTTAGTTACTACAATTGCAAGTTTCTCTTTTTGAAGAAAAAGCTGGAAGCTAATCATTATTTATATCTATTCACATACAGTAATACTCCAGGCACATTATTAAACCTGTTGGAAGTAAATTTGTTTACTTTTCTCCAAGCTACAACAACCTGCAATCTAAGTGACCTTTTGAAGTCTAGGTCTGCAGGCCCAAACATGTACATTTCACTGTTTCCATGTGGCCAGAGATGGATGCCTGAAAGTCCACGAAACAATGTCTGAGGCCAAAGACTCAGGGTTTACTGTTTAAGGAAAACCTTTACTGTGTGGAAGGGGGAAGTGGAGAAGGAGGGACTGTGAAATGGCATCTGGAAAAGATTCGAGGAGCCCATCTAATCCTGCCCTCCACGTGGCCTCTGATTTTGGTCCACAAGTGAGTTTCCTTCACATTCAGATATTTCCTGATGCACCAACTTCCTCTGGAACAAAGTCCATACACTTGACATTTTTTACAATATATTACTTTTTTAACACATACACACCCCTCTATATATGCATGCAAACACATAAATAAAGATTATAGTGATTAGGTATGAAGCAGTAGTTGGATGACACATACAATAACATAATTTAAAAGATAAAAGGACCATCAAGGTTGCTCAAAAGAATGTATGATTTTATACTACAAGGCTACTTGGCCAAGTGCAGCAAGAATATTTATTATTTCATAGGTTTTACACACAATATGAACCATTAGTGTTATTTAGTCTAAAATTTTGCACAACAGAAGTTACAAATATTACGAGGCGTTTAGCAGATCGATCTTACAGCCTGGCAACATCAGCACAGAGGAAGACAAAAAAGATAATAATGAAAATATTTTTCTAATATTTTAAGGAGACAGACAATGCAATACAGATCTCACTATATCAATCAGACTACTATATCCTATATCCTGTCAGAGAAAACTATTAATACAGTTAAAAGACAATTATGCAAAAGTGCATCTGTGGGGGAAAAATTGCTACTTTCTGCAAGCATTGCAGGATTCTTTTAGGCATAAGTTATTGAATTGTCCAAACAGATAAATATTAAAAAGAAGGCTATATTAATTACAAAATAAATTACCTAGTTCTTGTTGATTTGATTAAACAAAATGAAAAATTGAGTCAGCCAAAGAAAATGAGAATAAGGTAAATTAACTGGGTTTAGATATACCTTATTAGGCATGTCTGTCTTTAGAGTACGGCGTGAGGCAAATAGGCACATCTGAACCATCACCCCAGGCACGGCCATCTGTGTTGGTTTTGTTTAGTGAGGGGGAGCGATGGTGGCAGCTTTTGCAAGAAGCTGCTAGAAGTTTCCCCTTTGACTGGTGGACTCAACACAGTCTAGGGCAGACCTGCCGCTGGCCAGGGCCAAGCCAATTGGTGATAGAAAGTTCCCTGATAGCACCTCTGCGATAATATATTTAAGAAGGGGAAAAATAAAAAAAAAAAAATGAAGAAGAAGACGAAGATGTGAAGAAGCTGAAGCCCATGGAGGACCCCACGCTGGGGAAGGCAGATGCCTGAAGGAGGCTGTGGCCCGTGGAAGGCCTGTGCTGGGGCAGCTGTTCCTGAGGGACTGCACCCCGTGGAAGAGATGATCCATGCCAGAGCAGTTCATCAAGGACTGTAGCCTGTGGAGTTGACCCCAGGATGGAGCAGGGGAGAAATGTGAGTTCTTCCCCTGAGGAGCAAGGAGCAGCATTAAAGCAATATGTGGTGAACTGACAATAACCCCCATTCCCTATTCCTCTCTGTGTCTCTTGAGGCAGGGGGAAGGAGGTAGAGATAATTGAAATTAAGTTAAGCCTGGGAAGAGGGAGGGGTGGGGGGAAGTTGTTTTGTTCTCTTCCACATTATCCTGCTTTGGTTTTATTAATAAATAAATAATTCTTCCCAAGTTAAGTTTGTTTTGCCCATAATGATAACTTTAATGATCTCTCCCTGTCCTTATCTAAAACCTCAAGATTTTTTTTTTGTTATATTATCTCTCCCCTATTCCCTTGGAGGGCAGGGGGAGTGAGGGAGAGACTGCGTAATTTGGTCCCGAGCAGGTCTAAACTACGACACCATCCTGAATAACTCCCTTCCTGCAAGTGCAAACTCCTAGTTATAGTTCTTGCAGCTCAGCTTTAGTTCAATGTTGAGACCTTAGTAAATTTTGAGGTAACACAACAAATTCATGTAAGTCCACTAGAGACCTATTTTAATAAAGATCAGTGTAAACATTCATCCTGTTAGAACAGCATTTGAATTCCTTTGTGGACAGCAAACTTACAATGATTTTTGTAGTGGGTTGACCTTGGATACCCACCAAAGTCCACCAGGCTGCTCTGTCAGTCCTCCTCAGAAGAACAGGAGGAGAAAAATAGGACAAAAAGATCATTGGTCAAAAAAAAGATGATTTCCGAAGCACTGTCATGGGCAAAACAAACTCGACTTAGGACAATTAATTTATTGCCAATTAATCAGAGCAGGATAATGAGAAATGAGAACAAATCTAATAACACCTTTCCTGCACCCCTTACTTCTTTCCAGGCTCAACTTCACTCCCAACTGTTCTACCTCCTCCCTCCAAGCAATGCATTGAGCTGAGGAACACAAGTTGTGGTCTCTGCCACTTTGTCCACCTCACAGTCTTTTCCTGCTCCAGCATGGGGTCCCTCCCATGGAATACAGTCCTTTATTAACTTATCCAACATGGATTCTTCCCATGGGCTGCAGTTCTTCAAGAACTGCTCCAGTGTAGTTCCATTCCACAGGGAATGTCCTTCAGGAGCAGACTCTTCCAATGTGAATCTCCTACAGCATCACAGGTCCTGCCAAAAAAGAGGCTCCTCCATGGGCTCCTCTCCACGAGGCCACAGGTCCTTCTAGGATGCCACTCCAGCATGGGTTATTCATGGGGCTACAGACTCCATCAGGGCACATTCACTTGATCCACCACGGGATCCTCAACAGGTTTCAGTGTGCATATCTGCTCCACCATTAACCTCCATGGACTGCAAGGGGACAACCTGCCTCACCATGTTCTTCACCATGGGCTGAAGGGGAATCTCTGTTCCAGCACCTGAAGTACCTCCTGCCCCTCCTTCTTTACTGACTTTGGTGTCTGTAGGGCAGTTTCTCTCATTTTGTCACTCCTCTTCCTCAGTTGTGGTTGTGTAGCATTTTTTACCCTTTCTTAAATTTGTTATTATAGAGGTGTTACCACCATGGCCAGCTGACTCAGCTTTGTTCAGTGGTGGGTCAGCCTTGGAGCCAGCTGGAACTGGCTCTGTTCAACATGGGGGAAGCTTCAGGTGCTTTCTCACAGAAGCCAACCCTGCAGCCCCCCTGCTACCAAAACCTTGCCACATAAACCCAATGCAACTTTTTAAAGTTATGATCAGCTATGGTCACTCATTGATAAAGAATTGGAAGATTTAAAAAATTTTAATCATATTATGTTTTACCTAGGAAAAGCCTGCCTCTGATTAAATGTCTGACAGTTAACTTCCTGTATTAGCTAGCCTCACTTTCACGACTTGAAATAGCAAAAAGTGTTTATGACTCCTGGTCTTTTGAAAGGAAAACCCCTCTTCATTGCATGGAGTCAGGTAATGCTCATTTCCTGTAACACTACCATATAGCTGCTAAAAAAAAGGAAAAGCTGCAAGTATTTTTTTTCCCAATGTATCACTATATATTAAAAGGTATTCAAAATCTGTATTAAAGCACAGTCCTTACAGGGATACTCAGAACACTTAGAATAAATTTGCATGTAAACAAAGAAAATAATTGTTAATAGAAGACCTAGTGTCTTCCTTGGTGATTTTCAGTTCCTATTTTGATAACCAAATTATGTTTTTCAATCGCACTATTGAGGCTTCAGTTAAAGAACTGGTTTGCTAAATTGAGTTGAGGCTCCATTAAGCTTATGGGGGTCCAGCCCCCTCTTATGAAGCTTGAAGTACTTACAGCGTTTCCAACTCAATTTATGTGTTGCTAGAACTGGAAGCATTCTACATACCAGACAACCCAGCTTACCCTTGTTCTACATGGCCAGACTATGTCTCCTTGTGAAGCTTTATTTTTAATTTTATGTAAGTTCCCATTAGGTTAAGCAGTACAAATGCTATTAAGGAATCTGGTTTAGTTTCAAGTGTACACAAAGAGTATTTTCATTTAGTTTAAACTATGTCTCAGACTATGAAAGACTCAGAAACCTGGTCAAGTTGACATTGTTTAACAAGTCGCTAGTCAAAAACTAGGCTGTAGCAATCTGTCCATTCCAAATCTATAGCAAAAGGAAGCAGTGCCACTTTAATCTTGTTTAACTGCATCTTAAGTAGACTTAACTTGTGACTTGTCATGTCTGAAGAGTGCATGAATGAGCAATTATCATGGTCGAGTTGACAGATATCAGGCTAACTTGTATGTTTATTCCTTAAATTAATATGAAATTATCCTTTCAGTTTGCTTTAATTAAATTTATTTTAAAATTATTCCATTAGTTAAGACGAACACATCCTTTTTTTTTTTTGCATTTCCATAGCAATGAGCTAGCTGGTGAGGTTTTTTTTTTTTAGGAGAGGAAACTTAGCTTGTAAACTGATTTTTAAAAAGACAGAAAAAGAGAAAGAAAAAATGAATAAATAATTGAAGTAAGAAAAACAAGTGGGGCCTATCACATATAGTAGAAAAATACTGCTTTTCCTTGCAATACAACAGTTCCAAATAAACAAACTCCTCTCCTTTTTGAAATAAAATCTGCCTTTGGAACAAGATGATAAAAAATAATTTGTGTTTTCATCAAATATCTATTTAATTTTGGCCTGCTGATCTGCTAAATTTGAGGTTGTATAATTTGGACTTTGAGAAGAGTACCAATTCATAACTAATAAAGAGCCAAGCGATTTGTATTCATCAATTTCATAGTGATTTTTTATTTTCTTGCCACTTTCTATCATCCAATTTTCTTTTTCTTTCCAGTTCTCAAAAATAATTATTTTTCTCTCTGAGAAATAATTCCTTCCAGAGATAAGAAACTTTCTGGTACATTTAATTAGTATCAAACAAGGTAACACTGAAAACTGAACTAGTCCCATGTACACAAAAAAAGAGGGACCATTGTAGATCAAAACAGCAAGGAAGGACAATATAAAGCTTTAAAACAAATGCAGTCAAAAATACCCACTGGATTATAATCTGTGATCAGACCATTGAGAATTATATATACAGTAGAATTATTAGAAAGACTTTGAGCTACTGCTGCGTAGTTAGAGCATCAAAACTATGAAAGCTGGAATGTCATGTACCAGGTGACCTGTCTCCAAGACAGCAGTCTGTTTCAGGCTGAGTGCTTTCAGGCCTGTTTTTAGAGAAGTTAGGGTCTTAGTACCTTGAAAGAACAACTGAACCAAAATACAGCTTCATACAAATTATATTCATAAGGTGGCTTCACTGTTTTTCAAATGCATGTATGAAAGAGCTTTTGTCTATGGGTAGCTTTATAATGAATGTAGGGGAACTTTGGGGTTAAATATTTGTATCTACCTTATCATGATTATTAGAGATTAATAAACCAGAGTGAGAGAAGGACATACCTTTAGTCAAACTCTTAACAGAAATGTCCATCAAAGACACATTTGGATGGATGTATGTTTATTTAAAACCATGATACTCAGGGAGATTTTGGTACAGTAAAACCTCATTTTGGATTTACATTATCAGTTAATTAATGGAAGTACATTATCTGCACATGTGTATTGATAAAAGAAAAACAGAAAAAAACCCAAAAGAAATATAAAAAATTAAAGCATATTTACTGAAAGTTATTGAAGTGACAGCTGGTGAAACAAGTGGGTGGTGGGAGGCTTACACTATGTTTGAGTTTTTGACATTAATGAGTTTCTGATAATCTGATGTTTCATGCGTGTGTGCATCAACTCTGGGGTTTTTTTGAGGTCATTAAGATGTTAAGGGCATCGCAGGCTTCTTTGTAGATAATCATTTAAATTCAATTGCTAAGGAGGCTTCACAGGTGATTTGGGGATTTCAGTAAAGACATTTGCTCCAGCTAAGCACTTCTTGATTCAAGGAGACTCTATGGCATTATTGGAATTTATTAGTAGTTTGAACAAAGCTCTTATAAATTCCAACATACTGATATTAGTGGAGTGACTTATTCCTGCCACTGCCAGGCTTAAAAGTTCAGAATATTAATGAGACAAAATGCAGTTAAGCAAAACAAGACCCAAATTAGAAAGAGGCCAGAGCAGCATAATATAGAGTGTATGCTACCGTCAGTTATGATATGCTGAAAAAAATATCTCTCTCTCTCTTTCTCTATGAGAAAGTCTACTGATAAATGCAGAGTTACAAAAAATAAATTCTATGTATTACTATAGTGCCTTTCTGTGTTTTTTAATCACGGAAATAATTCCTTTGGTACTGATGGGAAAGCTGATCAAAAAAGATATGTCAAATAAGCCAGAAATTGAATCACCAGCTTTTTGTCCCTTAAGGACATGTGTAAAATAATAGAATCTTGTCTAAAGAGATTTATAACCACAGAGACACAAACGTACATTCACATAGATTTTATTTGCATACACACAAATACACACAAAGTTATGTTAAATAGGGCAGTCAGTCACTTTATGATGCAATTGTATGGAGTTACTTGTTAATGAGAAGTAACAGATTATTTTTTCTTGTAAAGTGTAATCAGCATTCCTTCATCCTTCTGCTGTGTAGTGCTGTGTGATCTGTAGCAACCTGTACAAAATGAAACTTACTGTTTCCCAGTTTGCACTCACTTGTTGGACTCCACTCATCTCAATAGACGTTTTTGCAGTCCTGCTGGACCTGTTTCTTTGGATAACACCTAATGATGCTAAAGTGGAAGGGCTGCTGAGACCAGTTTCTGTTTTGGGGCCAGCAGGCGCACCAGATAGATTTTTATTTTTGTCCCCTTCTGTAACACTAATCTTATTCACAAGACAAGGAATAACCCAGCTAAAGAGCTACCAAAGAGCCACTGAGTGCAGGTATTTGCAGTTCAGTGCCTCTATCACTTTCCATGTAAAGAAAAAGCATTCAAAACAGGACAGAGGAGACTATCTATGAAAATATTTACCCAGACCAAAGTGGGAAAGTAAACTAGCTAGCAATGTTGAACAAAATGATGCAGTAAAATTTAAACTGCGAACTCAGTAATATTATTTAATAGTCCAGAAAAGAAGCCTGTGTGTCTTTTAAACCTTAATGTTTGAACCACATAATTCATTATAAGAGTCATCATCTTCAGTTGAGAGATAGAGATATGAGCTCTGCATTGTGAAATGACAAAGTGGCACTTTCAGACGGAAGTCAAAATTGAGCCCTAGCTGTGAGTCTGGTGCCACTTAACCTAAGAAAGTCAGCGGTCCTAAGAAAGTCCATATAAGATAGAGACGGAAATTATGAATGCATCTGGCAAGAACAGCTAGGACAAAGACAACAGAAGAGAAAGAAAAAGCCAAAATGAGAAAAGAACAGAAGAGAACAGAAGAGAACAGAAGAGAAAGGAGTAAAGCAAAATTGACTTAGACAAAATAAAAGGTATAGAAAAGTTCAGTAAGGAAAAAAATGGGCAGAAAATACAAGAAAAAAGTCAAGGGAATGTTGGACTATTAGGTCATCTAGTTGACTTTGAGATATCATATAGGCAGGGGTATGATTTTCCCAAAAGGGAAAAACATTTAGCAGAATAATTAATGTGGGGGGTTAATTAATATTTCGCCCAGGAGTAAGGTAACCACCTCAAATTGAAAGTCAAACAAATTGAGAATGAAACAGGGAAAATTCAAGGAAGATGTTCAGGATACATTTGACACCTTCTCTATATTGTTTACTGTGAAGGTCTCCAAACATCTTATATTAATACTATGGAAAACACCCATTAAAGTTTCTTCCACAGAAAGAGTTCAGACTCCCAGGAGTATTTTTGCTATGCACACGGTTGTCACACCATGTTAAGACAGCATCAAACTTGCTTCATTAATGCTTTGAAAGATTTCTTTAGTTCCTGTCTAAGCACAGGTTCATTAATAGAAGTGATTTCAGCAGCAGGCATTTGTACTTTGTTCAGTGTATCATAAGAAAATATAAATACACTGCAATTTGTATAGTACTTAATTATGATCTTTCTGAATGACGTCCATTGTGGTTCTTTATTCAAGTGCTAGTGAGTCAAATTATCTCATACCAAGCTGCACACCTAGACAGTTTTAATGTCCTTTGCTAGGTTATCTTTTCGTTCAGCTAAATTTTCATTTTGCAACAGGTACTGAAATATCCATTATAGAAATGTCTTAATAGCTATCTTTTGTAGACAGTGCACCGATTTTCCACTCTGCAGCTGTCAGGTGGATATTTTTTTAAGATATAACTTCATTAATTTCCAGTAAGTTTTGCTGAGCCTATCTTAGCAAAAACCCCAGCTGGTTTATGTCTTCATACCAATGACCAGATAAAGTTGGAAATTTTTGGTTCATTTCTCTTGGAGTAACAGAGGTTCAAACTCAATTAAATTTATATGGACACTTGAAAATGACACTTGAAAGACAAAATACTCACTGAATATACTCCTACTGTAACATCTTCTTAATGCAGATGTGCCTGACAGGAAAATATACTGTGTCAGGCAAAATTGCCATGAAGAAGCAATTTTTATACTTTGCCTCTGCCTAATAAAGGGGGAGGAGGGCAGATTCAGGAAAATTTTGACTATTCAAGAAGTAGCGAAAGTAGAAGTATAGTAGTCAGCACTGAAAGATCAAAGATACAAACTACAAACAACAAGAGCTCCCAGGCTGTTTAAATTTTAAAATATATATATATGGCATAATAAGAAACAAAGCAGGGCTAAAAAGCAGAAAATAAAATAATGGGGAAATGGAGACTTACAGGAGAGAGGCAACAAAGAAAATGAAAAACACTGCTCATCTGAAACCATGTTCTATCCAGCTTGATCTCTTTACCAAAAGGATAATGGACAGAAACTGTCTATGGATTTACATGCAAGGTGAGAAAAAACCCAGGGACTGACTGTTGCTTTGAGAAGGAACACTACAAGTGTCTTTGGGGGATCCCATCTTGCTTGTATTTCATTTATTCTGTTTCATGGTTGAGGAACTTTTAATCAAAAAGAAAAATGTTCTAGTCACCAATAGCACAAATCCTCTGTGCTGGTTTTTCCACATCATTCTCACTAGTAAAGGCTGCTCACCTCTGCTGATAGCGGCTCTTCCAGGAACAGCTTTCTGTTTGCATGACAAGTGAAAAAAAAAGAAAGCAAAGTTGTTGTAGGAGATGATAACACTTTCACTTTTCATAGCATGCAGCCATGCTTTCGTAGCATGCAGCCATGCTTCCACAAGCGTGGAAGCGTGTTTACCTTCAGGCTGGTGTTTCTTCAATATAGTGCTTCCAGGTCTATGAATGCACCAACCATCTTATTTACATAATACAAATGATCAACTCCTTTTGAAGATATCTGGAGAAATTTTTCTCTGGGTTTTTATTTTGTATGGCGGGATGTTTTTTTACAAATCACATATTAATAGTTTTTAAGGTAAACAGCCTTAAGTAGTCATAAGCGTATCAGGGTAAATACCACATACACACAAAACCACATTTTTTTCACCAAAGTTCAATACTTGTCCTTGAGGACTGCAAAATTCTGAAGTCTGTGACAACTGCCAGGACTGTCAGAGATACAGTGTATGAAAAAGGGCTGTCATCACAGCTGTACAGGCAGAAAAAAGTCAAAGTAAGCTACAGAACTTCCAGCTGATTTATTAGCCAAATTAGCATAGATTGTAGAGTACAGATTTTTGTTTTGGTCATCTATATGCGTGGAACAACTGACCGAATTAAAAAAAAATATTTTTGATCACCTTTTGACAGTCCTATGTTGTTTATCTAAAAACTTTGTTTGAGACAGGTTAATAAAGAAAAAAGCAATCTACAAAACAGAGACACTGAAATGAGAATGAGCATTTTCCTAGGTTGTTTTTCATACCCTCTAAGATAGATTTGTCCTGGTTTTAACAAGCCCTTATTTACAGTTCCCAAGATTAGCCTCTAAGCAACCAATCAAGTAGCCCTCTATCACCCTGACACAAGAAGATTTGGGAATGGTAATCCTTTGAATAAGAAGATATCAGCATTCGGAAGCATGCAGAGTTATAATAAAAATTTCCACTTGACTTAGTGCATTGTTTCTAATTCTTTACTTGAAAATCCCTTTCCACTGCAGAAATTACAACAGTGTCTAGACTTAGTGGGCTCCAACAACATCTGGTGCTGAAGGGTGTTGTCCCCAAAATTCCAATTAAAACAAACCAATTTACTGTAGCTGAATGTTTTGATCAGTTTTTGTAGCTATATTTACAGACAGAAGCAACTTACTTATTTGCAACTACTTGCTCCTTACAGCTTATGTGATCAGCCCAATTGCTTTGTGTAATAGCCTGGCAGTTATTATATAGATTTTTCAACAGCAGCTATAGAAGATTGCTGGCACACCATGTGCACCATGTACCATTGCACAGTGCAACCCTACATGTGCATTATATGATCATTCTTTCCCCTGTGGGCTGTGAGCAGAGCAGGTGTTTCTGGAGACATAATTCTCACTAGTTTTAGATGGGAAGGTCACATTTCCAGATATTTTTGCTTTTTACACACCACTAGTGCATTCACTTAAATCGGTTTTCTTTTTATGAAATACTCTGAATGTCATCGGAGTTTTCAATTCTCAAAACATGTTATTGTAGAGGAGAACAGAAACGTCACATTCAGCTTCCACCTAAAACTATATCTTACTCCTACTAACAGACAGTTAGTAAGTAGTAAGTTTCATGAAGGAAGAAAACACATTCCTCACTTCAAATACACATTTATCTTGTTCTTTTCATAAATCATGCTTTCTTCTGAATCAGGATTTTAAATTTTAGGACATTTCGAGAACTGGCAGACAAATTAGTGCTTAAGTCATATACCTGCAGTTACCATAGTTCCAATTAAAGATATTCAAAATAATTTTTCTTCTAATGTCTTAAATGTTTTGTGGTTTATTTGCTAGCCAAGTGCTGGAATTGTCTTGATCTAGATCAGAAGATGCTCATAATCTAGTAGAGGGGTTGCAGCTGCCACTGATGTGTGCAACCTCTATCAGTATTCACTCTTACAATTAGGCAACTTTCTTGTCTTCCAACATAGACCTGACTGGAAATTGATTTTGTACATTAGATGTGGAAAATTTGCTTTGTAGATATCTTCTACGAAATAATTTGTTAACAAGTTCCCCCATCTCACCAGCTCTAAATGCCTGTTCTTCCAGGAGTAGCCCAGGGAAAGATCGCTTGTCAGGACAGAATTCTGGAATTGCCAGAGGTGGAAGGCAGACCTGTTGGCCACATTTGTGATTACATTGATGAAATGGATGATACATTCATTTTGTGGATATATGTCAGCAGAATGGTGTGTTTACCTTAGACATCATGACTATTTCTCCTTTACAGTTGTCCTGTCTGAGGAAGATCGCTCAGCCATAATTGACAAATTATAGGCCAAAAAGCCTCAACACTCCAGGATATAAGATTTGACACAGAGCTTTAGAGGAGATAGAGGTCCATTCTTACTTTTCTCTATCACAGGACATTCAATATTCTTTAATGTTTACAGTTGTCCAGCAATTTACTCCAAATCATTATGTATATATCTCTCTATATGATATATTATAATACATATTATATAGAATATAATATGTAACATAGTATCTTATATATGTAATATAGTATCTTATACATGTAATATAGTATCTTATATATAATTTGGGATTTTTATATATTGTATATTCTATATTATACATTAAAAATCTTCAAAAATAAATATTTTAATGTATTTCTATTAATATCATCCTTCCTCCAGGTATCAGAAGCAATCACACATACAGCAGAAAGAAATCACTTATGCCACTTGGGAAACTAAAGGATGCAGAGCTTCTTCAGCAGGAATTACAGTACACTATTGCACATTCATTTTTCCTACTGGTGCTATACCTCAGATTGAACTAGTAATTTGCAGGACAAAAAAAAAAATTAATGAAATTTTGTTTCCTACCTCTTTGTAAGTACCACAGGCCATTTGTAGGAAACCTTTCCCCTAGGACAACAAATGTAGGCAAACCAGAGTCTATAAGATCTATATGACAGCCTGAATATAGCTTTCAAAAACACAATAATCAAACCATTATTAAAAAGTGGTGAGTAGCTAGAGTTTTGATTGAAACCAACAGGAGTCCCAAGTGCCCTAAAGCTTTGAGAGCCATCAACATTGTGTCCAGTTCCTTGAAAAGGTACTTACGCAACTGAAGGCATCAAATCCCAATACCATCTAATACTGTAACACAAAGTAGAAACCATTTTGTATCAGCTTCCATGGTTTCTTCTAGATATCAGAGGAAAAAAAAAAAAAGAAAAGAAAAAAAAAGAATTGAAGGCTTAGTTTGTGACTATCCAGATGAAAAATCAAGGTTAAAATTACATGGAGCAAAACCCCAGCCAAAGGAAACTGCTAACTTCTGCAGCAAGTTACTATCCAAAGAAGAAACGGAGTGATGGAAAAACAACATCCCTGTGCTACAGAGGTGGCATCACCTGATTCTTTCCTCTTTAAATTCTACAAAACACTGGAGCATGGAAAAGAACTAGATGTGATGACACAGGGGAAAAATGTATGAAAGGAACAGACAAGTTTTGTGAAGCTAATGTTACTGTGCTGGTTTCATCAACTTCTTCATAATTACAAATGATGTCTTTTTAATTACTGCACTAAGTCTCACTCAGCACTTTAAAAACTGAAATTACATGGAGTGGAAAGCTCAGAGTAATATAGTGTTAAACTAACAGCTCTTCCGTACTTTAAAAGACTTGGATCTCTGCTGCTGAAACAAATAAGAAAATAAACTATCACAGCAGCTGCTTCCATTGTTACATGATAATGTCAAATTGTTTCTTTCTTATGGATAGGTTACATAGAAATTATAACTGAATTTTATAAAATGGCAGGTACCTGCCTTGGTGAGACATGTCAAGTATTTGGACCGCAAATGTGAAACGTTTGTAAATTGTTGTGGAGAATGTATCCAACAAAGCTGGAGGATTAATGTGTAAAATATCTATGTCTTCCATGTCAGAAAAGATAAAAGATTCTGTAATACTTAAATAATCAAAGAGTCCAAACTACTGCAGCCTGGAGTACAGTTGTCTGCCAACAACAACAAAAAGAATGGCAGCAAAGGCAAATACATACTAAAACAAACAAATTTTTTAAAAAAATAATATTTATGTAGGATGGAAACAAAAGGTGTAAACCCATATAAAATAACACAAGTGAACGAAAACTCCATTTGCCTAACAAACAGCTGATCCAAATGGGGGCTACTAGAATGCCATACCAGGGAGATTTTTTCTCTGTGATTCCTTCTATTACCACTTAATCCACTTCACTCAATGCACTCCTAGAAAAATTACAGTTTTAAAATGAAGCTTTACATTTGCCCTTGAGAAGGATTATACACATCTCACCAGAACAAACCTACGGGGCTGAACTTCACCTAGGAAGAGTCTCTGCTATTTGTGTCAGAAAAAGCCTTGAGAATGTGAGTGATTCCTAGCAAGATTCTTTTTAATAGTCAATCAATGATGGTGGAGGGAAATGGGGACAAGCACCAGGTCTCTGTAAGAGCCCTATTCCCATCAAGACTAATACACAGTAAACAGTAGAGCCTCCAACCATTGCACTGCAAAACTATGGCATGTGATTTCTGGTAAGAAAGGTAGGTGCTGAATTTTTGGCAGTATATACCTAGTAGTCCATTTAGAAAAACTCAGGTAATTTGTGTCAGGACATACCCTGTAAAGGACCGAGTTACTCGCTAAAGGATTGCAAATCAATGTAAATCATACCCTGTTTGTTTGTGGTCTGTGCACTTTCTTCTTGTATAGAAATGACTGGCTGAAGAGAAAGTCATGAATTTCTGTTAGTTTCTGTTGTGTGGCTTCTTACCTACTCTTTTGCCCTTAGAGGCTGGGAGCAGCAAAGCAGAAGATAAAAGCTTCAAAGAGCCAAGGATCTACACATGTTGGGAGGTTCAGCTGTAACCTGTGGAGCCCCAGACAGCTCTGCATGTTGTCATGATCTCTTCTCTACGTCTGCTTCAATTCCCAGTTGAAGCGTATCTTGTGACAGACGAAGTCTGTCTTAGTGGATCCTGAGAATTATGGTTTTTCTTTGCTATTAACAGTAGTGGCGAGCCAGAGCATTGCTGCAGGATGCAGCCTGACAGACTAGCATGTACCTCCACCGAGACAGCCAGGCAGCATCAGACTTCAGGAAGATATTTTGCAAAGCCAGCACATTTATTTTGCAAATGAGGTACAGACCAAAAGCCATGACATGCTCTGCAGCAGCAGTACAATGTACAGATCCAGGAAAGCAACACAGCTGGCAGGGTTTTGCTGAGAACAGCCAGTCTCAGGAGTCACTCTTCCTGCTACCTTTTCCTATGGAGCCCATGGAGTTACCAAAGCTAACAACATGAACTGTGATGGAGCTATATAATTGCTATATAATTGCTGTTGCTAAGAAAGTGTTTTGTCCTGCATTATAATCTATAAGAAATGGATAAAGACATTTTGATTTACCCATTTTTGCTTAAAACTAACCGTGAATTTAATAGAAAAGATAAACAAATAATTCCAATACAAAGCAATATCACCTCTAGTTAACTCCTGTTCCTAGTCTCGCATGTTGCCTAACTAATAGAGCACAGAAACAAGTAATTTAAGTTGTGTCTTGTTGCTTTCACTCTCGCATTTCAGAGGCATAAGCTGTGTCTTCAGTTACTGAAAGGTACCTGAGGATAAGTGAAATTCAGAGTGAATACTCCATCTCGTGACAGATCATTGTGTTCCCTGATGACAAAAATATACTTCCAAAACCAAGATTGTATAATTCCGTTAAGATTACTGTATAATTCTGTTAAGATTGAAAAATGTTAAAACAGATATCTTTTTCCAGAATTAGAGGAGAGCTATCTGCACATATGTAGGTGATGGTAGAAAGCAATTACAATTTGAAATCCCTAATTTGCAGTAACACTTCTCTTCCCCAAAAAGAAGAACCAAAAAACACAATAAATCAAATAACAACAAACAAATTAACAATAAAATCAAATTTCTGGGATAAAAAAACCAACACAGCGCATTGAATTCTGACATAAATTATCCACAGTTCTCATAGAAAATACAGCAAAATTGAGTCTCGTCGTTAGTTAATCTGAATTTTTGTGTATTATAGGTCTTTAAGTATCGATTAAATACTCTAATACACACACAAAATCTTGCAGCCTTTGAAAACTAAAATCTGTGCTCTAAGGAAAAAATGTCTGGTGTTACCTTAATTCTCTAGAGGTATACTCAGCTAGCTATCCCCTGATCCACACGTAAATAAAAAGAAAATCAATGGTCAAATCATTCTCTGGTTCATTTGCAAAACCAGCATTATCCCTCATTCTAAAGAAGAAACCAGAAGCCTTTGAAATTACTTAGATCATATCAACATCAAATTATAATACTGAATCACCCCAAGTAATCAGAAAGTCAAAGAACTAGCAAAACCTAACAGTAGTTCTTTGACTATTGGGAACATGGCACCAAAGTGTTGTTTTCCTGACAGGCATGTGAACAGACAGTGACAGTTCTGAAAAGTGCTGGAAAAAAATCAATAATAGAAAAATACTGCCCTGAAATTAGTTCACACACGTAGGTTGCTACCCTTATAGCCTCAAAGAGATACTGCTCTTTGTAGGTTCCAATTGTTTTAATCTCTTAGGTCTCTAAGAAATCATCATTTTCTTTCAAGAACTTTTGCTTCATCTCAGCAAAGTGATTTAGGAGATATCACAGGTAGTAAACACCAAAATTAACTGTTTACCCACCATGAGATCCATTTTGGGAACACATTAGACCAATCTACATTATTGAAGCTTCATTTGCATTGACTCAAGTGTGTTTTCAGGTTCTCTGCAATTTGCTTTAGACATATACCAATTTGCTGTCAGGGTAAGATTAATAAATACTAGTCCCTGATCCATATGCTTGTTTCCTTGGAAAGGAACTAAAAATTTGCAGATTTGATGGGAGCTTCCGCATACTAGGAAAAGTGATTTTGCAGGCAGCCTGAATGCTTGCAAGTGTTCTGCCTCTACTTCTGAGCACAGCTAGGACCTTTATCAAAAAGAATATCCATGCTTCAAAGGGAGAAATTTTTTATTAAACGCCCAAGCCCAAAGAAGACATCACACTGTTGATGCCACTAGTTAACTTCTGATGACCTAGATTCATTTTCAGAATAATACCAAACTGAGAAGTTTATAGAAAGTGTGCTACGTTATCTGGACATCCATTTTCCTGAAGTTTGTCAGACTCAGATCAAATGAGATACATAGGGCACAGCATTGCACTCACAGACCACCTCCTTCTTGTTCATGGTGGACGCACAATCAGAATTTACCATTACCGTTAGTAGCAGCCAACTGGTTAAACTTGGTTTAGAGGTTAATAGTAATGGTGAATAATCATTGCAAACTGAATGCAATGTTTGACTTCTTTATCTCTAACTTTCAGTATCTTCTTTAAAGAAAGTACTAAGCCAACAAAAATGCACATAAAAATCAACCAGATGTCTGGTTATTTTAAATTTGAGGGACAGCATATCCCAGCCTATCCCCACCCCAAGACTTGCTGTTTAACATCTGATTGAAGATAAAATATCAAGACAGATAGGGAGAAAGAAAAAGAAAGTATTTTTTCCTTCTTCTTTTATTTACCCTCAATATCACACAAAGTTGAACTTCTAACTTGAGATTCATTCTAAGTCTTTACTACTTTTTATTACTGCTATAGCTATGGTCATCTGCCTCTGGGTAGAAAGCTGTCTCCACCATTTTAGGCACATACAATTGTGTCTCAGACAGTCATGATCTTCCAGCTATAGTCATCATGACTATAGCTCATAGCTAAGAATGTCCAGAGATAGCAGCAGCCATTTTAAATATTGTAGCTTTCTACTAAGTGTCAGAGGTCACCATGAGTATACCAGACCTCTACTCCACTGTCTACACTGCCTTTCCAAAGAACAGTGCGATTCAAAAACCCTTTTCTGATATACACGGCCTTCATCAGTTTTAGAACCACTTACTTGATCCCCCAGAATGGGCACTGAAACATTGATTAAAAATTGTGAGAATAGCCATCAAGAGATAGTTTCATTTTTAACACTATATTTATCCAAGGAATCTCATATGAAAAGTATGACAAAGACATTTATAACAGAGACAAGGAGAATGCCATATGATCTGTCTGTGATTAAAGCCACTCAGATAGCCAATACTTGTACAAAACTATAAAGTGATATATAAATCAATATTCAGTCAAGATTTTGAGGTCAGCATGATGAGCTTAATACATTCTTTCACTGGTGGTAAGCAATATTAGTGACTTTTGATAAATGATATATTTTTACCATTAAATGTTATTTGAAGACACAATGAGTAAAAAAAGAACGAAGTGTTTAATAACTAATCATTTATCTTAAACCCATTACTACTTGTTACTAGACTTCTGAACCTCAGCTGAAAGAACTGTTACAGAGTTACCAAAGTTTAGTAAAAGCTAAAGTACAAGCAAGAAGTTAAAAAGACAACAGAACCTCAAATTTAGTGGTCTCCAAGAAGATTGGTATTCTGATGCTACATGTCTTGAAGCCAGGAAGAAACACTTAAAAAAAAAATAATCTAAATTTCATAACTTTAATGAGTTCTGAAAGAGTCATAGTTCTTTGAATACCTTCTTTACAAAAAAAAATAAAAATCTTGCATTACACATTCATCACAATAAACGCTAAGTTTTATAGCAATGAGTCAAACCAGTAAGGTGCTTTGGCAGAGACAGAGGTGATCTGGGTATCTGACATCCTGATAGAATTTTAATGACATCTGCCACTGAAACAAGCAAGGTTAGAAGTTTTCTTTAAAGGTTCCAAATCATAACATTGACTTCCCTTTTTTAAAGTACAGAATGGTCACTTATTCTAGAAAAGAGTAGTCCCCTTGCAACTGCATCAAGGCCTAAAGCTGAAGGCTTTTCCACCTACCTTTCAGAAAGACTTTGAGGATTTTATCATAAAAGATACAAAGGATATCCTTGTGGTTTGTTATTATTACTATTATTCTATAGTAGCAGCTGTAGCCACACTGTAGACTTACGCTGTTCACTGCATATTTATACTGTAAATTGGGAAGAACAGAAAGAGGAAGAACCTTAGATTACTATCTGAAGCCCTAATGAACCTTTCCCTGGTGATACCATATCCTGCTTCTGCTGATGCTTTAAAACAGATATTGATAAATCGGAAAACAATCAGAAAAGAGTTGCAAAAACTAATCCAGATTTGGAAAGCTATTTTAAATTGAGATTTTTTTGAAAGGCCGTTGAATGCAATTTAGGGATCATTACAGTCCAGAGTAAACTATTTAATTAGAATATGTTTGCCAGCAGAAAGCTTTCTGTGTTGGTAAAATGGCCCCCTCCAAAAAAAATCAACTGAGAAGACAAGCATATCAGTATTTCCTCAGTCCTTTTTGTCAACTAAGATTATAAAAAAGAGGCAGGGAATAGAGTGCAGTAGGAGTTTGAGTAGAAAGGGAGAGATGAGAGATGTATTACTGGTTTTAATATGCTAACATAGAAGGATGAATAACTATTAATTTGATACTAAATGTCTGCTTCTCTTATTAAAATAATCCTAGCATTTGACCCAAAAGGGAATAAAATTGCTCATCACCTCCAGTATTGATAAGTCTTCATGCTTTCTGAAACCACAGTTAAATCACTATTTCTTTTAAAATGATTGTACAGGATACTCCATATAACACAATATGGATACAAGATATTTTATTCCTTCTCCTCTCTGACCTTGCTGCAGCTTCTTTATCCAGTAAGCTCATCTTTCTCCTGCTTATTCAGAATTGTCTGTGCTTTATTCTCCAGGGTTTTTTTCATCCCAGTATGGGGCCTGAAGCTCATTCCAGCTATGCTGCTGGGAAGAGCTGCAACTGAGGATCATCAAAGACGCTCAGGATTGTAGAAAAGAAAGGTAGTAGATACTGACTTCAAGAGGTAAGAGTGAAGTCCAGAGAGCTAAACATGTTGCTGGTCAACATCTGCTTTTTGTATGTTAGCTCATGGAAACTTTAATAATCTAGGTGGAAACATACTGGAAAGCAGGATAACTTTCAAAGACCTGAAGGCTGCTGGAAAATGGAGGAGAATAAGCGGGAAAAGCCACTTTATATTTGCTCAGCTCTCCTTCTCCTTCCTGTGCATCTGTTTTTGTTCCTTATGATAAACAGGATACCTGGGTGCAATTTTTGATCTAATTCCATATAGCCAATTTTAGGTATAAGCAAGCAAAAAAAAAAAAAAAACCCAAAATAAAAAAGAGAAGACAGATTAAAATAAAATGTATAGATATTTTATTATACATCATATATATTTATACATCAACTTGACTTACACATTTCTCATCAGTTTGACTATCTTTTCTCTTACAACCTTAATACTAAATGAGTTCCATATCAGCTAAGTAATTTATTCCCTTTTTGATTTCTGAATGCTTCCATGAACACTCACTTTGGAGAAGTGTAGAGTTCACGAGACCACTACTATTGCGGTCTTCAGAGGGAACTGATGTAGGCCAAGCTACAGCAGCTGTGCTGAGTCCACATCATGGCACATCAATCATTTTCACTTGCAAAGAAAGAGAACAGAGATTCAGTACTTGCACTCTGCAAAGTTAGCCATATTTTATTTTTATTGAATACATTATTTTTCCTTTTGGTTCTCATTAAATATCAAAAGAAGTTTATGCAAAATGACTGCACGGACTTGAGGATCACCTGCACTGTTTGTCATGAGGCAAAGGAGTATTTTTGTGCTATTTTAGTTACGTAATTACACAAAGGAGAAAATAGTTGTTCTTAAAAAGTTACTCATGTGTTCCTAGTTAGAAGAGCATACTTTTATTCAAAACATGTTGTACCTCCAAACTTCTTATCTAAATGAGTGGAATATGTGAAAGTCATAGTAGAAAAATTGATTCTGAGAAGTAAGCTTCTAGCTAATGCTGTGCACAGCTGTGGTTTAACCCCAGCTGGCAACTAAGCACCACACAGCTGCTCACTCGCTCCCCCAGAGTGGGATGGGGCAGAGAATCAGAAGAGTAAAAGTGAGAAAACTCGTGGGTTGGAGATAAAGAGTTTAATAGGTAAAGCAAAAGCCACGCACACAAGCAAAGCAGAACAAGGAATTCATTCACGGCTTCCCACTGGCAGGCAGGTGTTCAGCCATCTCCAGGAAACCAGGGCTCCATCATGCATAATGGTTACTTGGGAAGACAAACGTCATCACTCCTAACATCCCTCCCTTCCTGCTTCTTCCTCCAGCTTTATATACTGAGCATGAAATCATATGGTGTGGGATATCCCCTTGGTGAGTTGGAGTCAGCTGTCCCAACTGTGTCGCCTCCCAACTTCTTGTGCACCCCCAGCCCACTCACTGGTGGGGCGAGAGGCAGAAAAGGCCTTGATTCTGTGTAAGCACTGCTCAGGAATAACTAAAACATCCCTGAATTATCAACACTGTTTCCACCACAAATCAAAACCATAGCCCCATATTAGTTATTATGAAGAAAAACAGTTCTACCTCAGCCAAAACCAGCACAGCATACCACTGTAGAAAATTCCTAGAGGCCTCTGTCACAACACACTTCATAACTCAGTAGTTAGGATTATTCTGATGCTACAATGGTATTTTGTAAAGCTAAATTTACACATAAGCAATGAAACCTTCAATCACAAGCTCATACAACTTATTTTATAAAAGGTTATGTCCTTAAAGAATTTTTGCTCCATCATCTATTTTCTAATACCTATTTTCAAAAGGTACAGTGGTTTCAGAAACCATTATCCTGCACCCTTGTCAGACATAACAGAATATCAATGGACCAGACACTGACTCTTCAAAGATTTTTTTTTCTTACAGCTTCTCGGAATAAAAACTAATCAAACAAAAAAAACCCCAAACACTAACATGGCTTCCTTTATCAACTTCCAAATTTTATCAAAACTCTGGCAACATTTAGGCTTAGTCTTTTAGGGAATCAAGTGTGAATGCCAATTAATACCACTTAAAAGGTAAAAAAAACCAAAATACACTTCTGTTCCTTCATTAAAGGTGACAAAACTGAATAGGTTGAAAAGGATCAAACACAATGACATCAGTTAATTAAATACATCTTTTTATTTTAAACCTCATGGCACTCAGGTTTTTCATGTTAATTTTTAAGTACTCATGCTTCAGCTTGACAATACATAGATTGCTGCAGTCTAAAGTTGAGGGCATAGGTTAAAGGTATAAAGGGAATATCTACACACTTTTTGGCTAATAACTTCAGCACTGAAACATAAAAGCAGCTATGTCAAAGCTGAAAATGCAAAGTTTTGGGTCTTTTTACAGAATGTTGCTATATAAGAATTTTTCTAGGAATGTAGCCCAAATATCTACCAAACACTCTATTTTTTTGTTAAGTGCAAAAAAAAGTATTAAAATAATCCAAGAAGCGTAGACCAAATTAATCTACTCACTGGTAGTCTTGTAATCCTTTGACTTCCAGCAAGTCATGTAAGAAATCTTAGCTGGATGATCAAACTGGTCCCTCTATATTGCCTTTTACATTTCCAGTATCATTACAGATATCCGTTCTATTTCACTTGTGTACTAATTCCCATGTTTTCTTAGACACAGTGTATGCTATTGGTAGAAATAGACTATATAAGGAATGAATAAAAGTATGCCTCCAATTAAAAGGTTTCTAGTTTCTGTAACAGATTTAAAGAGAGTCATTTGGGAATTTTAAATCTATGGAAAGCTTGCAGTCAAACATCTTCTGCTTTACTACCAGACAATGAAACACATACATGGTAAATTTAAAGTGGAAGAAAGAACAAACAAGTGGTCTCACTGCTGAATTTTCCAGTATTAAGTACAAATAACAAGCTGTTCAGATCAATATTTATGGCATATTTTGCAATGCAATCAAATATTTAAATTTATGTGTTGAAAATACATTTCAGGATGGAAGTCCTTCAAAACTACATGTTGAATACATATCTCTCTCTGTAATAAACCCACCGTAACAAGAAATTATTTCAAATTCTTGCATAAGAAATATCTGATGTATAGAGAGTAATTGCGAGTTTTCCACTATGCAATGTATTGTCGTCAGTATGACACTGAGTTTAAGTCTGAGAACATTGAAACTGTGTGCTGTTGACAAGGGGTAAAAGGTATTCTTGCGTGCTCCATGAAACTGAAGACCTCTAGATGGTAGAGTATTTCACAAGAAGCTGCTTAACAGAAACTGGTATCAGGCCCAGAGCAGGGGGCAGAAAAAGACTGAATCATAGTTGATAAAATAATGCTTTGGTGCCTCAGACTATTCTGCAAGTTATGACAAGCAGATTCAGGCATTCCATTCGGGAAGAGCAATGGAAAGCATGAATATATACTAGAGAAAAATCATTAAAAGAAAATGAAATAAAAGCAAATGAGGAGTAAATATATAAAATTGTTGAAAAAGGAAAATGTGGATGTACATATTGTGATCAGACTGCAAGATCACATTTGGCCATATTCTGTGTGCTGCAGTTATCCTCTCACACATTTGAAGTGAAAGAAAATTTAAATGTAGGAAATCAATTCTAACCATATATCTAAAGGAAGATTTATTTAAGAATAACCTTATTCATCTTCAGACAAAGCATTGTCCTTTAATTCAGTAGGAGTTCCTTAGCTGAGCTGATCTCTCACCAGCTTTAGAAGAAGGACTTGATTTGAAATCTTGCAAGCCCCTGCCAGCTCCTGCCCATGTCTCCACCATCCATCGGCTCGAACCGATGGAGAGCATCCGGGTGCTGCCAGGCCAGCCATGTGTATGTGCTGACTGAAGCTGCCCCTCGAGGACTGCTTTCCCTTGGCGAGGGCGACTTTCCTCCATCTGGATGACAGTTTTCACAGAAGTTATACAAAGTGTGGTAAATTCTGGGTTTTCACCACTCTGACAAATTTTTTGAAAAGAAATAGGCACCAAAGTTATTAGGCAAGAACTGACAGGTGAAACAACAGCAGGGCATTGAGCTGCTTAAACATTGACATTGGTGTCTAGTGACATTTTTACACCCTGAGCACCCACGATACCCACACAGGACTAGCAGATGTGACACAGGATCTATTGGACTCTGTTCCCATTTGGAGTGGCAGCTAGAAGTAAAACGGAAAGTGTAATGGTATTGAAAATTACATTGAATGTTTTGACAACTGAATTCACTGGCAATGTGAATATGTAAATGCTGTTTCTCTACAAAATCAGGCTTAAAAAAAGAAGAAACATTTAATACACTAAGAAGGAAAAAAATCTGAGGACCACTAAACATTTCCCATCTGAATAAAAAGATAACTGAGAATTTTTTGTATGGCTCATCTTTTTTTTTTTTTTTTTTTAAGATGAATTTTGGAAAAATAACTGCACAATTCAGCACAATAACAGCACAATTTCCTTTCTCTTATTACAAAATTGTTTTACATTTCTGGATGCATTTCCAAGTACCAAACATTGTTCTATCTAGGTTTCAGCTCACTTTCTCTTTTTTTTATATGGGTACAATTCTATGGAAAAAACCAAACATTATTTTTACTTCTTCAGCCCTCTAAAATGCAACATCATCAAATGAAAAACTGAGCTATCATAATCTGCCAGCTACCCCATCCATGATTGAATTCAAGATAAATAGTCAAACGGTTTTTTATATGATAAAAAGTGAAAAAGGCAGATTGCTTATAAGATAAAAAGAAGAAACTATGATAAGTCAATCATGAGCATAGGAGATGAGAGCTAATAACACATACTGGTGTGATGAAGACTGACATACCTATTACCAAAGTGGAACAATTTTTAGCAGTAAAAAGATTAAGCATGATGACATGAAATAAAAAATTGACTAGAGTTTATAGAACACGGAAGTTCAGAGGCTTCAAAAGGATTATTAAAATCTGCTTTAAACAGAAGCCTCCATGAGTGAAAAGCATCAGAGAGATTATGCTACCCCTTAATGCAAGAAAAAGAATTACTAACTTATCTCTTCTACAACCATTCAAAATACAGAGAAATTATTTATAAGTAAGAAACAGTAAAAGAAAGAGTGAAAAAGAATAGTCATCTGCAAATCACTGAAGAAGAAAATGACAAAAACTGAAAATAATTGCCAGGCAAATACAAACCTCATTATTAACAATTAGTGATGTAGAACTTGAAGAAGATTCTTTTAGTCACAGATATATCAGCCATTAACTTATTGGGCAATATTTTAAGGAGTTTTTAATCTCCTGCTGATCATCAACAGGTTATTATTTTGCTTTAGCATCTTCATGTGCCTTTCACTCATATTTGTATTGAAGGATGTAGTGAGCACCAAGTCTCCTTCAGAGCAGCACCTGAGCCCTCAGAGGACAAGTGACACAATCCCTTCTGCACTGGCATCGTGCACCAACAGATCTCCACAGCACTGTGGCTTTTGAGATGGTTAGTGAGCCACATATGAGTAGGTGGAGGCAATATTAAGGGCTTAATTCAGCTTTAGAGATGCATCCAAAATGAACCTTTACCATTTTATTCATTCCCATTCATACACTGAAGACAACAGAGAGGGACCATTGTATCAAACACCGCAATACTTATACTACACCAGTGATTTATAGAATCATAGAACGATTGGGGTTGGAAGGGACATTCAAAGGTCCCCGACTAGATCAGGTTGCTCAGAGCCTCATCCAGTCTGGCCTTGAATGTTTCCAGGGATGGGGCATCCACCACCTCTCTGAGCAACCTGTTTCAGTGTTCTGCAACCCTCATAGTAAAAAAAAAATTCCTAATATCTAATCTGAATCTACTTCCCTCTATATTAAAACTATTACCCTTCATCCTATCGCAATGGGCCCTACAGAACAGCCTCTCCCCATCTTTCCTGTAGGTTCCCTTGAGCTATCGGAAGACTGCTATCAGGTCTCCCCAGAGCCACCTCTTGTCCAGGCTGAATAGAGGTTCAGACCTTTCACTGTCCTTTTCAGGTTTTACACTTCTTATTGAAGTTTTGCTAAACTGGATTTACCAGTCTTTTGGCCTAATATCTAAGAAGCCATTAGAATAAATGTTTTCTTCACCATTATCTTTACACTTTTAATTGTCATTATCTGCCTATGTTAGAAACAATCTTACAAAGTTTGACCAAAGACATACATCTTTTAGCACTTACATCTTACCACAGTGCATGTGTGCTACTTTTGTTTCAGGCACATTTAAAAAACAGATTATCGAAGTGGTGATGTATAGATCTCAGAATTTATTTCAGGGGCTTTATTTTAAAGGTGGGTGGGAGGAGTGAAGAAATGAAGGAAAAAAACCTAACTTAGGAGTTCCAGATTAAGTCTCTTTCTAGCTTTCGCTGAGACAAGCAGATATGCTAGAGGAGTGATGTGTAGAATTAGTGACTTTGATTTGATAATTATTGCCAGCACATCATAAAATTTCAAAAGTACTTTTTTCTTTTTGTGTGGATTCATTTTCCCACTGTTCAGTGCAGAGCTGTTAATACCCAAAGAGTGTGGTTGCAAGTAAGGATTGATGGAATCGGAGTGAAACTTCAGTTGTTCTAAAACTCATGCTACTCACAGATCACCAGTGCTTGACATTTCCCATTTCTGCAGAAGTTTGCTACCCCCTCATGCCTAAGTCTTTAAGTTTAAAAGCGTGGGCTGAAAGATAGATAAAACTGCACAGATATTGCCCTCTGGATTTCAGATAGCACATAACAATTACCTGCAGAGAGAACTTTGTGTTTTTCTGAAATACATGTTTAAACTATTTTTTGAATCGCAGCACTCTGAAGATACCTTTAAAACTGAGATTTGCTTCAAATAATAGCTGTTAGAAAACAGAGAACAAAAACATAAAAAGGAAAAAATATAATCTTACATATTAACATAAGTAATAATCCTTTCTAGGAGGTCAGTTTAATTTTTTTTCACTTCAGAATAAGTAGGAAACTTCAGTATATATTAGTATTAGCAAATAAGAAGGAAAACTTTCAAATTGGTGAAATTACTGAGGAACCAAATCAGTTATCAGAAGCACACAGTTGCAGCAACTGAAATTGTGCAGTTGATTTTTAACTGACAAGTTTTCAGTCACGATGATACTCTGATTTGTGTGTGTGTGTGTGTGATAATTATGGGTCTAATGAGCCCAGTTGCCTTAAGTGTGTCCTAAACCCACTAAAAACAGGCCGAAACAAGCAATAGCAAATACTTAAGCTGTATTCTTTCTCATTTTTCAAGCTTCTGGGTGAAGTAACAAATTTCATCGTGTGGTTTTCTTTTTAAAATCATCTCAGGGACACCTACTGCCCAGTCATTGTGCAAACACCAGTTTTCTGGTGATCCACCAGCAGCACGCTGCAGAGCACACTGCCATTACTGGCACAGTGGAAGTTGTTTCGGATCGTTCTCTTAGAAAAAAATAGGTCTAAAAAAGTAAGAAGCAATTTAAGCTTAACTTCACAAATGTTGTCCATGACAGCTGAAAATAGAGTTCACTCCTTTTCCCAGAAGGGGGTATGAGTCCCTCTAAGCCTGCTCCGACCTGGGGTTCACCTCCTCTTCCACACGAGGCCACACTCACTCAAAGGAGTATTCCAACCCAATGAAGAAAGTACAGTCACAGGCATAATAAATACCTTATTTCAACGGGCAAAAAGAATTTTTCGGGAGTCTCTGATAAATATAGGTTCGTGAAGAGAAGATCTGGGCTTCAGTTCTCACAGCATACGTTACTGCCTGATACCCCCTACTGTGTGATATAAAACAGGGGCTAAACCTCTCCCTCTATTTTAGGAAAGGTACGATCTAAGCAGACCTCAGAAAAAAACACATATAATTTTATATCTTTACATAGTGTTTGTAATGAGAAGAAGAAAGCCCAGCTCCATTGTTTACAAATGAGACATTTTTATTCAAACAGGAGACGTAAGCCAGTTCTGTAACATACCAAGCACACATTTATTTTTCCATAATTTATTACTTTAAGAAATAACAGGGTAGATGTTAGCCAAGAACTGTAGTCAAAAAGGAGCAGCTGACATGTGTTTCCTGAGTAAGTCCACAGCTGAAAAGTATAATTATTTTCTTTTTGTTCACAGTAATTTTCCTACTTATTAAAGATACAAGAATCTTAATCCAACTGGAACTGTGTAATAGAAGAAAATACCAGCTCTAGTTAATTTTTATTGACATTTCCTGTCATCTAGGTAACATACATTATCATTTGGTGCTAATATGTTTAATAGATAGCCTTTGTCTGGTTTTTATTTTTTTTCTATATGTTTCCAGAAAGGTTCTAAAGCTTTGATTTTTCTCCTTGCTTGTTACAGAGGGTATAAAGCCTGCACCGTAGCCTAATATGGGTATCTGAAAATCCCTTCAGTTCTTTGTGCCTTCCTGTGATGTCTCTTACTGATCTAATGCAATACTGTCTATTAAAAATACACAAGAAAGCTGAAACTTGTTAAATACATGAAAGTTGTTCTGTTAAGCCACCTTGTGTTAGCTCTTTTTCTCATACATAGCTGATGTCATTTTTTGAAAAATACTTCTAGTATAAGCTCAAGATGCAGGCACTCACAGCAGGGACATGTTATTCTGAATTATTTTTTCCTATCATCATGGAGAAAAAGTAGTTTTATTGTCAGGTTGGTTGAAACTTTTCAGCAGTTCATTAAGCCAATACGAATTCTCATGAGGACCTCTCTCTCTTCATGGGAAAAACCCCAAACCACCACAAGTAACTTTTAACAGCACTACCTTTGCAATCAATCCTCTCATTGATTTTGTGTCACGATCTGAAGCCTGAAAACAGAGAGGCTTTATGCTGCTGAATTATACTACTGGATGTCCTGAACATCCGAGGACCATGATAGCATCTTACCTGCAAAGACGAGGGATGTTTCTGTTGCAAGTGTCACCTCTTCCTCTGGCTCTGAGATGAGAAGGATGTGCGCCCAGTGCTTCCCTCAAGCTCATTCGGGCTGCCTAACCATCGTCAATACTCGGATATTGAAGGGAGTAGGTCAGACCTTTCACTGCTCCCCAGGCAGGTTCAAGCAGGAAGGTGGAAGGCTAAGCCGGTACAGCAGTCAAAGCAGGGAATGGGGTGTATTATTTTGTTTCTTATCCAGTGGCTTATGCAATAAAATAAACCTGTCCTGTTCATATCAAGGCAGAGGAAGAAAGAAATAAAGAGCTACTAAAGATTTTTCCTTTTGGCTCTGAAATGTCCAGGAAACCCTTGAGAAAAGCATCCTCTTGAGTCTGTAAAAGCTCCTACATCAAACTTTGGTGAACTCCTCTGGAATAAATGGGACTATCTAAACTATTTGAGATTTGACCAACTTTACATCTTTAACTACAAATAGCAGGACTGAGAGTTCATTTCTTCATAAATGAACAGAATAAAAATTAAAAGCCTATTCACTGCCCACTAAAATTATTAACAGCAGTGGTGGTGTAGGGGTTTCAGCAATTGATTCTGAGAAGAAAAAAAGCCATTGTAGCCTGGGGAAGACTGAATGTATATATGTCATAATTATTTTTTCCCCTAAATAATTTCACTAGAAACTTGAGCAATAAGAGGAGTCAGACTTCTCTCCAGCAGAGAACATGACAACCATTATTTTAATGCTAACATTTTTATTTAGGCAGATCACTGATTCTGGAACAGGTCAGTAGATACACAGGGTAATAGGTAACCACTTCCTACCTATACATAGGTCAAAGCACAACATATGTTGGCTCTATAACCATGGCACGTCGTGGACTGACATACTATTGCTAGTGTGATTTTGAGAAAGGGGCTGTTGGGAAAGATCAGAGTTGTGGGAAATGCTGATCAAAAGCAAACGGAAATTATAAGCAGAAAACAGCATGGGAACTACATCAGCACACGTGATCTGGATCTCAAACATCTTCCTTAGGTGGTGAGATATCACGGTTTCACTAAACAAGTCCCACAAATTACCTGCAGTTTTGTCAGGGCTACTATGATAGTTTACATTCGTCCAGGGTGTCTGGGACACTTCAACAGCTTTCCTCAGACACAGCAACTATGCAATAGATTCAACTAGACTTTCTTACTTTTTTTCAGAAATTTGCAGTCTCAACGTGCACATAATAATAGGAGAACAAAGATAGTGAGAGTAGGAGGGAGCAATACCTCTCAGGTTAGTCATGTGTTAGGGAGGAACATAGATCAGGTTTAAAATCCCCTCAGCAGCTCTACTGCACCTGTCAGCTTAGCTCTCTCAGCAATTTCTAAAGTATCATTATTCCCTATTTTTCAGATGGGGAAATAGGTCAAAGAGGTGAAGCAATGTTCATAGACCAGGTCAGTAGCTCTAGTGGCAATACATACAAAAATTACCTATATGAGGATTTTCAGTCATTACTGTATTTTTTTCCTAATTATTTGCCTTTTTAGAAATTATCAAGAAACTGTTTACATTTTTAGTAAAATGTTAATCTTACATATTCCCTTGCTGTTGAAAACCCATTTGCAAGCCCAAGGGGAACAAAAACAGAAGGAAAATTTGTTCTAATATTTCTTTTATTTCTACTTACTTAATAGCTATTCTTCATCATTAGCAACAACAATTTCTTAGAACAGTATGAAACACAAATAAAGTCTCCAATGTGACATGTGAGTACTGCATCCAGCTCTGGAGCCCCCAGCATAAGAAGGGAGGTGATTCTCCCCCTCTACTCTGCCCTGGTGAGACCCCACCTGGAGTACTGTATCTAGTTCTGGAGCCCCCAACATAAGAAGGACATGGACCTGTTGGAGCAAGTCCAGAGGAGGGCCACAAAGATGATCAGAGGGCTGGAGCACCTCTTCTATGAGGACAGGCTGAGAGAGTTGGGGCTGTTCAGCCCGGAGAAGAGAAGGCTCCAGGCAGACCTTATAGCAGCCTGCCAGTACCTGAAGGAGGCTTATAAGAACGATGGGGAGAAACCCCTCAGTGGGGCCAGTTGGGATAGAACAAGGAATAATGGTTTTAAAATAGAAGGAGGCAGATTCAGACTTGATATAAGGAAAAAAATTTTTAGACTGAGAGTGGTGGAACACTGGAACAGGTTGCCCAGAGAGGTGGTGGATGCCCCATCCCTGGAAACATTCAAGGTCAGGTTGGACGGGGCTCTCAGCAACCTGATCTAGTTGGAGATGTCCCTGCTCCTTGCAGGGGGATTGGACTAGATGACCTTTAAAGTTCCGTTCCAGCCCATTCTGTGTTAGGAAATAACATTTCACCAATCTCACCTTGCATTCTGATTCAAAAAGTTACTTGGCTCCAACACTCACTGGCTAGCCTTTAGCAATTTGACTGCAAGCTACAAACAAAACTAAGACCAAAATTCCAAAGATTTCCCTTGTTGTTATTTTTCTATATGATAAAATGCTAACATGAGTTTTCTGAGCATCACTTTAATTTACAAGGTTAATATAAACATGTAATTACAGACAAGCACTGGTCTGTACACTGCCCTTAATTTATGCAAAACTGCTCATCACCTGCTTTGAATTATTTAAGGAGCTGTTGTGTGACAGACAAAAGAGTTTATAATGGCAGCCCGGCTGTTGGACTCTGGCAGTTTACACAGTGCCCCACTGGAGCAGGATCCATCTCACCATCTGAAGTCCCATTGAGCAGGGTGTGCTGGGACAGGGGAGCAGATGAGGGCACTGGGTGCTGAGAGCTTTACTTTTAGTGTCCCAGGTTGCTCAATTCTTTCAATACTGACAGTCTCTGTCAATGTTTTCAGGAGAACAAGAGACAGCAAAGCCAAGGCTCCTTTACTGGGTCCACAGGCTAAGCCTGCTACAAAGCACTTGCCAACCTCATCATAGTCACCTCTTCAGCCTGCTTCCAAAGTGACAAACCTCTCCGCCTTCACACAACTCTTTCCATCACTCAGACACCTGCTAAAAACTCCTCCAAACAGTTCACAAAGACACAATCATCAGCCCCTTCTTCTACGTCTCTGGTTTTTAAAAGTCCTCTTGCGACAGCTCAGAACTCCGGCATGTATTTCACCAGAACTCCAGTGCATATTGCCAGCTTCATGTTTGAAAGCTCTCTGAGTAGCCCGCTGTCACTCTCTCACAGCATGAGGCACCTCTGCTGTGATTAACATTTGAGTTAACATGTGAGTTACATTCAATAATGGAAGCAATAAAACACTCCTAGGGAAGTATCACGCTCCACTTCACCAAGGCTTGCAAAATAACGCACCTCTCCCACCTCAGGCATCAACAGATTCAGTGAAAAAAGTTATTTTGAATGGCGCTTTGACTACAACAGTTTCAAGTAACCAAATAGGTATCAGAAAGGCAATATAATAAAATATTTACATTTAAAATTTTGTCAAGTCCAATTAACAAGTCTTTTTTCCCTTTCAAGAATTGTACCTTGCTATTGCTTTTCCTTTTAGAAAGAATTAAATAATTCATCTATTGGTCTTTTTTTTTTTTTTTCTCTCAGTTCCCCACACAGTTATATTTTCTTGTACTAACCCCTTATGCCCTATTTTCAGAAACTTCTGTCACTCTGCTTGTGAGAGAAAAGTTAGTTAGATGTTTATTTAACATCTCCATTTTATAGTACCTCTGTAT